>CM037476.1:23493887-24093887 GCA_021014325.1 Plazaster borealis
AAGAAAGGTCAATTTGAAACTTAATTGACCCCACACCGGGGTCGTATGGCTAACCCTTAACTTAGTAGCAGTCAACCAAATAGATATAGTGACAAATCTGCAAACAAACAAACCAACCGTTGGACAAACAACAAAGGGACTATTAACCACGTCATTTTTAGGATGAAGTAGAGCAAGAAGGAAACCCTCGAATCGTTGCCAGAATCTTTTCTTACTTTCTTTCTTTTTTGCAATCTAAAGGGGGTATTCCTCAAGTGGTCGACATGCGGTGTCATGCGACTTGGCGTCCGGGACCTAGCTGGGGGGCACCGTACGGAAGCCTGACGGTGTACGGGGCCGAAGAGGACAAACTACGCGTCAATCCTCATTGATTTATCCCCCGGGGGAGGAGAGCACAGAGCAAGAGCAAACAAGGGGGAACGGGGAGCACGAGGCTTGGAGATGTATAACCCGGAGTGAAGAAGAAGAAGAAGATGAAGAAGAAAATGGATGGATGGGTGATGATGACAATCTCTTCAGACTTTGTCAGGAGGAAAACAGCGCGTTGTTGAAGACCAGGGAGAAATTATTTCACAGAGTGTATGATTCGGTGGAAGAGAGGGCATGGACCTGAAGACGGTGACTAAGACTGTTTAAGTATCACCCTCGCCAGCACAAACAGTCTTGAAATTATAATGTACACTTAAACGTGTGTCAAATTACAGGTGGCAGTTTAGCATAAAGTATTGATTAGAAAATGTCATTACTTAGCTTAAATCTTAGAACATTCCAACCACAAGGTATCAAGGTATCTTGTGTTGTTACCTCAATCCATAACATATTTTCCATGCTCTTGTTTTGTGCTTAGCCGTTTCCTTCAAGTGTGCTTAGCAAAACTGAGTTTGCAAACAAATGCAAAAATACACATCTCGGGTGACTCGGGTGGTTTACAATCTGAACCAAACAACCATCGGCCAGGCTAAGTAGATTATTGTTTTCAGCAGCTTTCACTCATGTTGATTTTAACTTTTTAAAAGAAGAAATGGAGTAATTTAAGAATGGAAGTGTCCCATTGTCTCATTAATTATCATTCAGAGCTAGTTCTAAAAAGAAGACTCATTTTGGCTACATAAAAATGTGGTTATTTTATTGCATTATGTATTTTATTTATTATTTGTTTGTTTGTTGGGGTTGTTAGTTTGTGTTTTGGTTTTGTTTATGTATAATAACTTGGATCAGGTATCAGGTTGGCTCAGTTGTTTTTTGTCCCTGGCTTTCACCTCTGTGGACCCCGGTTCGAATCCCACCTCAGACAGGAGCCTTGCATGTGGATTGGGTTTTTCAATCCCTACCTGATTGCGTGGGTTCCCCCCATTCGGGTTTTCCTCCCACATCTTAAAACTGAGCATTTCCTCGTTTCCTATTCATCCTGTTATTGGCGCTAATTGTGCTGTTGGATGTGTAATCAAATAAATATTTAAAAAGTGCAAATTTAGATAAACACATAGTAAATGGATCATTCATGTTAACATAATACGTTTGCACAATTACAGACATCGACCCTGTGGATAAATTGTGACAGGAACTATAAGTCTGTTCAGGTGATTGTATAATTATTGTACTATGTGTTCATAAAACTAACAAAGTTTCAAAAATAACTGCATTTGAAACATTGGTATGTTTACATAATCTAATGGAATAATAATAATATTATAGTCTATATAGCGCACGTATCTACCAATAAAGTACCCAAAGCGCTTGAACAAACATACATAATTTTAAGACAAGTTTTTATATATTTTGTTAGTTATGAGGCTAATTTATTCATCACCTGGCAAGGGTTTACATTGACTATTAATGATCATTGCTTAGTAAATATCGACACATGTCTGAATATCACTTACAGAATGCAAGTCTACATTTGTACCCCCCCCCCCCCATCAATATGAAATAAAGCCGATCCACATCTAGCAGTCCCAAACTGTGCATCCATGGCCGAGGCTCTCTGAGCCCGGTTTCTTACCTTCCCGACCGTACCGCGTTTAATCTACTCCACGGGGCGAATGTGATTGATTCTCCCGGGCCCCCAGCTTAAACCTCTCGGACTAATCCTGACCCCCCCGTACCAGATAATTATCTCCCCCAACTGGCCGATAGGCTTGTACTGATTTCAGCCCACTTTTCTCCCCTATGAGATAGCTTGAGATGCTGGCTTTTTTTTTGTCTTTTTCCCCCCCTTGAAGATCGCCAAAAGTCTGTTTAGATTCAATCATTTTTCAAGATGGGATTTTATTTTTTGGGGTGGGCGGGCTTGCCCTGCATTTGTACAGCCGTTGAAAATGTTTGCTTTTAATTAGGGAGCGTAAAAGAGGTACAGCAGTGGTGAGTGGTGGTGGTGAGGATGATGATGGTGATGACGATGATGATAATCACCATTCATAATAATTCATATTTATGATAACATGTTAGCTTACGAAGGACAATATTACCCTACAGTTGTCTACACAAACCAAAATCATCAGTTTAATCCTTTACCCTTCCCCCACCCTCCCTTCCCCACCTCCATTCCCCACATTCCTTTCACCATATCCCTTCCAATACCTCTCTCACCCCACCTTCCCTTCCCCTACCTCCCCTTCCCCAACCCTCCCTTCCCCATTTCCCCTTCCTCATCCTTCCTTCCCCCACCTCCCTCCCCATCTTCCCTTCCCAACCCCCCCCCCCCCACCACCATCCCGTCCCACCCCTCAAATTTATAATCAGCCGGAGGAACCGACGATAAAGGTAGTCTTGTAACAATCTTTCTGTTTCCAAAAATAGGTGATTTAGGTCAGTGAATTTCTCACTAAACTGTCACCCGAATTCATTGAAGCAAAAAGTGATCCCCTTAATGTAATTTGTTTTTTATCATTATTATTATTATTATTATTATTATTATTATTGTTAATATTTATTCGGCCATTTCTCAAACAACAAACACACAGTATACAAATATTCTCTTTGAGAAAATAAAATAAGAAACAAAAATACAAAATTAATAAATAAATAAATAAATAAATAAATCGAATGTTGGCCCATATTAAGTTGGCCAGGATTAACAAAAATGTACTCAAACACTGTGACTCGAAAGTCTGCTAATCCAATTTTGAAAATTGGAACATAAATAAAATACATACATTCATAAATCAATACATTCATAATTACACTCCAGCAAAATCAATTTAAGATCTAATATAAATTGAAATACTATTTTTTTTCGGGGGGTGTGTTTGTTTATTTGTTTGTTGTTGTTTGTTGTAGTTTTTGTGCGTTTGTTTTGGGTTTTTTTTTTAAATGATGAAGATCAGCCATCTATCGAGCCTTTAACAAACTCACCAAACCCCCCTCGCCTAGCAACGACAACTCATCTTAAACCCAACATTTCCACATTGACATGGCAACCGGGCATCTACCAATACATTCAGACAGCGCAAACCGTTATTTATAGAAGACACGCTCGAGTTATTTATGTCATCTCGGCCCACATTGCCGTATGCTCATCCATACCAACCGTCAACCGATATTCGTCATCTTGAAAGGTTACTCGAGGTCACGCTCACTCGTGACTAGTTCACGACCACACTCAAAACGATATCCACACTGACCTACTGGGAATACTGGGGTCGATGTTGATGGGGGGATTTCTGTAGTGGGATCGAGTATTGTGAATATTGAGAAAATTCTTTATTAAGTATTGCTTCTTAAAGGCATCGTAGACGTTTGGTAATTACTCAAAATATATATTAGCATAAAAACTGACTTGGTAACGAGCAACAGAGAGCTGTTGATAGTATAAAACATTTTGAGAAACGACTCCCTCTGAAGTAACGTAGTTTTTGAGAAAGAGGTAATTCTCACTGAAATAATAAAAACTTCTTGCAAGAAATGTTTATTATTCTATCTGAAAGCACACAAATTTGTACAACAAGGGTGTTTTTTCTTTCATCATTTTCTAGCAACTTCGATGACCAATTGAGCCCAAATTTTCACAGGCTTGTTATTTTATGCATATGTTGGGATACACCAAGTGAGAACACAGGTCTTTGACAAGTTCCAAACGTATACGATGCCTTTAAATCTGTCTCTGACTGCAACGTAACTATACAAGCCAGCCACAAGCCTCCGATCATCTACAGATACTAAATTACTCGTTGTGCCCAAAACCCGTTCCTACCACTGGCGACAAAAGCTTCCACGCTGCTGCCCCAAAACTCTGGAACAATTTACCCTACAGTATACGCCACTCTAACTCACAGCTTTTCAAAAAAACTTTAAAAACTCACTTGTTTAATTGATGTGTTTTGCTTATTCATTTGCTATTCCTATTTTTGCTTGTTGTTTAATTTTGTGTTAAGGGCTGTGTTACTTTCACTGGTTAGTTTGAGCGCTATACAAAACGATCTGTATTATTATATTATTACTATTAAATACTGATGTTCTTTGTGTAAAGAGAACCCAGACTAGGTTTCCACCTTCCAGCCTCGGTTTGGTATCGTTTGAATGGAAGACACTGCTGCCCCCATGTTGACATGAGTCTAGGTAATAACCTGAATTCAATTCCGATTCGGAAAACAACTTTAGAACTCTACAGAGTAATACAAAGTAATTTCATCGCTAGAGGACACTTGATTGATTTTTTTATAAGGCATCCTCTGGAAAGTGTACAATTGTTCAAACTCATCGATATTCAAACACATCAATTTGGAACAAAAAGGTACTTTTTTTTGGGGGGGGTGCCCGCCTCTCAAATAGGCCACGCCCACTTTGTGTAACCCTTACACGAGAGGCTTACCCGTTTTATGAAGCTTAATCCACTCTCAACGTACTCTCCTCACAAGTATCCCGTCTTGTTTTTCCCACGGTTGTTAAGGGCAGGGATTGTTCGCAAGTCCTTTTCACACGACAGCAATTAAGCAGGGGTCCCTTGCTTTTTAATTTTAACATGGTTGTGGAATTTTTACAAATTGTGCTTCGTGTGAAAGGACAACAGTACCTGGTAATAGGTACCCTATATGTACCCTATAGTGAAATCTTCTCAACTACGCCGTCCTTTATGGACAGTATAAACATTATTGCCTTTCACACGAGGAGGTGCATTTGGTAAACATTCGCAACCATGCTAAAATTAAGTAAGGGACCCTTGCTAAATTACTTTCGTGTGAAAAGAGCTTGGTAAGGGTGATTTAATCGCAGGCAAGGTTTCACTTGCAACTGTGGGATGCTAACTATTTTCAGCCATTGTGATGGCTTTGAACATCATCCGTGAAGTAAAAATTCATGGAGTAGGTTTTTTTTCTGAGTTGACCTCCCTCAATTATAGAGAGAAAAAAACCCTGAGTGAAGCATGTCCTACAGGTAGCGGGTCACTGGACTTGATTTAAATGAGTTCGGAACAAATTGCCTATTTCCTTATTACATGCGTTCCTTCCGCGCAGTTGTAACTTCATTGATAACTGTTGAATGCATACATACGATCATTCCAAAAACATCCCAGTGTGTTGCGACGGTTTTCCCGAAAACGTAAGCACGAATGAAAATTTCACAGATTGAACTGTGAAATACTTTAACAAAAATTGTGTAAACATTATTTCTACATTTTTACAAAAAGATACCTAATGGCTGTATTAGAGTGGAAACATCAGGCCATTAAATATGGTTTGCATTTTATACCAAGGTTCTTGTGGTTGGTAAGCAGATTGCAACAGCTAGATTAATCATATTTTCTTTCAGTCCTTTTAAAGGCACTGAACACGTTTGGAAATTGTCAAAGACCAGTGTTCTCACTTGATGTATCCCAACATATGCATAAAATAACAAGCCTGTGAAAATTTGGGCTCAATAGGTCATCGAAGTTGCAAGAAAATGATGGGGAAAAAAACACTCTTGAGGGAGTTGTTTCCTACAATGTTTTATACTATCAACAGCTTTCCATTGCTTGTTACCAAGTTAGTTTTTATGCTTACTTGTAATAATTTGTTTTGAGTCATTACCAAACGTGTACGATACCTTTAATGACACGTTTTATAAAATGGCTATAGGTGAACCCTTAACTTGTCTACTTGTTTTATACAAGACTTTGGAGGAGAAATGTTTGCCTTTTCGTTAACTCGTTTGTTCTCAAAATAATATTTCATGGCTGATCTTTGTAGACATAGGCCTATCAATTATTTAATTTCTGTCAAATTGAATCAATTTTTCCAAACATTATAGGCCTACTGTGAGTAAACTACGGTAACTCTCCGCTTTGCTTTGCCGTATGTTTGCTGACTGCCAGTTACAGTTCCAGTTGCTATTGAAATTGTGGTCAAGTGACAAACGCATCTTCAGCAAAACGCTACAAATTTGTCACAAGTCGAGTTTTTGGCCATAATGGTTGTGCGTTGCGTGTATTCTGGTTTTATTCCACGTAGTAAACGGGCCCGGAACACTGAATGAAGAGAGTTATGGTGTAGAACAGACGGATGAGGGCGCTACAGTGCATTGTGGGTGGTACGTGTAGTGAGCTTGCCAATTTTGTATGTTAATTTGTTTTCAATGGAACCAAGAGAATAGTACTTTTTCTTCTCCCTTTCTCTTTTAAGCCAGAAGAAAGCCATATTGTAGGATCAAACACATGATGATTGTTGTGTTGCTGCGTTATTTGAAAATCTGCTGCTATTTTTTTGTCAAAAGGTAACGAGGATCCAATCTCATTTTTTATGTAGACGCACCTTTAAACTCGAGTGTTTTGTGAAATGGGCAATTTAATGGTTTCTGTACATTCACTTTACCAAACCAGAATAATAATTTACTTCAATTTACCGCTGTTTTAAAAAGTATATAAAAGAGATTTGTTTCTTTCAAAATAGTGAACAATTTTTCGTGATGTGAATTATAGCCTATAATGATTGAACCTTTCCTAGAAAAACATGGACACGTATTAGGCTGATGGTGTTGGTGTTGTTGGTGTTATTGTAGTTGTTGTTCTTGTTGTTCTTGTTTTTTGTTCTTCTTGTTGTTTATATTGTTTTTTGTGTGCTGCTTTTTAGTGTTGTTGTTATTGTTATTGGTGTCGTTGTCGTTGTTGTGGTTGTTGTTGCTGTTGTTGCTGTTGTTGTTGTTGTTCTTCTTCTTCTTTTTCTTCTTGTCATATGTTGTTCTTGTTGTTCTTGCTGTTCTTGTTGTCGTTGTTCTTGTTGTTTCTGCTGCTGCTATTGGTTCGTTTTGGTCTTGGTGTTGCTGCTGCTACTACTGCTGCTGCTATTTTTATTTATTTATTGCTCTTGTATGTGCTGCGAATACTGCTGCAGTTGTTGTTGATTGTTGCTGGTGTTGTGCTAGTTGCCGTTGCTTTCACTGTTGTTGACAGTGTTGCTGATGTTGATGCTACTGCTGTGGTGCTGTTTTTGTTGCACTTGTTGCTGCTGTTTCTTTTTGTGGCTGTTGTTTGCTAGTATCGTTTTTGATAATGCTAATGTTGCTAATGTTATTGGTTGTTTTAACGTTGCCTATTGCGTTGTCGTCTCTGCATCACTTTATGTGTAAAACCAATACATTGCACCTTCGATGATAACTGAAGCTTGTTAAAAGCTTAAGATAAAATATATGTAATACACATTTAAGAATAATACTGTTCGTGAATAAAACTGTCTGCTATCTGTTTATAGTGCTGGGTTAAGCAAATGAACCTCGTGTTCTTCGGGTGCATTGTGCCACATAGACACTGTGGCAAACAAGCATCATGCCTCATAACACTACTACTCACCGTCATCATTATCATCACCTTGTCCTCCTCACCGCGAAGATGTCAATCTCAAGAGGTATACCTTAAGGGGTCAAAGTTCAACGATCGCTGATTGAACAGTCTCCACAACAAACTCCCGCCACTGGTTGCCCGGGGGGAGCTCCCAGGTACGGCAAACGGGGACGTTTAGGAGTGATGTCACTGCCAATTAGACTTCCTACTAACCTGTAAGCAACACTGAGCGTTTCCTGTCGCCGGCTTGGCACCCCCCGGGGAGCGAGACACCAGGGGGACTAGGGGGTAATTTTTCTAAAATTGGGTAGCTGCAGGACCTGTATGCTCGACCAAGAGAAATGCTGTTCAGCTCGAGTTTCATAGCTTTTATTGGCATTTACGAAATGCGATCTAGGTGTGCGGTGGCTGTGTGTTAAAAAGTGCTCGTAGACAACTTCTTTTTTTTTCACAACCCAAACTCGTTTGTTGTTCAAGGAGCGAGAGACAGTTTACGTTTGATGAGAGGGGAGGATTCATCGAGGGCGAATGGCACGAGGAATGTCAGACCTGGGAAGAAGTACTTCAAATCAAAGAAGCAGAAAGACTGAAGTGTTTATACTAATGGTTTTAACGTTCTTAGATCGTACATCGGTCATCTTTGTCTCGATGGGACTAAGACTAAAATGCCCAATACTGTACAATAAGAACAGACCATTTGTAAAAATGCCCAGTACTGTACAATTAGGGCCTGCCTATTTCCATAAACAGTACATGCTGATTGCACCCTATGACTAAATTAACAACTCGTGTCAACCATTGCTTAATGTTGACCATTCCAAAATGGTGGAAACACATGTGGAAATCTCACAGCCTTTGAAAGCCTCTTGAAACAAATCACACAAAATATCCACTGACGTCTAAAATTCAGTTCAATTGGAAGTTGCTCTGACAGCCAACTGAGCTTACCCTTCCAAAATTAAAGAAACCATTCAACATGAGTGATAATTTCCAAATAGGTCAGCGTCCATCTTGGACAAGGATCTCCAAAAATGGTAAACAAAAAAATATGACAAATAATTATGAAGGTTAGATGTTCATCCAAGAACACATGATGTTAATCACTAACGGCGAGATGAGGTTTAAGAATATTCTTCAAAAATTGCTAAACAAAATTACCCCATAATCACAGGCCACTCCGCTGGCCTTGGAAACAGTCGTGAGACTGTACGCATTGATTGGATCGCTGTATAGTATGACACGCCAGACACCGTCAAATTGTATTTCATGAAAAGATAAAACGACATGTTTAGAGACTAGAACTGTAATCGTCTGTTATAATTACCCTTGGGGGTGACCATTACGGTGGCGCACTGCGTCTGACGTTTGCCGTGAATACAAATTAATGGTGGCCATTATTGCAATTGCGCAACCGCGCCTAGAGCTAATTTCCATGAGTCATTACAAAATGAAGGAATAAGGAACATTGTTCATGTTGCTCTTATATACATTAAAGGTACATTGAATGGTGGTTATAATGATACAAATAACACATTAAAGATTGTTTAATCGCAAAGCTTGCCATTGATAAACTTAAGGTCATAAATCGCTGGTTGATTAGTATATTTCCACACAATAATAATACTAATAATATTAAAAACTAGTTCTTGTTCAGCGCATTTTATAAATGCGCTTTACAGTAGTGCCCTGGTCATTGGGCCAATAACATTCCTGTAATCTTTCTCAGCTCCCTGGGGAGTATACAGCCCCGGGCTGCCATGGCGCCCGAAGACTTTTTCAAACACAATATCAACCTCTACCCTCGCAGGTACCCATTTATACCCCTGGGTGAGGAGAAGCAAAGCATCTTGCTCAATGACACAAATGTCATGGCCGGGATTCGAACCCATACCCTGATGACTTAACCACCAGAACTTGATGCTCTACACCACTCGGCATGACACGCCACAGATTGTACGTAATGGTACGTAAAGTTACAAATGACAAGGCACCACCATGTCTCAAGGAACTTCTCTCATCTTATACTCCAAGATGCAATCTTCGATCTACAAAGAAATTATTTTATCTGTCCCTAAAACGACCACATTCTATGGCGATCGTGCCTTTTTAGTATCCGCCCCAAAAATGTGTTTATCCACTTGTTTTTTTGTTATGATGCTAGTAAGTGTGAAAATATCTCTTTAATGTGTTCTTAATTACATCCCTTGTACACTTTGATAATCTAAGTATCTTGTAATGTTTATTTTTCTTATTTTTTTTCTTTTTTACCAGTGCTTCAGAATATGTTTGGTCAAAGATGGCGCTTTACAAATTGTGTATTAATATTATTATTATTATTATTATTATTAAGGAAAACAATGATGAGCTGATGGCCATATAGAAACCCAAGGGGCTTCTGTCGATAATTCCTTGTATGGGAAAATACTAGTCAAGACTACACGTAAGTCTATTTATACTATTGGTCCGGAATAGACCAGAAAGAAGAAAGACTAATTGACCAGTGGACAATATTAAGGGCCTTACCAAGTACTAAGAGCTGTTTGGAGTATATTGTAACACTCTATAGCACAGAGAGACTTTAAAGGCACTGAACACGTTTGGAAATTGTCAAAGACCAGTGTTCTCACTTGGTGTATCCCAACATATGCATAAAATAACAAGCCTGTGAAAATTTGGGCTCAATTGGTCATCGAAGTTGCAAGAAAATGATGAAAGAAAAAACACCCTTGTTGTACAAATTTGTGTGCTTTCGGATATAGGAATAAAAACTTCTTGCACGAAGTTTTAATTATTTTAGTGAGAAATTGCCTCTTTCTCAAAAACTACGTTACTTCAGAGGGAGTCGTTTCCTACAATGTTTCATACTATCAACAGCTCTCCGTTGCTTGTTACCAAGTCAGTTTTTATGCTAATATTTATTTTGAGTCATTACCAAACGTGTACGATACCTTTAAAGGCACTGGACACGTTTGGTAATTACTCAAAATATATATTAGCTTAAACAATTACTTGGTAAAGAGCAACTGAAAGCTTATGAAACAGAAAGAAACGACTACCTCTGAAGTAATGTTTCTCACTAAAATATTTGAATCTGAAAAAGACTTCAGACCTGAAGCCTTTTTCAGGCATCTGAAAGCACACACATTTTTGTGTGCAACAAGGTGTTTTTTCTTTCATTATTATCTTGCAACTTCGATGACACCAAGTGAGAATACTGGTCTTTGACAATTACCAAACGTGTCCAGTGCCTTTAAAGAGAAGTACATCAGTGGTAAATCTTGTATTTTTTAAGGAAATGTGGATTTGGGGGTAGGATTTAAAGGGTCTGTATACGTTCGGTAATGACTCTGAAAGTTAATGGCAATAGAAACTTACTTCGTAACAAGTACAACAGCTTTGGATAGCATAATGCATTTTGAGAAACGTTTCACTTTTAAGTCCTGTTGTTATGGAAAAAAATATCAGTTCTTATCCCCCAACATTTTGAATCTGAGAAGCGTTACTGCAATAAGGTTCCTCAGATTGTGTATTCCAATTGCAGATTATTTATCCTGCGTGGACATAACCGATCCAGATTTTCGGCAATATCTCAAAAACGCTACCACCTTTTGGAATGAAATTTTGTACAGGTTAGTTTTATGGTATATATCTGCAACTATATAGGATTGAAACCAACAGTGGGTTCCAATTACCAAACGTATACAATCCCTGAACTATCGTACCACCGAACTGTTTACATTATTTTGTAAGTCAGTGACTGCCGCGAATATGAGAGCAAATGATGACGTTTTCAAGCGCTCGGACAGACCTTGTTGTATTAAAACGATGGTCGGCCGACAATCGCTTCAAAATGATACAAAATTGCTGTTTTTCTCTAAAACGCAATGACACCTGGCGAAACGATTTCATTGGATACATAGTCAAGCAAGTTATTTTGTAGTAACTTGAAAGGTTTGTTTCAATTCTGCAAATGATTTAAGCTCACTTTAACAGCACAGGACAGTATATATTGCAGCTTAAAGGGACACGTTGCCTTGGATCGGACGAGTTGGTCTAAAAAAACACGTTTGTAACCGTTTGTTATAAAATGCATATGGTTAGAGACGTTATAAAAGTAGAATACATTGATCCACACAAATTATAAAAAATATGCCTCGAAATTCCGTGGTTTTCCTTTTACTTTGTGAACTAACACGGTCGGCCATTTTGTGGTGTCAAAAATTTGACTCCACAAAATGGCCGACCGTGTTTGTTCACGATGTAAAAGGAAAACCACGCAATTTCTAGACATATTTGTGTAGATCATTGTATTCTACTTTTAAAACATCGTTCTAACCAAATGCATTTTATAACAAACGGTTACAAATGCTTTGTAAAGACCAACTCGCCCGATCCAAGGCAACGTGTCCCTTTAAAGGCAAAGTGTACCTTTGGTTTCTGGAACCGTTCGATTCTGCATGAAACGTTTCTCGAATCAGACATTTATTTAATCCCTTTTTTATTACCACATTCCTTAAAAAGGAATCGTTTCTCATCATCATCAACAGCTTCAATGCTTCCTATAGACCATGTGAACTTTGTTTACAATAAGTGTGACCTTGTGCATTCTTTGGGTATTCTGGCAGGCAAGATACTACACAGGTCCTATGGGAAAGTTGACATTTTGTGTCATAATTTCCACATAAATCCAAGAATTATGAAAGTAAAAGCTGGACAAGTTTTGAGATGTGCCCCCTTTCATCATATCAAAAGTTGATAGGAATTAGACAGTGCAATCTCCATAAAATATAAGATTTTATGTTTTATTCCATTAGTCTGTGTACAAATTGTGCCTGCAGGAAGTCCAGGCTCTGTGGCTCTTTTGTAAACATGTGATGTCACAGGTCACATCGTCTATACCAAGTAAGTTTTTATGGTCTTACATTTTGAGGGGTAATTACCAAAGGTATACCCTCCCTTTAAGGAGTTGGCTTAACTACTTATTAAGACTTTGATGATAAAACAAAGCAACCAAACACCCCCCCCCCCCCGGGGTGGAATGGAAGGTACCCTGGGGACGAGTTGGTTGTAGGTCCCTTTTACTAATACAACGTAAGAGAAGAACAAATTGACACACGAAATTGTTCTGAGTATTGTACTTTCGGTCTGGCAAGTTATTTTGTAGTAACGTTTCAATTCTGTAAATGAAGTATAACCTCGATTTAACAACACAAATCAGAACGATAGGTCGGCTTTGAGAAGCTGTGGCTAAACTACTGACGACTTCGATGATAAAAACAAACACCCCCCCCCCCAGGGGACGGGATGGGTGGCACCCTTGGGACGAGGTGGATACACGTCCCATATTCAAAAATACAACAGGAAGGAGGAAGAACAAACTGACACCCGGTTATTGTTCCGGGTAATTACTCCCTCTGTGTTAATTCAATAAAGGAGACCCCCCCCCCCTTCGGTTTCTTAATTTTAGAAACCTATTCATCACTTCGATCTGCTAATCGCTTAAAACATTGTTCAGCAAAAAATAGGTGACCAGCCAAAATGACACGTACAGCGCTTGCAACTGGTGATCCACTTATTTACGCTTAGCAAGTAAAGCTTTTTTCTTCCTGGCAGTTTCGGGAGTTTAGGGCAAATATATTATGGCTTCTCAAGCAAACAGGTAGGGGGAAATATACTCAACTAATTCCCTTCTAAATAAAATTCCGTGCGAGCTATATCGACTACCCCCCGCCGTTCAATTTGGACCATCGGCAATGTACTCCGAGATTGACGCAGTTCTTAGGCAAAACCCCCAGCGGTCTGCTTCTGCTTAATTCCCTTAACGCTGTTTTCGTACCTACGGCGGGTTTTCGGCTGTTTCCCCTTATCCAAGGTAGCGAGAAAAAAAATCATTAATTCCGGTAAATTAGAGCCATGATTGCCCGGGTAAATACTGTGTTTCCGCACCAGTGCGTAAGCTTTTGCTATCGGCGGAAATCTCTCCTGGCTCTTTTTTTATGATTGCTCATAAAATAGCAAATTACTGAGAGGGGGGCAAACCGAATATAAGAATAACACTTTTGGATATGTCATAACCTCCCCACAATGGAAATAAACAAAATGATTGTGAGAACGATTGGATTTTGATGCCCCTGTGTTTTTGTAGCGAGTGTGGTCTTTATCATATCACAAGGATAAGGTGAGAAAGGAGAAAGCTGATCCGCCATCTTTGTCTGGTATACTGTCTTCGTGAGTACGGTTACAACACTGTTTCTAAAATATGCAGAGCACCAAGCTGTTTAGACACAGCATTGGTTCTATAAGACCTTCTATTGCAACGTCACAGCCCGAGTTTTGGCCTACCAAGGTTGGAAAACTATGGGAAGCCATAAATGCAAAGCAAAAACAGATAGCCACAGTTTGTAACAATGTTACACAAATATTAAAAAATAGTGTTGAATTTATTGGAAACGAAGTAATCAATCATGGGATTTTTTTTTTTTTTTGTTAATTGAAAGTTTGCAGAAATGTTGAATTTGGACACACCATCTGTTTGCACGATTGAGTGTTTTGCTAACATTCTGCCGTCCATGCCAACCAGCGTGGTTTGTTTATCAACAATAGTGGCTTTAAAGGTATATACAGGATTGGTAGAGCTGACAAATAGTCGCATACAGTGTTCATGTTGTGTGTGATCAACCATATAAAAAAAATAACAAATCTGTTAAAATTTGGGCTAAATCCGTTATGTGGGTCAGGAGAAATAGTGAATAAAAATCCATACAATAATAATGTTGGTTGTTTTAAATACATTGAAAAGACAATGCACTAAGACATTTCCATACATATATATTCAGTAATAACGGGTCCAACATGACAGAACAATTCATACTTCAAATACAATATCATCAACTAATAATATCATCAGGCATTCCAATAAATCAATACCTTATAAATCAGTACCTTACCAAATCACTAAATCCTTTGTGTGAGTTAAGAGAAAATAGTGAAAAACCACGCACTTTTTTAAGCATGTAAAACACATTGTCCTCAACTTTGGTTGTAACAATCAGGATATTTTAGAATAATATCATTAGGCATTTCAATAGATCAGTTCCTTACCAAATCACCCGATTTGTTTTAATCGGGTCAGGATATTCTAGAACCGAAAGGGAAGAGAGTAAGAGAAAGAGAGTGAAAGAAAAACAAATCTAGAAAAAGTCATGACAAACCATCTCGTTTTATTCTTCATGTTTCATCGATGTGTCATTTGTCCAACAAACTCGAGAAAACTGCCCATAAACTAGTTCTATTTGATGCGCGGGAACGCAGAGTCACTAAAACGCTCGTCAGCGTGCATCAAGTGCGTTGCCGAAGGCTGAGTTATATGAAGATGTTATTGTATGCATTTTGTCTATAAGGGACACGGTGTAAGAAGCAATAACACTGCCGGGGCGATATGGAGCAATTTTCAGGCAAGTCGTTTACTCGCTCCGGCTTGTATTTCCCTGCGCCGGGTCGCCTAAAACTAACAAAATAACATTGACAAAAAAGAGGGTTAGGTTTTTTTTGTTCTTTCTTTCTTCTTTCCTTTGCCCGACGTCCTTTTTACGAGAAAGTCAGATTACTGAGATGTTAGGGTTTTTATTCTTGTTCTAATTCTTTTTTACCGGGAATGGACTCAGGCGCTTTGAAAGGTAACATTCTCTGTCTCTTTTTTCTGGCCCGTTTTGAGAGTGCCATAAAACGCTATTGTTTCATGCCCTTCTGCTGTTATCAACAGGTTTTTTTCTTCTAAGGACTTGCCAAAGTGCTTGAAATTTATTTTCATAAAAACGCTTCGGGGGTGGTTGCACATCCTGTGAGTGTGAAGTTGATGTGTTTGAACCTACAGTAACAGTTTTTTACAAGAGTTTTTAGTGGGGTTCTTTATTTTTTATAAAGGTGGACAAGGAAAGAGAATGACAATTTCACCCAGGAAATAAATCCGATTGACACGTCAGTTATGTGCTTCAGGGTCTGTATACGATTGGTAATGACTCTGAAAAATAATGGCAATAAAACCTTACTTGGTAAGAAGTACAGCAACTTTGGTTGGTATAATGCATTGAGAAACTGTTCACTTCGAAGTACTGCAGTTAAGAAAACGATATCAGGTTTTATCCCCAAACATTTGAATCTGAGAAGCGTTACTGCAGTAACGTTTCTCAGATAGTGTATTCCAATTGCAGATTATTCTTCCTGCGTGGACATAACCGCTCAAGATTTTCGGCAAGATATCTCAAGAACGCTACCACCTTTCGAAATGAAATTTTCACAGGTTAGTTTTATGGTATATATATCTACAACTATAGGATTGAAACAAACAGTGGGTTCCAATTACCAAACGTATACAATCCTTTTAAACAGTCCTAAGCTAAATGCACTAGCCAGTATATCACCTTCTTCTATACCTTCCCAAATGAACCATTTCTCTCACCCGATATACCCGAATTACAATCAAGCCATGTAGAATCAAGTATAGCAACATGCTACAACTACAGTATCATCTCATATTTTTAATGAAACAAACATGTATATTAAAGGTATTATACAGGATTAGTATGGATACAAAACATCATTGTTTGTTTTTAGTCTGAAAGCTTACTGACTATGAACTCTAATTTCGGGAACCATTTTTTTGTCTGTGAAATATTTTCCTCTGAAATGAAGTCATATTCAAGAAACCTTAAAACCTAAATCCTAAAAACAAAAAAAAACCAACGTAACAGCTGATTTTGGTTGTTACAAATATGGCGACAAAACTAAAGTTTGCTATTGTACGATAGATTATGTTTGTTCTTAAAGGTGCTATATAGGATTGGTAAGGATGAATAAACATAATGTTTTAATTTTAGTCTGAAAGCTTACTGATTATGAAGTTCATATCTTAAACCATGTTTTCTGTGAAATATTTCCTCTTAAATGAAATCATTTTTGAGAAAACTGTATCTGAAAACCTCAAAAAAAGCAACAGCTGATTTTGGTTGTTACAACTAAAATGAAGGACAATACATGATGAACATTGTGCGTTTATTCTCACTATTTTCTCCTGACTTAAACAAAGGATTTACCCAACTTTTCGCAGGTTTGTTATTTCATGTTTATGGTTGATCACACAAAACATGAACGCTGTCTATGTAGTCAGCTCTACCAATCCTGTATAATACCTTTAAGCGTTTTTCAGACTTAAAAAATCAAGTAGATCATAAGACAATCTCATCACCGGGAAAAAAATTCTTCAGATATCCAAAACCCGTGCCTCACCCTCCCCGGATAGATAGACATAAATTTGTCGAGAGTGTGTGTAATACTGCCAAGCCGATCCTATAGGCATATCTATCCATATACGAGCGGCATCTCGCAGTCGGCTTGTCATGACCTAGTTATATCAATCGAAGATATGTAAACACCCACTACGCAGCATGCAATGCACAGGGTTCCTATAGCTTGCACGATGACATCATCTCCGTACTGTCTCTATATCTCAGTCACCGGAGTCACTGACCCACGCAATACACTCGATCTCTGCACGCTCTCAAGGAACCCTTTGCCAAAGACATAGAAGAAACCCACGTGTGTCTTCTGTTGGACTCTGACCCGCCATTTTTCAACTCCTTTCACCGAATGCATGGACTGGCCAACCTCGTTCCCAGAGGTGTACGATCTCTTTTTTTCAGAGCAGTCATTTTTGTGGTTTAGCCAATCAGTGTTGCTTGTCAGTGCTTCCCTTCCAGGGGTTAGTGACGAGAGGTATCCATACGGTGCGCTGCCGATGGTAACGAGGCTGATTGACTGGCGTCAACCTTCACTTGAAGGCCTTGTCACACAGGGCAATTTTGGTCAGGCAACTTGGAGGCAGCGACTTGCACTGTGTGCACAAGGAACACTTCGGCAGCACAAGAGACATTCTTCTAGCTGTAACTCACTATCCCTAGGAAAATAATGAGAACACTATTATATCAATGAGTTTTCTTATTGGAAATTACCTGGAACTGGTTGCTTTTTAAATTGCCTCGTGTGACGTGGCTTTTATGGCTGCGTCTGAGTTTGTGGATTTGGCTATGGGTACGGAATGCCCACTCTTCATGCGTTATTCCATCTGCTGCCAGCAGTGATAGACATAGCCGCTAAGTTGCATCATCAGAGGCAAATTTATATAGGCAGCTTCAGCTCAAACATTAGCCAATCACCGTACAAGTTGAGGTTTCATGAGGTTGCATAATAAGTCTGCTTTGGTGCAATGGCCAAGTACCAGTGGCGTAACCATAAGGGACGGGGTAACCCCCCCCCCCCCCGTTTAGAACCCTAACCCCACGACCCACTGCCCTACTCATCCAATGAGATCAAAGAAAAGTAAACTGTGAACATAGATTAGTACTGTATATGAATACCTATGGCCGAAATTATACCTTTATTTCAATCTAAGCCCAATTTCATAGCTGCTTAAGCACAAAAAGTAGCTAAGCACAACAAAAATATGGTTACCAGCGAAAATTCAATTCAACATGTTCCTTTTGTGACTAGCGTCCTGCTAATTTGTGCTTAGCAGAAAACTGTTAAGCATTGTTTGCTGCTTAAGGGTCTGTATACGTTTGGTACCGGTAATGACTCTGAAAAATAATGGCAATAAAAACTTACTTACTCACTTCGAAGTACTGCGGTTATGGAAAAATCTGAATCTGAGAAGCGTTACTGCAGTAACGTTTCTCAGATTGTGTATTCAAATTGCAGATTGTTCATCCTGCGTGGACATAACCGTTCCAGATTTTCGGCAATATCTCAAAAACGCTACCACCTTTTTGAAATAAAATGTTCACAGGTTAGTTTAATGGTATGTTATCTACAACTATATAGGATTGAAACAAACAGTGGGTTCCAATTACCAAACGTATACAATCCCTTTAAGCATCTCTGGGCCCAGATTGTAAACTTATCCAATCATTGTGGCGCGTCGTGGCCCGAGTGGTAATGAGCACCAGACTCAAGCTCTGGTGTTTCTGATCAGCAGAGTGTTGGTTCGAGTCCCTGTCGACATTGTGATATGAATGGGACATTCAGCCGTATAGGTCCCGTTTCACTTATTGGTATGTGCACGTAAAAGAACCCAGAACACTTATCTTGGAAGAGTAGGGGTTTCTGGTTCACATATCCCAAGCACCTTTGTTTACAGGTTTCCTGGGTTTGTGAGCTACAGTGATTTTCAGTTCTCTTATGAGGCATGCTTGGTTTCATTACCAGAAATACAGACTAATAATAATGGACGGAAACTCGTGCACGATTGGAGCTTCCAGTATATTCCTGTTTGTGGGTGCTGCATGTAGTGAATGGGTCACGAAGGGAACACGTTCAAACCCAGGTCACCAACTCCACAATGCGTAAAAGTATGAATCAGTCAATCAAATAATTATGGCAAACAATTGGTATGAAATATAAAGTCCCTTAAAAATAACTATTTATTTGCCCCCCCCCTGCCTCCCCCTTCCCAATTGAAAATGTCGAGTTACTCTTTGCACGCATATAAAGCTAGTACAGATGCCTTGAGAAAAAAATCCGTTTGAACTACCAGACACTTTTTCCCAGTACTTGGTTCTTAAGACGATATGCCAAACTGAAATAAGCCCTTGACATGATCGTATGCAAAATCCATTTGAAAATCACGAATTGTTTTCCTGTTGTAGGAAAGTAGACAATCACATTGGTGAAGAATTTTTTCGTAAAAAGGTTTCAAAATAAGTCAGTTATTGTTTGACCATGCTATTGAAATACAACCGTTTTCCGTTGTTTTGAAAACCTGACCACTTCAAAGGTGGGGACAAAGATTGGTAAATACTCCAAGTTTTTAAGACCGAAAAAACTTACTTACTGCAGCTGTTAGTATAAGCTATTTTGAGAAAGGATTCCCTTCGAGGTAATAGTGATTTGGATAACTTGTCACCCAAAAATATTTGAGTCTGAACAAAAGATTCAAGCATGAATTTTGTATCAGATTTCTAAAAATGTTTGTTGTCCGTTCGAGAATGCTGCGGCCAGAGATGCGGTTGGTACCCGCTGTCACCTCGCTAAACGTGGATGGATTCGACGTTCTTGTGAAAATACCGTGACAGTTTTGTCAGACACTGCTTTCGGCTGAAACTTTCACATGTGACTTTTATTGTATCTTTCTTAATAATTAGTTTCACGTATAAATCAGCATTACGTTAACAAAAACCAATCTATGACCCTACCTTTAATGTGACGACATTCTCAAAGGTTGGCGAGGTTATTTATAGAAGATATGGACGATTTTAATCTGTCAGAAATATATGATGTATCATACAATAATAATGTTAAGTGCGAAGAGTTGCGTTTAAGTACATTCTTTATGTGTATTGCGTTTGCTTTGCAAGGAGAGTAAATAGTGAAAAGTAGGTTTCTTGGGGACGAAAACATTCAACTTGCAATATCTCATGGCATTAAGATTGTAACCAACTTTCCAGAATTGTCATTTTCTTCTGAACATCCAAACTGTACCGTCCATAACCTCATAGAAACAATTCGTCTTTGACAGCACAGTTTAACCCAATTAAACATCAATTTTGAGAACTCCTTCTGCTGTTCTTTTTTTGTTACTTGGGCTACCACCGTACTCGTCTCTGAACGGACTACCGAGAGGCAAGCAAGTTCCTTGTATAGTGGCGGGAATGACGGTAATGGAACCGCGCACACATGCGCCCACGCAATCGGACAACAAAAATCGTAACCTTAACCCGGCGGCCGTTGCATGTTTGCAACCACAGCTCCCACTGGGGAGAGCAATTGGTGTATTTAAAATAAGAGGGCCATCGGGGAGAGAATAAGGTTCTGGGGAAATTTAAGAAAGGGTCGATGAACGGAATGAGCTTAGATTCTGGGAAAAGGGTTACGTTCTGCGGAGTCTAAACTATCTTAAAACTACAGTATCCCTGTTTTCGATATTTATTTATTTATTAACTAAAATGAGAAAAATATTTATTGCGGTTTGTTTTCTTGTATGATTTTCATTTTAGTATTGACTATATTATTATTATTGATTTTTTGTTTGAACCGCTCGTTCTCGTGGTTGAAAACAACGGTTTTTATTCATTGCGCCAACACAAGATTTCCGGAGATTTGGGCATAAACACAAGAGTCGTTATATCGTACACGTTTGGTAATGACTCAAAACAAATATTAGCATAAAAACTTACTTGGTAACAAGCAACGGAGAGCTGTTGATAGTATAAAACATTGTAGGAAACGACTCCCTCTGAAGTAACGTAGTTTTTCAGAAAGAGGTAATTTCTCACTAAAATAATAAAAACTTCTTGCAAGAAGTTTTTATTCCTATCTGAAAGCACACAATTTTGTACAACAAGGGTGTTTTTTCTTTCATCATTTTCTTGCAACTTCGATGACCAATTGAGCCCAAATTTTCACAGGCTTGTTATTTTATGCATATGTTGGGATACACCAAGTGAGAACACTGGTCTTTGACAATTTCCAAACGTGTTCACTGCCTTTAACAAGTCAACGATGGTGTGCAGACCCCCTGCCCTCCAGTCCTCCATTTGTTGTCCGGAGAATTAATAATCAACGAATTTCCTCTTTAATCACCGTTATGATCTCATGTACCACCACACGAGGCCTATCATTCTCCCTCCCAACCTACCCCCCCCCCTTCCACTCCGTCTCCGTATCTCTTCTAATACAATAACGATTGACAGAGAGCTGGCTTTATCACTTTGCAATCAAACCAAGAATTGGTTAAAAAAAAGAAAAGATTAAAATAAATTTCCCGGGAAAGGACTGCGAAGCTTGGGTCTAGGCAAACAGAGTAGAGTGCAAAGGGTCTTGGATGGATAGTTAGGCTGTATGAGTATAGGCACTTCTACGGAATCAATGCTGGGGTCACTAGGATTCAACCATTTCGGCAGCCATTTTGGGTTTTTAGAGGGCCCCTATGGTTGCAGTAACGCTGTAAAGCCTCACTACCATTTCCCTTCTGGCCTCGGTTTTGACACACGAAAATGTAATGGAGGAGAAAAGAGTCGACACTATTGTGGCGAATTCCACCATTTTGTTTTCTTGAATTCAAATCAATGAAGAAACAGAAACCATCGATGGGAAAGAAAAATGTTGTTATTGTTTTCCTAATAACAATATTACCTATGGTCCGATAAAAAAAAGCTTTTTTGTTAGACAAATATACAAAACACATGTTGTAAATTGTTTGATTTTGTATTAATTTATTAATTTGTTTATTTACTTGTCTATAAATGGTACTACAGATTTACGAATATAATAAGGATGCAAAAATTAAGGCAAAACAATTATACGAAGGGTGAAATCAAGAATACAAATTTCAGCAAGAATTAATTCTTGTTCATTAACACGCATTCAAAATCACTAATCCACTCAAACTAGGGTTTGTTTTTAGCTACTATTGCTGTCAATTTCATTTTCGTGCACACATGATTTCGTTCTTTTCATTCAAGTTCGTTTCAGTTATTCTATTTAAACTATTGGCATTCAAGACTACACTTCGACCATTGTAAAGTTGAATATCTACTACCTTTTTTACAATTGACGAAATCCAATTAAGACTCATTGCACGGGAATTTGTTGCTAGTGTGCCTTCTCATTTTCGTTTTGGGGCAATGAATTTCAACTTGCGTTCAGATTAAACATGAGATATGGCTCCCCGAGTAAGCTGGCAATAGCTCCCTGAAAGGTATCGTACACGTTTGGTAATGGCTCAAAACAAATATTAGCATAAAAACTTACATGGTAACAAGCAACGGAGAGCTGTTGATAGTATAAAACATTGTAGGAAACGACTCCCTCTGAAGTAACGTAGTTTTTCAGAAAGAGGTAATTTCTCACTAAAATAATAAAAACTTCTTGCAAGAAGTTTTTATTCCTATCTGAAAGCACACAAATTTGTACAACAAGGGTGTTTTTTATTTCATCATTTTCTTGCAACTTCGATGACCAATTGAGCCCAAATTTTCACAGGCTTGTTATTTTATGCATATTTTGGGATACACCAAGCGAGAACACTGGTCTTTGACAACTACCAAACGTGTTCAGTGCCTTTAAAGCCTGTAGGTCTACCCGATGAATAGGCCTGCACATGTAGAAGACTGTCGAGTAAAGTTTGACAAGTTACGGTCATTTTTGTGAAATGGAAACAAAATCTTTTGCTATAGCCTTGAGATTGTTTGCTCTTGTGTTTACGGTGTCTTCTTTATTTCTGCTAAAATTTGCACTAGATCTATTGATGCTAAGAGTGTCTGCTAATTGTAGGAAGTCAGCATGGTTGTTCTCAAATGCTTCAATCAGCCTCCCATATTTAAATTATTCACTCTTCGGTACTGACCATGCACGGGCAGCCATGTTTTCGTTCAAAAATCGCTTTACTTGGAGATAACGCAAAAGTGTTGAAGTTGAGTTTTCCTTTGAATATCTGCCTGTATAAATTGTTGGCAACTACGAATCAGAAAGCACATAACATAGAGACGAATTTGAAAGCACAAAATTGATACACTATTTTTTGCTCATTGATAAAATTGAATGATTGACCAGCCTCTTGCTGGTGGCTTTTACGAAATTGAATGATCGTTGCGACCTATTGAACTTGCACGAACTTAAATGACTATGTGAACGCTAAACTGTTGAAATTCAATTTTCTCTGTTGACTGTTGACTGCTGAATCAAAGGAGTATTCATTTTCAAATGAAATTGAATGAGCCGGGTGTTAACTTGAATGAATTGTGTTCAAATTGGCCGGGAAAACTTTTAGTGAGCATATTTGTTAATACATTTATTTTAACCATCTTATATCTTAAAAAAACAATTAAGGAAAAACAATATTGTACAATATTTTACATACTTAAAGGTATTGTACACTTTTGGGAACAGCTCAAAACCAGTGTCCACATTTTGTGTGATTCAACATATGCATGAACAAACAAACCTGCGAAAGTTTGAGCTCAATTGGTCATCGAGGTCACGAGAAAATAGTGAAAAGAGACCTTATGTGTTTTCTGTTTTTTCAAACACCGAGTTTTTATCGCGCGTGATAAAAACTATTGTTTTACTCATTTCTCAGAAACGATAGCATTTTAGGCAGAAATATTTTAAGTAACCCTTTCTACCATTACTTACTTTAAATCATGTAAGTTATGTGAGAATCTGTGAACATTTGTGTTTTTCGATCTTCCCAATAGTGTACAGGGCCTTGAATGCCAAGACAAATAATTCCAAGGGGGTTTACCCCTACAGGGTGCATAACAACCAAATCCGAAGCGAGAAAACACAACAAATAATGACATTTTTCTTTGTGGTCATCATACTTTGTTAAATGATTAAAATTGAATTAACTATTTATAATGTAGCTTGCAGTGCTAATTATGTACGCTGTATAAAATCTTATTGCATTACATTACTTTGTGGGTTAACGGTCCGTGATAAGTTAACCTTGTTGGCTTTTATCATTCCGCCATCATCTTCTGCCTTGTTCCCTGCCTGCATAAGCAGCAATGAATACTGTTTGTCATTATACCATTGAGGGACCAGAATGTTTTGCCCTTCACCTTAAAGTGTGATAACACTGAAAGGTGAATGAGAGATTTGCATATGAGAGGATTAAATAAATGCCTGCATGATCAACTGGGTACACTGATTTTTCATTGTACGGTTAGGTCACAGTTTGTTTTGTTTTGTTTTTTAGATCTACATTGTTCATCCAACAGTCGTCGGTACCAAGCCAACGACCGGTCCATGTTGTTAGATTAGTTGGGAGTTATCATTGATTGATGTGGCTGTCAAATCGCAGCGTAGAGGCCCCGCCGTCCCATCTGTAGTAATATTTGGGGCCCATTTAAAGAGCCCCGGGTCCCCTGGGAGGGTGCGATCGTGCCGAGACGGGTCCCGTGCGGCTTCGGGATGACGACTACGAATTGTTGGCAGAGAGGGGGAAGAATTGACTACGGGGAAGAGAAACCGTAGCTTGATGGGGGACAGTGTTAAATTGCTGTCACTACTATAAGCTTTACACCAAGAAGAAAAATAAAGCCAATGTGATTAACATAATATTACAGAAACCGTAAAAAACAGTGTGAGGTTTGGTGCAACATTGGGTACCACATTATACGAGTTAGCGATTTCAATAATTTCACGTTCATAGATACGCTGTTTAGAAATCTTGCAATAACAAACAATTGTCACCCTTTTGGCGTTTGTTTTAACATAAGACCTTGTGACCTTTGTTTACAATAAGTGCGACCTTGTACATTCTTGGGCCTTTCTGGCAGGCTAGATACTGCACTAGTCATATGGGAAAGTTTACATTTTTAGTCATAATTTCCACATCAATCCAAGAGTTTTAAAAGTAACAGCTGAACAAGTTTTGAGATGTGCCCCCTTTCATCATATCGAAAGTTGAAAAAAATTAGACAGTGCAATCTCCATAAAATGTAGGATTTTATGTTTTCTTCCGTTGAGCTGTGTACAAATCGTGCCTGCAGGAAGTCCAGGCTTGGTGGCTCTTTTGTAAACATGTGATGTCACAGGTCACATCGTCTATACACAGACAGCTATATATCGAGAATTAGACTCGAGAGCACTGGTCGTGTCATGCACGTAACTCCGCTGACCTGCCCGCGGGCGAAAATCCCGATAGGTCAATTGCATACGAATGTCCACTTGGAAAATCTTTGCTGTGTAAACTGATGAGTGACCACAGTGTAATATGGTGGGTCAGAAACACTGTCTCAGTGGAAGAAATATGCTTTTTGGCAGCCGTGTTGCATGGTTTGGTAAACCATTTAGTTCTTCTAATATTTATTGCAATGGAATCAAGGATGCCTCATGAACTTAACCACCGTAGCTCGCAAGCCTGATGAATCCCGTAAACAAGGGTCATTGGTATGTGAACCAGAAACACCGGGGTTAACCCATACTCTTCCACACAATAAGTGTTCTGGGTTCTTCTACGTGCACTACCAATCCTAGTACATGGGACCTACGGCTTTATGTCCCGTCCTAAGGGCATAACAATTGTGGTAAAGTATCTTGTTCAAGGACATGTGCTACAACCGGGACTCGAACCCACACTCTGCTAATCAGAAACACCAAAGCTTGATTCCGGCGATCCTTTGATTGGACATAGATAATTATTTGCAGAAAAGAACGGAAAACTTCAAATTGTCCCGAATTGACCTTAGTACTGATGACGTCACAGTTTGTTTACCACAATGGGAAACCACTGTGTCTCTGTCTCTGCTCAACTGTGTAAAATGCAATACCCAGATACAGCAATGCAGTAAACAAACCGTGACGTCATCAGAACAGGGGTCTATCTTTAACCAAAATATTTCTCAACAGAAAAAAATTAACTGATCACGAACGATCAAGCGCTGTCCCAATATTGACCAAACAAAATAGATCGTCAACATACAACAAATAAAAGCAATCAATGACTCTTCCGCTGGACCATTAACATAACGAGAATCACACGTGGATAAAATATTACCTTCGCGTCTAAAACAGAGGCCGGTCTAGGCCCCTGAGGGCATTCGAACCGTAATGCTAAAAGGTATAGGTGCAAATGGTCAACAGATAAACAGTATACTTCATGTCTTGTTCTGTACAACGGCGTAGAAATCGTGTTCAACAGTTATCAACTAGAAGTGGGGCTCCTTATTCTGAAACTCACAACATTTTACTCTGTGTAGTGTCCCAATTGTGTTTGTTTTTAGTACGGTGATAGAATTTGGGAAAAATTATTTTTGCTTTATATCCTGTTGTGTTTTTATATAATGTTTTTTTTATCACCTTTTGTTTATTAGAAAATATAGGCTATCAATCAATCAACCAACTGTAACCATAGGTCCTTTTTCTATGCTGTACCAACGGACTTTACATTCTTCAAATTGATTTGTTTACTTACGGGGAGGGTATGGTAATTACTCCAACAATTTATGACCATAAAAATTACTTGGTATAAGAGCACTGGAGAGCTGAAGATATTATAAAACAATACTGTTAGAAACGACCCACTTTAAAGTAATGTAGGCCTAGTTTTAGAGAAAGAGGTCATTTTTTTCAGCCCAAAATTTGAATCTGAGAAAGACTTCAGGCATAAAGCCTTTCTCAGGCATCTGAAAGCACACAATTCTGTGCAACAAGGTGGGTTTTTTTTCATTGTGTTCTTGCAACTCCGATGACCAATTAAGCTCAAATTTTCACAGGTTTGTTACTTTATGCATATGCATACACCAAGTTGATACTGGTCTTTGACAATTACTAAAAGTATACCCTGCCTTTATTAGATATACCAATTGGAATGTACGAATTGTCCAGTGCCCCAGCCAGGCATTCCTTTACTTGAGAATCTAAACGATGTGGCGAATAAGTAAAATTCCTCTTCTCATACAAGCTTCACAGCGGGTTTTGCCCCAAAAATGCAAAGAAGTCATTCCTGTACTTGCCCACCGGAGTGAAGAGTCTTAATGAAGAGTGCTGTTAATTCTTTTAATTCTTCGTTTTCTCCGTTTCCAAAAAGTTCAGCCACAGTTTTTCTCCATCTGTTCAGATTATTGTTGGCGTCACAGTTACCATCCACCTGATGTACAGGAGAATTATATTGGTGAGTTTCGTAGGGAGTAATTTTTGTTGCAAATTGTGATAATCGCATGTAATTTCCATGATGTTAAACCTGAATATTTCAATATTTAAATTCAGAACCTTTCACATTGCAATATAATAATATGTTTTATTCAGAGTGTGTTTCTGTGATTTATTATTTTGTATTGTTATATTTCTGGTAATGAAACCAAGGATGCCCTCATAAGTGAACTTAATCACTGTAGCCCCAAGCCCGAGAAACCATGTAAACTGGGGTGCTTGCTATGTGAACCAGAAACAACGGGGTTAACCCATACTCTTCCACGATAAGTGTTCTGTGTTCTTATACGTGCAAATCCTAGTACACGGGACCTAAGGCTAAATGTCCCATCCGAAGGACAAAGCAATTTTGGTAAAGTGTTGCTCAAGGACACAAGTGCCATGACCGGGACTCGAACCCACACACTGCTGATCAGAAACACCATAGCTTTTAACCACTCGGCCACCACACGCTACATTTATTCAAACACTCGTCAATTTAGAGCACAGCAGAACAATCATTGATGAACCTTAAAGGGAAGGTATACCTTTGGTAATTACTCCACAAAATTAAGACCACAAAAACTTACTTGGTAAAGAGCACTGGAGAGCTGTTGTTATTATAAAACATTATTAGAAGCTACCTCCTTTGCAGTTATGTAGTTTTAGAGAAAGAGGTAATTTGTTCACCCCAAAGTATTGAATCTGAGAAAGGTTTCAGGCGTGAAGCCTTTCTCATGCATCTGAAAGCACACAATTTTATGCAACAAGGGTGTTTTTTCTTTCAATATTTTGTTTGCAAATTCGATGACGAATTGAGCCCTAATTTTCCAGGTTTGTTATTTAATGCATATGTTGGGAAACACCAAGTGAGGATACTGGTCTTTGACAATTACCGAAAGTACACCCAGCTTTTTACAAACAATCACGTCTTGAATTATGAACTGATTAATTTGCTGATTATCACTCATGTTATGCTCGTCCTTCAACTTGGCCTAGATTAATGTATTTATGTACTTAATAAATATCATAGCTAATATAAAAAATTGATTTATTTTCTACACAGGCACTTTCCTGATATAGCCTTATTCAATACCCTAAATTCACCTTAAAACTAAACTAACTGAAATTTGAACTGAACTGGAAACTAAATTTAAAAACTTGAATGTACAGTTATTTTGAGTGCTAATCAATTTAGTTAATAGACAGACCTTAAAGAAAGTATCCACAGATGGTTTTGTTGTCTACCGCCTGCTTGGTTACACAAAAATACAGTAAACAATAACAATACATCAAAATACAAAGTCAACATTAGGAAAAAATAAAACGGGAAAAAACATGAGAACCTGGAAACGAGACGAACATGAACTTAAAGACAAAATACAGACGCACCACTAAAACAGAGATGCAGGCCTGAGAGATTGCGTTAAAAGCTAAGAACTTATCTAGAGGCATTCCCAAGGCACCCGCTCAATGAAGAACAAAATAAACAAACAAACAGAAAAGAAAGAGAAGTCAAACACTGAAAAACAAAAGAACAATGTGGCGATGCAAAGTGCAAAGCAAAACTAGTCTATCATTTCACATTAATCACAACACTTCAATCTTGCTGTCTAATACAGCCCTAAGTTGAACTTATTCTGTCATATCTGACGTTCGTTATTTTATGAAGTTCTGCGACCTCGTTTTGAAAACAATAAACGGCGTCGTGCAACTCCACCGGAAAACAAAAACAAAACAGAGTTTGCAAATAATGCCATAGCGATCGTATTGCAATGGTTTTCAATTGAAAATCCTCAATTTTTTCAGCAAGTCGGAGGTCATGGTGCCATGAGGGTATCTTTCTTTTGCCTTTCACCACTTTGGACCCCGGTTCGAGTCCCACTTTGGACCAGAGCCTCGCTTGTGACTTGGATTTTCAGTCCCTATCCGATTACCTGTGTGTCATGGCCGAGCGGTCTATGTGCATCAGTCTCAAGTTCTGCTGGTTGAGGCAGTGTCCGAATTGGCGGCTACCAGTACGGCTACGGCTATGGCTAAGGCTGGATCGCCGCGTCATCGTGTGTTGAAGTATGGGATGTCCTTAGCAACACCCTTAGCAACAGTCGTAGCCGTAGCTGTAGCCGCCATTTCGGATACAGCCTAAGTCACCTGGTGTGGGTTCGAATCCCATGTGCAAGATGCTTTAATTGCTTCTCTTTGCGCAGGGGTATAAATGGGTACCTGCGAGGGTAGAGGTTAATGTTGTGTTTGGAAAAGTCTTCGGAGCGCCACGGCAGCTTGGGGCTGTATACTCCCAAAGGAAACTGAGAAAGATTACGGGAATGTTATTGGCCCAATGACCAGGCACTAATGTAAAGCGCACTGATACGTTACTGTTAGGTGTGCTACTCTGCTAAATTGAAGCTGATTTTGCATGGCTAAAAACAACGCTTTATAAGTTACCGGTTATTGAATACAATGCTATATAAAGTAGTTTTTTTATGAGAAATCGCCTAACGTCACAAGGCCGGACGGCAACTTCAAAGTGAGGGCTACACTTAACTCACGCTGTCGACCCAAATCAACTGTCACTAGGGACACATTGCCACCTATACTCCTGGGGCTGAAACAGGGTTACCCCCTTCACAGTCCGTAAGGATAGGCATGGGTATCATCCACTAGGAGCCTGGCTGGTAGAGCACAATGCACTACCTTCCCAACATGCCTCAAAGTGAAAAATGAATGACGGTTAACTGAAGGGGCAAAATTGCTTAAATACGAATGTATAAAAGTGAAATAGGCTGCCTTTTTTGCCTAAAAAGACCGGGAAAACCTTTAATACACAGGTTGTCCTTCTAGTATTTCCACCCGTCACCGTCTTCTCTGGACAGGCTTCTACGGGTGACAGTTCACTCAACAGTTAAAAGCACCATCACGATCAGGGGATAAATACTGCCAAGATGCATAACAACCTATATACAGAAGACATGATTTTAAATTCAAAACGGTTTCCAGTTAAAGGCAAAGTATATCTTTGTTTTTTGGAACCGTTCGATTGTTGTTATCCTATATAAATGTAGTTATATACAATCAAACTAGCCTGTGTGAAAATGTCATATCAAAAGGTTGTAGCGTTTTTGAGATATCGCCTAAAAACTGGCGCGGTTATGTCCACGCAGGAAGAAAAATTTGTAATTGGAATTGAGAAACGCGTTTCATGCAAGGGACGTTCTCAGATTGCGTTTTTTTTAATCCCTTTTTTAAACCACATTCCTTAGAAGGGAATCGTTTATATACATTATCAGCAGCTGCAATGCTTTTTACTAATTAAGTTTAATGGCATTTTCTTTAGTAATTACTAAACAGTCCCTTTAAATCATTTTGATCATTTGTACAGTGAATGGATATGATTCTTTCACATGACGTCAGTTGTTCCTTGTTAACGATCATCGCTTCGGGCTGCTTGTATTATTCACGAATATTGTCCGGCGTTTGTAATCTGTATGGTCAATCGGTCAATGCGTTCAGCAGACGAGTCGTCAAATGGCGCCAAATCCGTTCTCAGGGCCGCTGATTGGTCCGGATGATGGATCGTTTTTAATATCCATGTTCACGGGCCATTGTCCACCGAAAATCTGGCTGGTCGAATTGGTCAGGTCAGCACTTATCTTAATAAACTTTCAATCCACTAATAACAAACAAAAACAAGAAAGAATAAAAAATGAAAAAGGCTCTTCGTCTGAATTTTATCAAGCTAGGGGATTTTGGATTATTTTCCCCTCCACCCGGGAATTCATTGTAATAAAATTGCACAGCCTGGTCTTATCACTGTCGTCGCATCTCGTTAGTGAAATAATGTCCAATGTGTTGTTGAAAAACCTAACGTTTACAGTTAGCGATTTATTTTTAAAAGTTCACAAACAACGATGTACCATCCCTTTGATATTTTTCTTGAAAACTAGAGCTTTGGGATGAATGTACTCCTCAAACGACAAATAATGTACCATGCCTTTATGATATGTTTCTTGATAACTAGAGGATTGTTGTAATGAATGTACTCTTCCAAAAACCAATGATGTATACCACCCCTTTGTTTCTTAAAAACTAGAGGATTGAAATGAATGTACTCTTCCCAAAACCATTAATGTACCATTCTTTTATGATATGCTTCTTGATAACTAAAGGATTGTAATGAATGTAATCTTCCAATAACCAATAATGTACCATTCCTTTGTAAATGTTTCTTGATAACTAGAAGATTGAAATGAATGTACTCTTCCAAAAACCAATGATGTACCATCCCTTTATGATATGTTTCTTACAAACTAGAGGATTGGAATGAATGTACTCTTCCAACGACCAATAATGTACCATCCCTTTACAAAATGTATCTTGATAACTAGAGGACTGGAATGAATGCTCTTACAGTAACCAATTATGTACCATCCCTTTATGATATGTTTCTTGATAACTAGAGGATTGGAATGAATGTACTCTTCCAATAACCAATGATGTACCATCCCTTTATGATATGTTTCTTGATAACTAGAGGATTGGAATGAATGTACTCTTCCAATAACCAATGATGTACTATCCCTTTATGGTATGTTTCTTAAAAACTAGAGGATTGGAATGAATGTACTCTTCCAATAACCAATGATGTACCATCATTTTATGATGTTTCTTGATAACCAGAGGAGTTGGATGACTAAGTTCTTCCACGAACCAACCAATAATTAACCATTTACCCAACATACAATTTATTTAACATTGTCATTACACAATTGTTCTTGTGACTATTCCTGTTGTACTAATTAATGGAAACGAATGCTTAATTTTAGCCTCCATACCAGTAAACAAAACCTCCTTCTTTTATACCCGCGTAAATTATTCATTGTCTTTTTTTGTTCAAACTGTATGAATAATGTATCGACTGTTTGTTTAATCAAGGGACTTCGGAAAATATCTGGTACAAGACACAAGGGAGATTGGATGAACAGTGCAAGTGGCTTATGATGTATCAGCTAGTGTTCCTACATGTGTATTATTTTACGCTACGAAGTAAACAACTATCGAACACTCACCATGCCCGATATGGGGCAGAGGGTACCCCACCCCCCCCCCCCATGTTCCCATACTTTAACACACTGTTTTCCAACTGTACAGATATTCCCCCCTAAAATCCTCCAAAGAGTTTCTGAGATTCCAACCACACAATATCGAGTAGTCTCACACGACTCAACCATCGAGCTGCACATTGTTATAAAGTTGTTACTGCACGATTGTAAAATAATCTGCGTTTCAAAATCTAACCAGTTAGTAAACAAATAATAAACTAAATACGTTGAGGGCAGTATCAGCTTTACTGTCTCCAGAAGATTAACTTTCGAGTTACACATTTGAACAATAGTGTCCAAACGCAGTATCGCATTATCATCACAAACACCCTTTTTTTTTAAAAAACGCGGGAACGTATAATGGCAAACAGTTATCGTTTGCTCCACGCACGGCAGTAAACTAACTACCCCTATAATATCAACCTTGGCATGATAATCTTTCCACTTCTCCGCACGGGCCGACACAGAACCCTCTGCCTCTCTTGAGACAGCTGTGACACCCATTGTTACGCCTAATTTCCTCTCCATGATTTCCCCAAACTCATTTCAGAAAGATAAAGAGGATGCCTTGGCGAGCCCGCCCATTGTGCCGTCCTATTCCCGGACTCACTAATTACAATACGCAGGCTGGATTCTTTAATGTAACCGGCGTGTTGCGAACAATATTGAACGTATGAAATAAGATGGGGGTGGTGTTTATTTCACCCGACGGATGTTTCAAGAACATCACAAAGGTTGCTGCTCCGTTGATTGAATATCAAGTAATGAATCAAACTTTAAATTCCCTGTAGCTATTTTACGGAGCTCCGAGAGTGCCAAGATAACGAGACAGTTATCTCGACAAGTCGGCTAATTTTATGGGATGACTCGACTTGTCATCATACTATATGTTCACCGAGATAACTTGTTGAAACTAAGAGGGCGACCTGACGTTATGATTTTTCTCGCCAAGACGACTGACTGGAATTAAGAATTTGACTTAAAATGTCTCAGTTTCAGTCAGTCGTTTTGATGAGATAAATTATCGGGATATGTCGTTATATTAGTTTCAGTAAGTCGACTCTTTGGGATAAATTAACATGACATGTCGACATCTTAGTTTCAGCGTGAGATAAATTGATAGGACAAGTCGACATTTTCGTTCAGTAAGTCGACTTTGCGAGATAAACTAGTGGTACATGTTGACATCTTGTTTCAGTAAGTCGACTTTGTGAGATAAATTAGTTGGACAAGTCGACACGTTCGTTTCATTAAGTCCTCTTGTTGAGATAAATGATTGTGACAAGTCGACAGACAAGTCGACATCTTCGTTTCAGTCAGTCGTCCTGATGAGATAAATTATCAGGACAAGTCGCGTCTTAGTTTCAGTAAGTCGACTTTGCGAGATAATTTATCTCGTTTTCCGGATTAGAAGTAAGGCGCTTCTGTAGCTTCGTATAATCCTTCATTATTTTAGTTCATTCTTTCTCAGATCATTGTGATACTTAATACAACTAGAAGAGGGCAACAAAATATCCTGGAGGGTACAAATCTCATAGAACAGTAGAATCAAGTAAATTTGCTCAGCGCAGAAATACTTCGTCGCTAAGCAGAAACAGTATACCAGCCAAAACACATAATACTTGCAGTATTTTTGACTGGTATCCTTGTATTGCAGGACAAAAATTGCAAAACACCAATTTCTGCTCAATAGCTTTATGAAATTGGGTCTAGGTTACCAGCTAAATTGCCGCGTGGTTTAAATTGGCTTTGGTGGTCACGATTGATTTCTGCTTAGAATTTAAATCTACCAAGCAGCTAAGTTGGGCAGATGAAAAGTTGCTAAATAGCTCGGGTCAAATCAGGCTAAACATACCTGTAATGGGGGTAAAACATTTAAAGCCATAGTAATGTATGATATATTATGATTATAACAGAAATATTTTAACGGTATCTAAAGTAATTGTTTTATTTTCCTGTATTCTTATATTTGTGGTTATATTTTTAGAATGTGTTTAATTATGTTAACGTTTGTTGGAGCTGGTAGTTCAGCATAAAATAGCCGTCACAACTCTTTAGGCCAATGTAAGCCAAGGAATCACAATTTGTAGCGATGAGATATGATGTTAGCGTCTTTATTAGCTATATCATTTGCATAATTGCGCCATTGTGGTCCGGCAATCGATACGGGGCAGGAGTAAAGAGCGGGCAGCGGGCCCCCCTTCAATGGGATCGGGAGACGCGCGAGGCCCCACTCGGAAACAGTCCTAATGACCCCCGGTCGCTCGTTGGTGTGAAGACGTGGCCCGGACTGGTAATTAGCGTGAATTAGAAACAATCACAAAATCCCCCCTAATCGCATTACGGGCACTCGTTGATGGCATTCAAGATGGCGGTCAGGAAGTGCTTGGACACCGGAGTGCGAAGAAGGGGCGGATGAGAATCTTATCAATCCAATAAGCTCCACTTGATGATGAGATCATTAGAGGAAGAAAATACTTCCTCCATAATGAGATGGTTTAAAATTGAAAAGGTTGGGAAGACGTAGGGAGTATCTTTGGTAATTACTCCAAAAATTAATTACTATAAAAACTTACTTGATAAGAAGCACTGCAGATGTTGATAAAGTATAACATGTTGAGAAACTGTTCCCTTTTAAGGAATGTGGTTTAAGAGAGAGGGATTCAAAAATGTTTCAATCTGAGAAACGTTTCTGCATGAAAAGTTTCTCAGATTGTGTTATCCAATTATGGATTATTCCTCATGCGTGGACATAACCGCTCCAGATATTCGGCGATATCTCAAAAACACTACCGACTTTTGAAATGAAATTTTCACAGGTTATAGTTTTATTGTGTATGTCTATACATTTGTATAAGATTAAAACAATCGAATGGTTCCAAAAACCAAAAAAAGACTTTGCCTTTAAAGAGGGCGAACGCATCATGGTTGGAAAGTTACAGTAGTAATCATGTACATGAAATAACAAACCTGTGAAAATTTGGGCTTATAATCCGCGCGCTGTGTGAGTCAGGAGAAAATAGTGAAAAATCATGCACAATTTCAGCATGTAAACACAACCTTCGTTTTGGTTTTAACAACCAAATTCGGCTGTTGCGGTTCTGTTTTAGGTTTTCATACAGATTTCTCGAGTATAACATCTTTTCACAGGGAAATATTTCACCTACAAAATGGTTCTATAGTATGGAAATTAAACAATGGTATTTTTTATCCTACCAATCCTGTATAATACCTTCAAAGGCCCTTTCAAGTGGTCACATAAAATTGTCCTGGGGTCAGTGCTGTGCCCTTTAAAGGCAGGGTCATACTTTGGTAATGACCCCGAAAAAAATTGGGCAATTTCTATCCAAATACTTACTTGTTATAAAGATGGTAATGGTAGTAAGCATTCTGCAAAATTATTTCGTCTGAAGTGCCCACTCTGATTAGAAATCAATAAAAGTATGTCGACAAATTTGGATCTCTAAAGATCGCCTGCATGCAGGCGACTTTGTTTTGAAAAGTGCGTGGTTTCCGTTTGAATGTTGCCCTCAACATAGCCAAAGAGATGTGGTTGGTACCCGCTGTCACATCGCTAAACCTTCATGGACCCCAGTTCGAATCCCACTCGGGACCTGGGCCTCACACGTGGATTGGGTTTCAGTCCCTACATGGTTGCTTGGGATTTCCCCCTTTTAAGGACCCCCCTCCCCTGGTCTAAATCTGACATTTCTTCATCGTCTTCTTTTCACATTATATCTACATATTTGAAGGTTACAATGTGTCATTTTCACCTCTTTATGGGTTTTCCACCTACATCTAAAACTTGCATGTCTGCATCATCTTCTGTATGCACGGGCATCTTCGCCACCGGGTTACACTCTTAAAACTACCGGGTCGGAATTGACCCGGACTCCGGGGGCTCGCTATCCCATATCCGGGTAGATAAATGTGCTTTTAACTCGGATTCAGCGTCAGTTTGACCCATTTATGTGTCATTTTTAAACAGATTCCGGGTCATATTGACACAGATATGAGTCAGGCCCACGGGACCCGGATCTGGGTCAACTCGACCCGGAAGTTTTTGGAGAAGTACAAGGTACTTTTGAGGGTTCTTTTGGTTGCATTACCAGAAAGATGTTATAATAGTACATCGAATAAAGTTTTCAAAATGAAACATCGAACTGGGTTGTTGAGTACCCTGCTGACTCCGTGTGGGTTTTCCTCATGTTGGGTTGTCCTCCATTAACTAAAATTGACAGTTCTTCATCGTCTTCCCAAGTTATCTTCAGACGTACGGGGGTGCGTTTTGGCGGCTGTAACCAATAATTGTTTCTGACGTCATAACCAAAACGGTAACCGAGCTCACAACTCGGTTATCGTTCAGTCTGAACAGCAGAACCAACAACCAACAACCGAAACAGTTTTTGGTTACCGCCGCCAAAACGCACCCCGGGTTACGGTCCCGTTATGTACTTGTGAGGGTTCAATGATGTCAGTACCAGAAATATGTGCTAACAATAACACATCGAATGTAGTTTTTAAATTGCATGAAGTTTGCCAGACGCTCTCTCGGTCTGGCTAATTTCCACTCCTCTTCTTTCACCGGACCCCCGGCTCTTTGTTTCCTTTGAGGCCATATTCCTTCCAAAATTTCCTCTCTCCTCGGGATTACGTTGAAGCCACCAGTGCTGATCAACTTCTTTTATCCACTATCGAATCACCGAAAACAAACTCTAAGGTTTGGAAACCTTTCCATCTTGGGTGTCAGTTATTAAACAAATACGTTCTATCTGGTGACAATGCACCCGGGGCTCCGGATCAAAGGTCAAAATGCTGAAACAACACACAGTATCTTTGCTGTGGCCGAAAGGCCTGTTCAAACGGTTTTGCGTGGAAACTGATCATCAAGTTTGGGTATTTATTTTTTCGAATAACATTAAAGGTGCTGAGAAGTAGTGGTTTTTGAATTGATTCCTTAAAGCAATTTTACCTGGCAATGTGTAAAAGAAAGTGTTTATCAATTAAATATTTATTTTTGTATTACTGGATTTTCCATTTATCTTTCTCGTCGGCTTTTGCTGATAAATCAATGAACCTATATATTTAATCTTATTGGTGATAAAAATTGTCATGCGAAACATGTGTTTCTCTACTTTTTATCAATTCCTGCTTTCCGCTGTAATAGTCTCGCCACAATAACCTGTGCTGTGCGTTATCTTGATTCAAAGATAGTAACCATACCATTACAGTAATGTTACCCTTATCACCATGATGTATCCTGATTTTGATTAACAGGGAATAAGCGCAACGTTTTGCCAATATTAATAATGTTGTGTGCACCTTATCTTAAAGGGTCTGTATATGTTTGGTAATGACTCTGAAAATTCATGGCAATAAAAATTTACTTGGTAAGAAGTACAGGAGCTTTGGATAGTATAATACATTTTGAGAGACTTTTCACTTCGAAGTACTACGGATATGGAAAAAGATAACACTTTTTATCCCCAAAATTTGAATCTGAGAAGCATTGCTGCAGTAACGTATTCCAATTGCAGATTATTCTTCCTGCGTGGACATAACCGCTCCAGATTTTTGGCAATATCTCAAAAACGCTACCACCTTTTGAAATGAAATTTTCACAGGTTATTTTTATGGTATATATCTACAACTATATAGGATTAAAACAAACAGTAGATTCCAATTACCAAAGTATGCAATCCCTTCAAAGAGAGTACACACACCACCAGCAAAACAATCCATCCACATTACCAAAACTGTACCCTGTCTTGGGTTCAAAGACAGTGTGCACATCAGCAGCAGCACTTTCAATCAACTTTACCCACGCTGTACCCTGTCTTGATTCAAATACTGTACCAACTGCAACAGCAACACTGTGTTGTCCTAATTATCACTACTGTACCCTGTCTCAAAGACTGTATTCATACTAACAATGGTTGTATTATTAAAACCTCCTTGATATACCTTCTCTTGATTGAAAAGAGCATTACTGGCAAAAGTACCCTGCAAAAACTGGGGTTAATAAAATTGACACCATGGGTGTTGTCACATAAAGATACCCAAGAGAGAATACAAAAACACCATTGTAATTGTTTTTGCAGAAATTAGTGTTATTTGAACACCCTATGTGTAAGTTTGATTCTTTGTTGGTATCTATATCATTGTGACAGTACCCAATGTGTTAATGTAACACCTCAGTTTTTGCAGTGAAGACATTTAACAACTAAAACCTTAAAGATGATGTAAACTTAGACAATTAAAAATAAGAAAACAAGTGATGCATGTTTATTTTTCTTGGATTATACATGAGGTATTATCATTGGTGTTTGTTTGAAAAGCTTGTTCTACTTCTGAGCTCAATCACATTGAACGAGGATGGGGCGGGCAGCGTGTTGCCACTTACACTGCAAAAACTGGGGTGTTAAAATCGACACCATAGGTGTTTTCCCATGTAGATACCAAAATGAGTCAAATCTACAACTATGGTGTTAAAATAACACTAATTTCTGCCAACACAATCACATTGGTGTTATTTTAACACCCTAAGATGTTAATTTTGATTCTCTTTTCGGTATCTATAATGTGACAACACCCATGGTGTCAATTTCAAAACCCCAGTTTTTGCAGAGTAGCATAGTATCGTATGATCAATGAACACAGCATAAAAACGAACTCAATCGAGACTAGTAATATAGTATAGTTGTAGTTTGTTCGATAGTCACACATTAAATTTCATATCAACACGTATGCAGTAAAGTGCATTTTTGGTTTTGCGTGTCTAAAAACATGAGCTTTGGGTAACAAAGCAACCTCAAAAAAATACCAATTTGCGAGGACAGAAAAGGACTTTGGTCTCCGTTGAAAAGCAAGGACTACAAAAAAAAAACGGTTCGAATATTGGTATAGAATAACCGGAAGATTGGAACTGGACGCTTTAGCCCGAGTGTCAACAACCGGGCAGATTTTTGCGAGAGCGCACAATTCGAGCGGATCGAAGTCCGCACGTGCTGTACCAAGCGGTGTCTTTAATTTCCCGCCACTGGGCCAACACGTCGATTTGTTAATTTCTGGGAGTCAGTTTACCCATCCAAGACTGGGCACGTATCCAATACGTCAAGATCCTAGGGCGTTGGGAAACCATAGACTGGCCCTCGTAGTCAGCGACCTTCTGAGTCACCACGCCACGGGGGCCGCGGCCGTTGTGGTTCACGCAAACCGATGACATCATCTTGGGGAGGGACAGGTGGAGGAAGTCTACGTAAGCAAAGCAACTATCCAGAGTGCGGAATTAGAGAAAGTCGAAGGGTTAGTTGCAGTGCTATGTTTTGTTTGACCCCAGGGAAAAACGATGCTTAATAATTTAATGGGCGATACATGAAGGTTCTCTGACTGGTATTGTTGAGCGGCCCTACACTAAACGTTGGTCTGGGACGGAATATTGAGTGAACAAAAACGGTGAGGCATTTTGCATCTTCTAGAAAAGAAGCGATATTTCATGGGTTGAGCTTACGAACTGCAGGGAAAAAAATATAACGAAATTTTGTCAACTGTCAAGAGTCTTCTGCTGTGTGTTCCTATAGACCGTTATCATGAAGTGGCCATCTTGATTTTCTCCCATCCAATTTATTGTAACCATACCGAGGCTGGAAGAAAAAGTAGTCTGGTTCCATTTGTTATGGATTAGCTTGCATTACTAACATGTTAATGGATACAGGGAGCATGACCATGATGGTGGCAGCATGATAAAGGTCTTTACCCTACCCTGCATTGGTCTAACGGCCATTTCAGCTGATATAGAAAAATTGGGACTTGGTATTTTGCATTTCCCAGGGCAGGACTTTATCTCTCTCATAGTTTGCCGTCAATTTGCAGGAAATAATTGTTGGCAAAAGTTGCGTTTTAAACCAAGTTGTTCAGCCTCAACTAATTATGATTCGAAATTACTACTCTCCAGGCTGGTGCGGGTGGAAATGCACATTGAATTAATTAAATGTATTTTATAAATTGGTATGTACCGCGGAGTGTTTATCTATCAACCGACGTTTTGTTAAAGAGGGGCTGTAAGGTCATTTTACTTTTGTGATGCACTCATTTTCCAAAAGAATAATAGAGTCCTCGTGAAAGTGGAATTTTCTGCGCCAGTCATCAGCTCAAATTCAATGCCGTTGTGATTGGATATCATCTGAAAAATCTCTGTACAAAAATGTACAATAGATTTGAAATGTGACTACATCGAATGTTTTAGGATTCTGACTGAAATTGCACTTGAAGGGTACTAAAACACAGTGGCGTTTTACACCATTTTAACATGAGGCTAGAGACTTGTATTCCCCCCCCCCCTCCCCCCATTTTCATAAGGACTCTATCTTTTGGAAAAATGAATGGATTACAAAACTGAATTTGACCTTGGAGTCACTCTTTAAGAGTTCCTGGGCTCGATTTCATAAAGAGTGAGTGAATTGCATTGTGACATCATACTTTGCTTAGCAATTAAGATTGATTCGCAGTTAAGATCAATCTTAGCTCTTTGCGAAATCGAGTCTAGAACTCTCCCCAATCTTGAACGGTCAGAATAAAACACAATTTTTGCATAGTAAAAAGGGTGAAACAGTTAATCTTTTCCTAACATCATGGATTGAGTTTGTACTTATCCATTGTGTTAAATCACTTCAATCATTATTAGTGCAATGTACTCACGTCTGTTTAGCCGGCTAAAAACATTCTAATAAGCCACGTGTCACAGGTTCAAATCCCGCTCTAGTCAATTTAGAGTACACTTTACAGTACACATTAATCATAGAGGATCTACATGCTCCAGAAGTACGTTTCAAAAACGTCCAACAGTGCTCTTTAAGAAGAGAACATTGCCCAATTTCATAGAGCTGTTAGGCCCCTATAAGCAGAAAATATTTCTTTAAAATATTTTGCTAAGCAAAAATAAGCAGGATACCAGTGACAGATTGTACATGTGACATGGTATTTTGGCTGGTAACCTTATTCTGGTAAGCATAATTTTGTTGTGCTCAGTACAATGTTGTGCTTAAGCAGCTCTATGAAATTAGGTCCAGGTGGTCAGGAGAACCAATGTAACAAAAAGATGTCAGGGTGTTTGAGCGTGAAACCAGGCTTTCTGTTTGTTCTCACCCATACAGTCTAGCTTTGCTAAGATGTAGAACAAAGAGCCATTCTAATAGCTTTATTCCACGTACTGCATCTCTTTGGAACTCATTGCCAACAATCAAGACTAATTTAACAGGGATATAACCTACCTTCAGCTCCCCTGACTTATTTTCATCTTTAATGTTTTCTTGTTGTAGCCTTGTTTTGGGGCGAACATGCATAACAACAAATTAATATATTTGTTTTTAAAGATAGCAAAGACAGTTCAAGCAAAAGCGATAATAATTAAACAAGTAAGAAGGTTTATTTTCCATTCAAGCAAAATAGACGTGTACATTTTCGTAACGGTTGATGGACAAACATTGTTGAGCGGGTGTCCATCCAGAAACTAAGGACTAGGTGCAAACGGCTGCTTGGAAACACTAGTCAAATAAAACTGTGTAGAATATAGCTCTGGACCGTAGACCAACAAGGCAGACAGATTGAAGAAGAGATATTTTCCGACTTCACTGTTGGAAAGTACCAAGAGTGATAAGATTTATTGGTGGTGTCAGATCCCAGATTGGGTTCAACCTGATCCGGAAAGAGTCAAATAAATGTGGCATCTCTTGTGCAAGAATCTCAAGCATTTCTTGATTGATGCTTCGTCAGTTGCAATGATGAAGATTTGGGTTAGGGTTAGGGTTATGCGAGGGAAATATGTACAGGGTACAACACATTAGACATCGAAGCAAGTCTGGGACCAAGACTAATCTCCAGACCTCACAGGCTGATTTGTCTTTATAAAATTGCTTTAGACACAACAATTACACTACTAATTAGTGTACAATGTTAGATCTTATTAACACATGAGGGCGCCATTTTATGTTAATATATTTTTTACACGTGAATTAGTATTGCCATCATGGGGATATGGATGTACACTGACAGATAGTCAACCTATCAACAAAACTATTTGTTGTTTTCTATAACCCCCTTTAACGCTATCGTCTGGCGACCAATCATGGCGTTTGTGTCACGCAGCCCACTCCGTCACGTTCTGTCTGCCGTGTCCAGCTGAGCATGGGCCCCGGCTCGCGGTGCCGTAACGCCGGGGTAAATGACTTTGTCGCTTCGCGGTCTCGCCCTGGAATGACACCGTCACGACTGGCGACGGGTAGAACCACGGGCACGGCCTCTTTGATACTGGCTAGGACGTGAGGGAAAGACTTGCCAATTACATTTTTTTTTTTCAAAAGGAGCAGTTTGTTGAGGTGCAGTTTTTATGAGGTCATTCGAAGCAGAGAGTCCGTGTTTCAATTTCACAGTCCAGTTTGTACACCGTGCATTAGCCCCGATCATAAAATCCGCATATAGGACGAAATCAAAACAGTCAGCATGAATACACAAGATGGCATAATGTTTATTTCGACACCGCCCTCTGTTGAACACTTGCAGGCAAGCAAAGTAATTTTAAACGGCGCATTGTATTACATGCTTTTAACTTTTGAAACCCACAATACACTTGCATAAGTTTTTGCTATGGAAATATGTTGACGTTAAAGTTAATTCCCCCAAATTGTAAAACCTACTGGAATTCAAACCAACTGACAGTTGAGAACAAATCATTATTTTACATAATAATTTGAAGGAAGTCAAAACATAGGTTTTTCATGATTAGGGCAGTCGTACAAATTCCATGGTCACTTTAACCCGGAAGTTAGGTCATACTGACCCGGGAGTCATGAGTATAGACCATTATCATGCTGTCACCATCTTGGTCATGTTCCTTGTATCCAATAACAGTCATGAATGTTAATATTCATACTACAAAAAGGAACCAGACTATTTCTCCTTCCAGCCTCGGTTTGGTTACATTGATTTGGATGGGAGAAAATCAAGATGGCCGCACCATGATAAAGGTCTATTATTCGAACACCAGCCTTTAGTAGAGCAACAAGTAGAGCAAAGTAGAGTGAGGGCTTTTCTCATTGGTTTGCAATTGTCCCGTTTATGTAATCATTGATCCCTGATTGTACGATAGTTTCAGGTTGCAAATGGCTTCTGACTGGCACCCCAATAAATATATTGACAACAAGGGGAAATTGTATAGGGCTAGAAATACTTAGTTGGTAGAGCGCCGGGACATTAATCCGGAGATCGCAGGTTCAAATCATGTTCTAGTCAACATTGAATTAAATTTACCAGTCAGTTTCCCTTACGGTTTATTACTTGATAAACAATCAAACAAGTGCAGTTCATCTACGTAAAATACACCCACAATATAGCTCTCAGTGGCCCGGGAAGACAAGTCCTCAATAATTCCTACATCCCCTAACATAACAGTCAATCTGTTTTACATGAAAAACACCTTAATTATTGTAAAGTTACAAAAACAATCTGATGCCACTAGATGTTAATGTAGTTGTTAAAAGGAGATCCAGACATTGGTTTAACGAAGAGGAGATTTAGGCCAGCAGTTCTTGTCAAAAAGGCTGACTGCTCTACATTCCGACACCCCTATGTTCCGACAATCCTATGTTCCGAAAAAGGGTGATTTATTCGCTGGGGTTAGGGTTAGGGGTGAGGGTTAGGGGCAGTATTAGGAAAATACACTAAGGTTGTCGGAACATAGGGGTGTCCGTCGAAACATAGGTGTGTCGAAACTTTAGGAGTGTAACCGTCAAAAAGTGTTATGTTGATGCTGGTCTGGTTAGATTGCCTGAACTACTGAATGTTTTACAGTTAACTTTAAAAAACAACAAAGATTCGAAAATACTGGGACTTGTTGATAACTTTAAGCATAGAACAAGGACCTTGCTCTATGCTTTCAAAAAGCTCACTGATTATTATGAAGTCCATATCCGGTACAGTCCTCCAGAGAAATATGTCCGTCAGAAATACCGTAAACGTCGAGGAAACAGAAGCTGTTAAGACACCTAGGTTCGTTGCTAATTACTTTGATTTCAGATTCAGATTTCAGATTTGATTCCACGGTATTAAACAAAAGAAAGTCAATCACCAAAAGCTACATCGTAAATACAGATTATAGAGATGAGAATAAAGTATGAGACTGCAGATGGATCCATTAATAAGAAGCAAAACGTGTATAGACAATGGTCCCTATGAAGTCTGCACGTACATTGAGCAGAGAATAAGAACAAAAATGGTCAAAGAAGAGTCTGTGACCATACCAACGGGAGGACATAACCAGACTCAATGCACATGTTGCTAACAAACCATACAGATGTGAACAAACAAAAAACAGACAGATACCTTTTAGTATTCGCTACCTTATGGAAACCGAGGACAAAACAACAAAGTGAACACAAAAGGTCTCCATAGGGGAGTTCTACAGAGAGGTGCTTCACAAGGAATTGTGTGTGCAAAGTGTATGGGAGAATGTTAAGTACAGGGACAAAGGAAATTCAATTCAACTCGGTTTACTGTACTGTACAGAAAAAAAATACTACTGGACTATTTCGAAGACAAAACAAGTCAAGTTTACCAAAGAAAAAAAAGGAAAACAAGATGTCTCCACAGGAATGTAGAAATTAGAATGTGTCGATATGTGTACAATAGGCCAAAGAAATAGATTTAAAATGTACAGTTGCGTAAACACTACAGAGGTTCACCAGTAAGCTTCCAAAATAATAGTTTTTAATAATATAAATCAATCTTTAGGCCTATTAAACGTTTAAAATTAAAAAATACTTTTTAAGGATTTCAGTTTGTTAGTAAATTAATTTCTCAATCAAACTAGTATGAACGTGGCCACAAAATCCCTGTGACAAAACATAAACCAGTTTTCTTTGCGATCGTCTCAAAAAATGCGACCACTTGAGTCGGCTGGATTGTTCGTAATATGTAGGCTGCATGGTTCGTTTGTTGAAAACTTGTAAAATGGGAATTTGTATAGTCTTCAAGAAGTCCCATGTGATTTCCCTTTAAAGGTATTATACATGATTGGTAAGGATTAAAACATCATTGTTTAATTTTAGTCTGAAAGCTTACTGATTGTGAAGTTTTCTGTGAAATGTTTCCTTCTGAAATGAAGTCATATTCGAGAAAACTGAAAACCAATCATACAAACAAAAAACAGCTGATTGGTTGTTACAATAAAAATTATGGACATTGTTTTTCACGCTGAAAGTTAAGTGCATGGTTTTTCACTATTTTCTCCTGACTCACACAACGGATCAGGCCCAAATTTTCACAGGTTTGTTATTTCATGTATATGGTTGATCACACAAGACATGAACACTGTCTGTGACTATTTTGTCAGCTCTACCGATCCTGTACAATACCTTTAATTATGTCGGCACTAATTTGCAACCAAATACCAAGCCACGAGTTCAGAACTGCCTCGTCGACTGACAGTTTGAAGAAAAGGTGTTTCAATTTCATACGGAGTGCAAAATGTTCATATTAAAAGTTGATTTGTTTTTCCTTCGTCTGATTATTATCACTAACTCCGTATTATGTATTTAACTGGCAACCTGTTTCCGTTTTAAATTAAAACAATCAAGAGTTGACACGACAGTTGCCCTTTAAACACAAGTTATGTACCGGGACTCTCGGACTAAGCGATTGAGCGTGAAACGCAACAACGTCCGTCGGCGGCACTACGGAGGTGTGAACTCAACAGCGCCGCCATTTGGTAAAGGTGACGCTATTTTGCTACATTTTCCAAAAATGTCCACAACATAACGCGGTGTGGATGAAACATTAGAGTTTTGACTTTCACGGCGGGGTTTTGTTTTGTTTTACCAGTCTGGGTCGGGGGTCACTTGGTGGAACATTTCGCGGCTCTAAAAATGAGAGTTGTTCGCCATAAATCAGTTCGAGGGTAACGCTTGTGTGATGTGATAACCTTGGAAAGCGTCACCGTAAGTAATTATTAGGGACTAGCGAAATAATCATAATGGAAGATTAAGAATACACGATGGGGATGTTGCACCACCGGGGGAAAACAAAATGTGTAAAAATTTATTGGGGGGAAATTGTTCGGTGACATTCGTAGGCGTTGCACAGTTGGAGTCCGCGGGAAAATGTGTGGGGAAAACTTCTGTTGCTTTGTGGTTGTGGACTCAAAGGTGTCTGATGAACGCCATAAATAAAATACAGACAGGCAACTTTTTTCTTTTCTTTTTTCTTCTTCTTTGTTTTCAGACAGATAATCACCAATTATCAATCACATAAAAACTAAAACAAGGGTGTAAAGGTTTGAAGCTTTGCTTGGTGGAAACTTGTTAGTCAATGTACACCACCGTCGTGTTATATGATTTGTCCCGGTCGATTTCAGCAAAAATTAATTCGATTTTTAATCATTCAAACTTATTCAAATTAACACATTTTCCCCTTATTCTATATGAAACTAGGGTTTCTTTTTTAGCAACTATATTGCATTCAATTCCGGTTTCGTGCACACGTGATTTCGTTCTTCTCATTCAGGTTCATTTCTAATTCAAATATGGGTTCTAAAGACTACATTTTAACAATTTTTTCAGCTGAATTTCTACTAGCCTCTTGCTGCTGGCTTTTACAAAATTGCATTATCTTTGAGACGTTATGAATTTGAATGATCTTATTTTACCAGTGAAAAACTCGGCTTGAGGTTTTGGAGATTCAAAGTTGTCGGCGTACTTTTGTTGATTTCTAATCAACGGGTGCATTTCAGACGAAATAATTTCGCAGGATGCTTTACTACCATTACCATCTCTATAACAAGGAGGCGTTTGGATAGAAATTACACGATTTTTCTGGTCATTACCATATGACCCTTTCTTTCAGCTCAGAACAAAATAGTTTATGGTTAATGCGGCCAAAATGGCATGTGATAATTAATGGCCGCGAGGCAGTGATCATGAAGAGTTGAGGTACAACAATTATGGTCGAGTATAAACCACTCAGTGTGTATAAAGAATATCAAGACACAATAGTCAAGTGTGAAGTCATATAAACTAATTTCATCATCCAAAGAGATCTGGTGAAAATGATTTGTCCTTCCTCCTCAAAAAGAAAAGAAATAAAGAAAGAGACTGTTTTGTCTGATGGTTGGACAGAATACATCCCATATAGTAATTGTCAGTTTGGTGCATTGAAACGTGGTGCATTGTTATACAATCTGACGTAGAAATATCCGGGGATGGAAATAAATAAAAGCGGTTTTATAAGAGCCATACAAAGGAAAACAGTTGTCGACGAAAACAATTTAAAGGGTCTGTATACGCTTGGTAAAGACTCTGAAAATTAATGGCAATACAAACTTACTTGATAAGAAGTACAGCAGCTTTGGACAGTTTAATGCATTTTGAGAAACTTCGAAGTACTGTGGTTATGGGAAAATATATCATTTTTTATCCCCCAAATTTGAATCTGAGGAGCGTTACTGACAGTAACGTTTCTCAGAATGTGTATTCCAATCGCAGATTATTCTTCCTGCGTGGACATAACTGCTCCAGATTTTCAGCAATATCTCAGTAACGCTACCACCTTTTGAAATTTTCACAGGTTAGTTTTATGGTATACCGGTATACAACTATATAGGATTGAAACAAACAGTGGGCTCCAATTACCAAACGGATACAATTCCTTTAAGGAGAGGGTTACGCAATTTCACCAACTGACAATCCGACATTGTGGGTAAAATATAGATTAAAGGCTCTGGTTTCTGCCCACAAAAAGAGCCAGAACGAGTCACCATTATATTATAATACAGAACTACATCTTTCCAGAATTATGTGTCTTCGACCTTACAGGGGAACATTGCTTTCAAATCTCTCAAATTCTGTTTGGAATAATTACTCTTCATTCTTTTTAAGAGTTGTTCATGCACTAAACCTCCTAAAGTGTGTCGTAAATAGTGAGTTGTGATTAAAACAACACATTAATTTGCCTCTGGAAATACCACTTCGGAACATACGATCCGCCATTTTGTGGAGTCAAAAAATGTGGTGCTTCAAAATAGCGGACCGTATTATGTCATGAAATTACACGAAAACAACACCATTTCAAGAAATATTTATGTGAATCATTATAATCTACTCTCAACATAATTTTCAACCATTATTCACTTCATAACAAACGCTTTTTATCGCCCAAAGCGCCCAATCTGAAGGCAACGTGCCCCTTTAATTAACGACCCGCTGTAATCTATGAAATGCTGTTCACTTCAACGTACCCAAGGCTGGGGGAGGGTAGTCTGTCCACCTTTTGTCTACTGAACATTAACATTCATTTAAGTCATTGTACACAGGGGGGCAGACATAGCGGCGGCACAATGGCTGTGTAAACAAAACAAATCAACTTCGGAAAGCGTCCATTAATGATTTGTGTGATTGCATTTTATTTTCCAGGTTGTGGAAATGTCAAAGACCCCCCCCCCCAATCACACAATGATGCACATCTGCATGGCAATTCTCATGGAGCACGACGATATTTGTGTATAACATTCTGCCTCCACCCCCCCCCCCCCACCCCACACCGAATATTGAAAATCCAGGATCCACCTATATAAATGTTGGATCGATAAAGATATTTCAATCATCATTAAGCTCGAATGATATAAAATCAATGGACAGATATCTCTTAGACTTTAGAAAGTAAAGGTATTATACAGGATTGGTAGAGCTAACAAAGTCGCAGACGGTGTTCATGTTTTACGTGATCAACCATATACATAAAATAACAGACCTGTGAAAATTTGGGCTTAATCCGTAGTGTGAGTCGGGAGAAAATAGTGAACAAACATGCACAATTTGGAGCATGTAAACACATTGGTCGTTATTTCGGGGTATAACATCCGAAATCGGCTGTTGCGGTTGTGTGTTTTTTTAGTTTTGTCATAAAGTTTTTGTTCAGAGTGAAATATTTCAAAGGAACAATGGTTTAAGTATGAACTTCATAAGCTTTCAGGCTAAAATTAAACAATTATTTTTCCAGCTTTTTCCAGAAGACGATCAGAGCATACTGATCGAAACGTCGAGTTTAAACCAACGGTTCTTTTCAGAACCACCCCAACTCATTTAGAGATTATAATACATTGTGTTACCGCAAACCTTTCTATATCGTATTTCCACCATGCAAAGTTTCAAATCCTAATTATTTTTTTGTATCCTTACCAATCCTGTATAATATCTTTTAAGGTGGGTGTTTTTGGCCCCACCCCTTCTGTCATCCTCTCACAAAGGACAGGTCTTTCTCCGTTTACAAACGGCTCAAACCAAACCACCTGCTAGAAATTTGTGTTAATTCGGCCCGTAGGTCTTTGCGTGTGAAGTCTCCATCTTCCAGCGTTGAAGATGGGAGCAAAAACCTTCAATTCTTGATGCTTTTCATTCGGATATAATTGGCGTTTGAGGCATGTCTTAATTTCTGACAAACATTATTGAGGGGGGGAAAGGGTAGAAATGCGGTTTTGAAACTACCAGTTAGAAATAATTGATGGCTTATTGTTTCAGGCTTTGAATAATGCCCGTATGTTTTTTGTAATGTCATTTGTGTTGCATTTTATCCCGATATGTGACAGGTATATATCGGTGTTTTTGTGTCGAGTTGGTGAATACGAAAAGGTGTGTGTGTCAATGCATTGACTAAAAGTCACACCATCGTGTACGTCTGCACATGGGTGTTCAGATGTAGCCCGAAAACTTATTGTTGTTTTTTTCTCTCTGCGCAGATTACTAATCAAATTTAAATAAGCCTTGAGTTAACAATAAAAATAACATCATTTATTTCAATGACAATGTTTTTTGATTACTAGAGGATTGGAATGAATGTACTCTTCCAAACACCAATGATGTACCATCCCTTTATGATCTTTTTCTTGATAAAAAGAGGAATGGAATTAATGCACTCTTCCATAAACCGACGATGTACCATCACTTTATGATGTTTCTTGAAAATTAGAGGATTGGAATTAATGTAGGCCCTACTCTTCCAATAATCAATGATGTACCATCCCTTTATGATTTTTTTTTCTTGATAATTAGAGGATTAGAATGAATGTACTCTTCCAATAATCAATGATGTACCATCCCTTTATGATGTTTTATTGAAAATTAGAGGATTGGAATGAATATACTCTTCCAATAACCAATGATGTACCATCCCTTTATGATGTTTATTGAAAATTACAAGATTGGAATTAATGTACTCTTCCAAAAACAATGATGCCCATCCCTTTAGGATGTTTATTGAAAATTAGAGGATTGGAATGAATGTACTCTTCCAAAAACCAATGATGTACCATCCCTTTATGAATTGTCTCTTGACAACTACATGATTTGGGATTGGAATGGACGTTTCTCTTAAATACAGTAAGCGGTTACATCCTTTATTGTGTCTTTTTTAATTTGATGATTGGAATGAACTTTCCCTTCCGAAACCAACAATGTTGATTGCTGTCGTCATTACGTCAGTGATCAACAACTAACACACACAAGACGACCTTTATACCGTTTGCCATTAGTTTGATATAAACTGAACCACATGAGAAAAGAGCCAGCAGAAAACCTCGTGGCTCGAGATCTTGCGTGAATACACGTCTGTCTAACACAATAGCTCATTCGGATTTCATTTTAAACAATCTGTCGACGAGTAGGCCTATGCTTCTCTACACAACAAAATTTAAAATGTAATGAATATGCCCTTCTCCAAACATGAGGTGATTTAATATTTACTCGTCCAATAAACAATGTTATTATTCGCCTTTAATCACTTTGTTGAATGAGTTAGGCCTATACTATTATGAAAAGGGAACCGCTTTTCCTGTAGTACCATCCTCTTTCTGAAAAAAGGGGGGTTTAATCGAATTGGTTCAAAACGAAACAAATACTCCAAACTGAAACCGAAACCCGTCAAGGTAGTAATAGAAACAAAACAAAAAGCTTGACAACTCTTAACGAAATCTACCGTCACCGTGTCGGTAGAAAAGAGCCGGGTAGACTCCGTGCCTTAATGGTGGGCTGTGATTTAATTCCACGCAAGCTGCCTGGCCATGTTTGTTCAGAGATTAATTATGGGCCCGTAACGCGGTCAATGGCAGCCGGCTTTATACCATTAACGTTTATGGGTCTTCGTCCGCGTGAGGAGACAAAACACGGGGCGAGACGAACGTGACAAATTGAGAAATCCGCAGATTTGTGGAGAGGCGGGGAGGGAGGGAAAAAACAAAAGACTTTTGTGAAGTTAATGGCGACGGAGATGGCTTGATTCATCCGCTTGGTGGCGCTTGTCGGATATAGAAGGGGGGCCATCACATATGCGGTTTTTAGGTTAACAAACGCGGGCCCCCATTTTACAAACAAACTAATTAAGGAAAACTCTACTGCATAAAAAAAACTAGTTGCTAAATGATATGCTTATTTATGTGGAAAAATTGACACTATTATCTGTCCACTAAACACTCGTCACAATGTCAGGGCGTGAGTTCGAATCATAGCCAGTCATCTATAGACCATCCCGGGGCAGCCATCTTGATTCTTTCCCATTCAAATCAATGTAACCATACCGAGGCTGGAAAGGGCAAAAAGTCTGGTTCCTTTTTGTACAGTGAATACTAGCATCCATTACTGCTTTGGAATACAGGGGACATGACAAAGATGGTGGCTGAATGATAAAGGTCTATTTTGGTGTCAATGGGAGTCGAGCGTGATCCGCTTTTTCTTAATAATTGCTTTTCTCCGGTGGAAGGTTACGAGGTGCTCCATTTTGGTACCAACGATAACAACAGACCCCTGTACTGATGACGTCATGGTTTGTTTGCTGCATTGCTTAAGTGTTGTAACTGGGTACTGCATTTCCAACAGTTGCGTAGTTACACACTGGTTTCACATTCTTCTGCGAAGTGGTAAACAAACTGTGACGTCATCAGTACTAATTAGGTATATGAGCCAGTTTAACAGCCATCCGAATCGTGACGTTTCTTAACGTCATAGCATTTAACTGAATTCCCGCAAGCTGAAATATCATGGTGTTACACTCTAAAAATCTTCCGGGTCGTAATTTACCAGGATCCGGGTCCCGTGGGGCCTGACCCATTTCGGGGTCATGATACGGAATTTGTGTTAAAATGACTCATAAATGGGTCAAGATGACACAGAAATCCATTTTAAAAACCACTTTTTGGGTCAGCCTGACCCGGAAATGGGTCAGGCCCCCCTGGGACCAAGAATCCAGGTCAATTCAGCCCCGGAAGTTGTCAGAGTGTATATTTGTAGTAATTTATCTCTGGTTCAATGACTGAACATGCAAATGAGTGACTTACGTTCACTGTGTCTTATCTTTTGTGAGCATTGATGTTATACTTTATGAAGTATCTTTTGAAGATAAGAGGATTGGAATGAATTGCGTTTTCTCGAACAATAAACCCAATATTAATTAATACACCACCCCTTTAAAGGCAGGGTTTACTTTTGGTAAATACTCCATAAGTTAATGACCATAAAAACTTACTTGGTTAAGAGCATTGGGAAGCTGTTGATATTATAAAACATTGTTAGAAACGGCAACCTTTGAAGTAATGTAGTTTTAGAGAAAGGGGTAATTTTTCACCCATATTTGAATCTGAGAAAGGCTTTAGGCATGAAGCCTTTCTCGGGTATCTAAAAGCATACAATTCTATGCAACAAGGGTATTTTTTCTTTCATTTTTTTCTTGCAACTTTGATGACCGATTGAGCCCAAATTTTCACAGGTTTGTTATTGTATGCATATGTTGGGATACACCGAGTGAGAACACTGGTCTTCGACAATTTCCAAACGTGTTCAGTGCCTTTAAATAGCCTGTAATGTCTATTAGAGCCTACACCATGTGTACATGTAGTTCAGTCCTTGTACTCGATAAAATATTCCTACTTTTTTTCCCAAGGACCAAGTGAAATTACTGGTCGTTGACAACTACCAAAAGTATAACCTGCCTTTAATAGTGTTAATATTTAGAATACAATGAAAACAACCGTTCGGTGAAAGTACCTGTTGGTTTGCCATTGTTGTCATGCGCGTGCGCATTGGTAGCTAGTTGAAGTTTTCTGCTATTTACGGGTCAAAGGCTAGCATACAGTTGTGCATAAATTCTTGTTCTTCTACTTCTACTGATAATACTGGCTCGCGTCCAGGCAGGTTTAATGTCAAGGGGATGGTACAGTCAGTGTCACCGTAGAAAAGCAATTCTCATGGCACAATTAATAAAAACATCTCGAGAACTCGAGTAAATCCTTAAACAAAAACTTGCTCAATGGGTTTCCAAGAAACTCTGAAAATCGTTATGAGTCAAAACAAAATGTGTGAAGAGGGCGTTATGTAGGAATTACATCACACAGCAATCAAACTCGTAACTGTTAAAAACGACGACTGTTTGATGGAGGTCGGGTCAGCAATTGCTTCTTGTGATTGCTCTAAATTGGCAATCATTGGAGGCGGGAGAAATATGCCTCGTCTAGCCACAAATAATTAAGATTAAAATTACCACCATCGAGAAGAAGCGATACTCATTAGGACATCAGAGATCATTAACGAGATCAGTTAATTTGGGAAGGTCTCTTTCCCCAAAACAGATTAGTATTTAATCTTTTATTGTTCATTAAAATCTCCTCTGAAAAATAAATCCTGAATAAAAGATCTCCACGAAAAAACAAAACGTGTTTTCCAATTCTTTCTGCACTCTAAACAAAACTCTCGGGTCTGAATTGACCCGGTTTCTGTGTCTCGGGGGAGCCTGACCCATTTCTGGGTCAGGCTGTCCCGGAAACTGGTAATAAATTAGGATTATTAACTTGGATTCTGAGCCAGTTTGACCAATTTCGGGATCAATTGACACAAACTAGGGGTTGTACCGACCCAGATTACTATTATTTATTTTGTTTTGTTTTATGAATGTCAATTGGGCATTCTTAAAAGGCACTGTACACGTTTGGTAATCACTCAAAGTATACATTAGCATAAAAACTGACTTGGTAACAAGCAACAGAGAGCTGTTGATAGTATAAAACATTGTAGGAAACGACTCCCTCTGAAGTAACGTAGTTTTTGAGAAAGAGGTAATTTCTCACTAAGAAGTTTTTATTCCTATCTGAAAGCACACAAATTTGTACAAGGGTGTTTTTTCTTTCATCATTTTCTTGCAACTTCGATGACCAATTGAGCCCAAATTTTCACAGGCCTGTTATTTTATGCATATGTTGGGATACACTAAGTGAGAACACTGGTATTTGACAATTACCAAACGTTTACGATGCCTTTAAAATTCTTTATTGTATACAGGGAACCGGAAACGGTTATTCTCGGGTTTTCTTCGTTGAATTGTTTTAAAAAAAATACTTTTATATATTATTTATTTCATCGCTAAATTTTATTTTCCCCCCCTCCAAAAAAAAGAAAAGAATTAATAGCCATAAACTGCGTTATTAATTAAAGTATTTGAAAAAACAGAATCGCGCACAGGTAAAACTCAATATGGTTGGGACCAACTAATTGGTCCCGGAAGTTCGAACACGCAATAGACTTGTACAGTCTATTTGTCTTTAACATTTTTATGAAATTGACCTTTATCTTTTGCGAAACGGTTTTATACTTTCTTTATTGTAAGGTATCCGTAAGATGCCAAGGATTATACCAAGATTGTAAATAATCATTTGGCTGACTCAGTCTGTATCGCAAGGGTAAGCATTACAACTGTGCACAGTTACAAATACCTGGGTACAACCATTGATGATGGAGTGGAGTGAACATTGTAAAGTTCTTACACAAAAGGCTGTATTTTAGCGGTTGTATTTTCCGCATATTTTACTCTCGTTTCGAGTTGATATGGTACTAATGAGTCGTTTTTACACTTCGGTAATAGAAAATGTAACATTAATCTTGATTGTGTAGTTTGATATAATGAAGCCAGGAAAATAGACAAAGATAAACTCAAAATAATAAACTCAACAAGCTTCAATGAATCAGGGGGTAGATATAATAATATTTGGATGAAGTCTGGCGGCAGGGAGTAAAACCTAAAGCTCAGAGTGTGATAGATTGACAACCGTCCCCTCAGCAATCACTTCAGATTGCTTGGTATGGGGTGAAAGAAGACGGCAGCCCGTAAGGACCAAAAACAAACATGTTTTTAAACTCATTCGTTCCCTATATTCTAGACGTCTCCTAAATGATCAGCACCGGTGCTAACATCTCTTTTGTTTATCAACTCCCACATTTATTGTTCCGCTCAGCCTCATCTGGTCAAGTTTGGTACATTTGTTGTTGTTGAATTTCTCGCTATCTGCTATTTATCATAGTGTTGTTTATTATAATATCCGTTGTTAATTATATTTTTGTTTAACTTAGCTTTGCTTGTATGTATAATATAATTGTTTGTTTTTATCAATCTTCAATCTTGCTGCATGTATAATGATTGAAACAATTTTCCTTTTTAAGGACCTGCCAATAAAATACAATAAACATAAATATATGGGAATAGGACTACATTTATATGAATATGTATAACTCTGAATATACATAACGATGAATATATATATGAATATAAATATATGAATATATAAATATTGACAAATTGGTCTGCCCCCATTTCGGTAAAACAGGACTCAGAGTATATACAGTTACTGTACACAGGGAACGCGACAATCAAAGATGGTTGCATCACTCTCAAGATCATGGTCACTCTATACCAAGTGAGAATAGACCAAGGTGACAATAGTTGTACCTCAAAAACCTTCAAGTCATTTTGGAGATCAAGTTAGTTTCTTTTTTCTGATAATCCTCTTAAAAACAAAAACAGGTCCATCAAATATTCATTTCGTTGAACATGACACACTGTCGGAGAACTCAAGAAATACCATTGTCACACATGAATGCCCCGTCGCCATTGTAAGATATTGGATTTTGTTTCCCCGCTGCTGCACCCGAGCGGTTCATCTCAAAAGAAGCCGGGTCTGCATCCGAGTTTAGGGCTGTGTTATATTACACTTTACCCTATTTCCCCTCTTTTCCCGTACTCAATCCATCAAAAAATAAATTGACCAGAATTACTGTGGTCAGAATGCTCTTGCCATCTGCTGCGGTCGCAATGTTCCCTCGCCTCAATCGGAGAGGCCTTAGAGACTCGAAAATCACTCGTTGGGACTTTTTTGTCTGTAATCCCCCCGATTTATTATGGTAGGATATCAACTAAAGGTAAACTGACAAAGATTCTTAATTATCAAAATCCTTGGTTAGTTTCAATCTCGTAGCTGTCTTATTATAAATGTTATACCAGTACCAATCCTCCAGAGAAATATAGTTTCGTCTTTCTGTTATCATTCTGTCTGACACACTGTCCAAGTTGAGAAAATAACATCGTTCTTGAAGACCCCAAATTTCACCTAGGCAGGCTAGGCTTTTTTGGAATACGGCAATTGAAATACGGATATTAACCCATTGAACTTAATTAAAGGTATCGTACACGTTTGGTAATGACTCAAAACAAATATTAGCATAAAAACTTACTTGGTAACAAGCAACGGAGAGCTGTTGATAGTATAAAACATTGTAGGAAACGACTCCCTCTGAAGTAACGTAGTTTTTGAGAAAGAGGTAATTTCTCACTAAAATAATAAAAACTTCTTGCAAGAACTTTTTATTCCTATCTGAAAGCACACAAATTTGTACAACAAGGGTGTTTTTTCTTTCATCATTTTCTTGCAACTTCGATGACCAATTGAGCCCAAATTTTCACAGGCTTGTTATTGTATGCATATGTTAGGATACACCTTAATGATGTTGTCCCTATACCAACGTTGAGTGTTTTAAAAAACAGTCTTTTAAGTTTTCTGGTGCTTAAGTTTGGAATCATATTCCAACTACTATTTTTATTCCAACTACTATTTAAAGTTCGTCCTCCGTTGAGAATTTTAAATGTTAAAGAAACTGTAGTTTCAGTAATTCTCCTTCTTAATCATCTTGTTGTATGTCTTTGGCCGTTTTAGTTTATTGTGCTTGTTGACCTCTTTTTGTGGTTGGAAGTGTCGTTTTTTGCGTTTTTTCTTAGGCCCCATTTTGTATAGAAACCTATGTATTCATTTAGGAAACTTTAAGCTGCTTTTGTATTTTATTCTCGCACTGCGCAAAAACTGGGGTGTTAAAATTGACACCATGGGTGTTGTCACATATAGATACCGAACATTAACATCACAAGGTGTTAAAATAACACAATTGTAATTGTTTTTGCAGAAATAAGTGTTATTTTAACACCCTATGATGTATATTTTGATTTTTTTTTTATTTTTTTTGGGGGGTATCTATATGTGACAACACCCATGGTGTCAATTTAACACCCCAGTTTTTGCAGTGTGTGTATTATATGTTGCATGTATCCAGGGCCCCCTGTGAGAACATTTCATTGAAAAATTATGGTAAATAAAGTGAAATAAATAAATAAATAATGGAAGGGTTTGTTGTACAACTTCTGCTGGTCTTAATATCCCGTAAATATATTGTAATACAACAAAATAATTAAACAATAAATATATATAGTGATTGATTAATAATATCATTTGATTAGATTAAATTCGATAAGACACATCTTGACGTTCGATCCTGGACATTACCAATCGAATTCCTTCTTGATATTTATTCAGTGGCAACAAAGTAGCACCGCCGCCGTCCATTATAAGATTAGACTACCATCGATCAGGGTCCCTGTTTTATAAAGCCGGGGCTCTGCATGCAGTGAGGACCGCTCTCAGCACATGCTGACATTGTTAAATATTGTCTTAACTACATCGTACACACTGGTCAGCTCATGCCATGATATCCTAAGCTGGACCATGCCGCACGTCCGAGAGGGGGTGTCAATCAACATGGGACGGTGATTTGGTCAGGAGGGGGCAGGACAAAACTCTGCCAGCATTCTTTGTGTGCAAAATCAGTATGTCAATATTGTCAATGGCAGATGAAACCAAATTATGAATATCAATTAATTAAGCAAACTAATGAGCTTAAATTAACCCAGGCAATACCTGGACATGTGAACAACACAGTTCGATTTTTTTTTTTTTTTTTTTGAAAAAAGCAAAACAAACCCTCTTAACCTATGGTAAAAGCTTGTCAGCATGTTCTGACAACGAACCACATCTGGGGCGTTAACAACCAACACGGTTCCCTCGCTTGAGGGTCTTTTTTGGTCTGTTTTTGTTTTTTGACTGTTGTTTGTCTTTGTTTTGGGGGGTTTTCGGGGGTGGGGAAGGTGTTGGGGGTTTGGGGGGTTGTTTTATAGTGTGGTTTTTTTGTTTGTGTTTTTTTGTGTGGGGTTTTTGGTTGTTTTGGGGGTTTTTTTGGTTTGGGGTTTTTGTGTTTTTTTTTTTTTGGGGGGGGGGGGTATTAGATATCGCCTATAACATCACAAGGCCGGACGGCCATTTCAAGGTGAGGGCTACACTTAATTGATTTGGGCTGTCGACCCAAATCAACTGTCACCAGGGGCACGTTGCCACCTACTCCTAGGGCTGAAACAGGGTTACCCCCTTCACAGTCTGTAAGGATGTAGGCATGGTTATTATCCACTTATATAGGAGCCTGGCTGGTAGAGCAGAATGCACTACCTTCCTAACTTTTTTTAAATGGGTCAGGTCCCCTGGTAACCGAGTCAGTTCTGACCCGAAAGTTTACAGAGTGTAACTTAACTCTCGAAGACGAGCAGATCATGCTGTTTGAAACGTCGAGACTTGTCTCAGCCCCCGGTTCTTCTCATAAACCAACACTAACATTCTCACAAAAGATGTTTCGATCACAATGGTTGCAACCTGTCAAACCTGTACTCAATTCTTACACCATGCAACGCTTCAAAACTTATCTTATCAAAATAACTGTAAAATGTCAGGGAATCCCTGTCATTAGATGGTGGCAGTGGGAGGCCATCATTGTGGTGTGTCGTGGAGGTTACACACATATGTTCCGAAACCCCTATGTTCCGACACCCTCAGTGTATTTTCCTAACCCTAACCCTAACCCTAAACCTAACCCTAACCCTAAACCTAACCTTAACCCTAGCATGTAAATCACGAGGGTTTTGGTGGGGTTTTTTTTGGAACATAGGGTTGTCTGAACATAAGGGTGTCGGAATAGGGAGCAGTCACCATCGTGGCTAACTGCATCGGACTCAAGCATGTGATGGTTGAATCATCATAATGTGGGTTCGAATCCTGGTCATGACACGTGTGTCCTTGAGCAAGGCGCTTACACACAGCTGCTTCTCTTAACCCAGGTGTATAAACGGGAACCTGAGAGGGCTGAGACAGTATTGTGTTGGATAGCTTAGCGCTAATTTAAGCAGCTTGGGTTGTATGCTTCCCACAGGGTTAAGGAAGTTAGAGGAATGGTCTGAAAGTATGCCCGATGAACAGGGATAATAGTGGTTTTCTAAAGCGCTTTGATCTACTACTAGGATTAGGCGCTAAATAAGAACCAATTGTTATTATTATGTTTGAGACTCGATCCAAAGTCGAAAGGGGTAACAGTTAATTCAGCACCGTATCATCTATAACACATTACCGCAGAAATAAAACCACTTTTTTTTGTCTAAAATGTAAGCTAATTAGTTTGTATTGATTGCTTGTCATTAACAAAAAATTAAATGTGCAATACGAGAATCATTTAGCTCATTAGAAACCAGATTAATTGAATGTGCATCCGGGCTTTGCGTACTCGAATTGTGCATACATAATAGGCATTAAACATCATTAAGACTAGCACACTAATTGGACCATGGGAGCGGTTGAATCGGGTTTATGGGCTTGAGGCTTTCAGATAGTATAAAAATTCGACTAGTCTTTTTTATAGACGACGATCGGGGGCCCAGTGCTGCTTAAGCAGACTATAGTGCCTAAAGGCAGAAACTTTTGGTAATTGTCAAAGACCAGTAGCCTCACTTGGTGTATATCCCCAAAAATATGCATAAAATAACAAACCTGTGAAAATGTGGGCTCAATATTGGTCATCGAAGTTGCAACAAAATAATGAAAGAAAAACACCCTTGTTGCATAGAATTGTGTGCCTTCAGATGCCTGAGAAAGGCTTCATGCCTGAAACTTTGTTTCCAAATCAAATTTTGGGGTGAAAATTTTCTATAACTACATTACTTCAAAGGGTGTCATTTCTAACAATGTTTTATATATCAACAGCTCTCCAGTGCTCTTTACCAAGTAAGTTTTTATGGCCATTAATTTTTGGAGCAATTACCAAAGTATTGCAAGCAGTAAGCAGGGAACCAATCACAGTTGGTACGTGTGTCATTTGAGCTGGTAACTTTCACCCTATAGTAAGCAGTAGACTTGTTTTGTGATAAGTAACAGTTTGTGCTTAAAGGCACTTTACACGTTTGGTAATTGTCAAAGACCAGTGTTCCCACTTGGTGTATCCCAACATATGCATAAAATAACAAACCTGTGAAAATTTGGGCTCAATTGGTCATCGAAGTTGCAAGAAATGATGAAAGAAAAAACACCCTTGTTGTACAAATTTGTGTGCTTTCAGATAGGAATAAAAACTTCTTGCAAGAAGTTTTTATTATTTTAGTGAGAAATTACTGTCCTACAATGTTGGATACTATCAACAGCTCTCGGTTGCTTGTTACCAAGTAAGTTTTTATGCTAATATTTGTTTTGAGTCATTACCAAACGTGTACGATACCTTTAATCAGCTGTATAAAATTGTGCCTTGTATAAAACGTATGTGCTCTTTTCACCGTATGCAACGCTTCGTCAATGATGGGTTATTAATTGTTTATTGTTTACCAGTGACTTTTACTCGATAAAACTTTGGTCTGCATCATTGTACAGGCTCTTTCGAAAACAACGCTTCGGCTTCGAATCATGGGCCCAATTTCATAGAGCTGCTTAAGCAGAAAATATTGTTTAATAATTTTCTGCTAAGCAGAAATGAGCAGGATACCAGTCACAAATTGTACACTTGACATGGTAGTTTGGCTGGTAACCTTAGTCTGGTATTCATAATTTTGTTGTGCTTAGCTACTTTTTGTGCTTAAGCATGAAATTAGGCCCTTTCTAGGCTCCGTCAGATTTTTGAAATGATGTTCACATGCACGTGGTCATAAATTTACTCCCAAGTCGGAGGTGAATCCGAAGACTTGTTTTCGAGGGCCACATATTAAAAGTATTGTGTTGTTACAATAGATTTATGTTTTTTCGTAAAGGGTTTATACAGGCTTGGTAAGGATAAAAAACATCATCGTTAAATTTAGTTTGAAAGCTTACTGATTATGAAGTTCATACTAGAACCATGTTTTCTGTGAAATATTTCCCTTTGAAATTAAGTCATATTCGAGAAAACTGTAGGCCTATCTGAAAACCTTTTGAAGAGCAACAGCTAATTTCGGTTGTTCGGTAAAAAATTAGGGACAAGGTGTTTACATTCTGATAGTAGTGCATGGTTTTTCACTATTTGCTCCTGACTCATACAACGGATTAAGGCAAAATGTTCACAGGTTTGTTATTTCATGAATATGTTTGATCACACAAAACATGAACACTGTCTGCGACTTTTTTGTTAGCCCTACTGTATAATATACCAAACCGATCATTTTTGGAGAGCCACGCAATCTAAAAACCCACCAAAAAAATGCCCAAATCGTGCTTAGTACATAATCTGGTGCGAAACAGTGCCTCATCAAATTATTTTGATTTTGTCTTTTTTTTCTGTTGTTTCTGTTTGACAGGCAGGGAATCGAGCGCGCGACCGTCGCTAATGGTATGTCGGCGGGCCAAGTGTCCCCTAGGGACGCAACGGCATCTCCGCCGGAGCGAAACGCTTCCGCAGACACCGAGGCGACGCCAACGCATGCCCGCCCGGGACTGAAGCACCGATAGACCCGGGCCACTTGTCAAGAAGTTCACACTTAAAACTGGATTTTTCATAATGCCCGGACTTGTCGAGATGGGAAAGAAATACAATTTATTTCAGACAAATCGTTTTTACTACAACAAAAAAGCCTTACCTTTTTTTGTCTATACACGAACGATATGCGGAGTCTTAAAATCAAAAGAAGCATTTTGCATAAACAAGTCAATAACTAATCTACCTCTTAAGTAGAATTGATCGCAAACTGGGACTTTAAAACAAATATCGAAATATGCTCGGAGGCTTCTCCGGGAAGTGACGTAAGGCGACGTGTATCACGTATTATGACGCCACTTCCTTACGCGGCTTTCCATTAACTCCGTCTCATGGATCGAGAGAACATGTTTTACTTCTTAACACTGTTTGCAACCACCTTATTCCGAATCGGTTCCTGAACTTTGTTTCTGTCAATAATGTACTGGGAGTTGACAGAATGCCATGTCATTAAATTGTATGACAGACAACCGGAACATTCCCAAAGTAAGACGTATTATTGGAAACTGCAATAGACCCATTTAACCGCAATATTAATTTTCCTTCTAACCAATTTTTGAAACCGTAAGTCCGTAATAACGGGAAACCCTTAATGTACATTAATGGCGAACGGTTCCAATACGGTCCAACTAACGAGACTTTCTATAACCTCGTCCTTGGCTCCGGCTATGGCTGAGGCTAAGGATCTGGCTTAGGCTTAGGGTCCAGCTTTGAAACTGGTTATCGATAATAGACCCAGCTTGGACCTCGGATTTGGCACCCAGGCTTTTGGATTCCTTCCCGGTCTTTGCTTTGTCAGCTAATGTGAAACTACCGGTATGCTTCCGGCCTGAGCTTCGGAGAATGGAAAAGACCTCTGTCTCAAAACGAGTGTTATGTCAAATGCCGTGTTTATCATTTCACTAACTTCTTTTTGTGTCAATTCGGTGAGCCTCCATATTGGAAATACACAGAAGGCTAAGTGAAATTTACAAACATTTTCGAGGTTTGAAATTGAGCTATTTGGTGTATATTATTTAGGCATGTCGATTGCACTTTCGATTGACTGATACAAGTTTACTATTTTGATGACATGTAACAGTCGTAGGCAACAGATTGACGAGAGTGACCTTATACATTCCAGGGCCTTTCTGGCAGGCAAGTTACTACATACACTGGTCATAATGGGAAATTATACATGTTGTGTTCATAGTTTCCACATAAATTCAAAAGTAACAGCTGAACAAGTTTTGAGATGTGCCCCCTTTCTTCATATAAAAAGTTGAAAGAAATCAGACAGTGCAATCTCAATAAAATATATCATTTTAATGTTTTCTTCCTTTGAGCTGTGTATACAAACATGCCTGCATGAAGCCCATGCTATGTGGCTCTTTTGTGAACCTGATGTCACAGGTCACATGGTCAAAAGTAATGAATATTCAAATTGATTCCACTCTGTACTATACGAAATCAGGACATTGTACCTTTCTGGGGAATTTTTTTTAGAGAATTCAAAACTTAGCATAGATTATTATTACTCGACGAGAAATCAATATGTAGCAATGCAAACCTTAATAAACTTGCATTAACTCCTTCGACTGATTGTATTTTACCAGTTTTTATGTATCGCAAGTAACTTTGTTGCAAACAAGTTGTGTTTATTTAATTTGTTTGAATCTCTACCGTAAGAAATAATGAGATTTGTGAAATTTCATTTACAAGAGTAACTTTACATTTTGCAAATTTAAATTGTAAGTTCGAATTTCTTTAGTTTTGCAACCAAGCATTTGTTTCCTTAAGCCGGGGAGGGTACATTTTCGCGGCTGTAACCAACAACTGTTTCGGTCATTGGCAAATTCAACCGAAACAGTTGTTGGTTACGACCGCCAAAATGCACCCATGGCTTGGTTTTGTTGGAGAAAATGGATGCGATGGGATGATTGTGTTTTTGTGTATCCCGTGTTTTTTTCTGGCCATCATCATCAGCGTACAAGGTCCGTCTCTTCATACCGTCAGTTAGCTATCTTCCCTCCACGTGCCTTTCCCCCCATCACCCCGAGTTAACTCGGCCTCGCCACTCCACGTCCAGAACACTCAACGCACATTAGATCCCAAACGAGCCATGGCTGGGCCCGACAAATGAGCTTAGAATTATCACTGGCCCTAATTAATTACATCGTACATGGGGCGACTTGACGTCTTTCCGTTATTGGATGTAATCTGGGATATCATTAGTAACCGGATAGGTGTAATAAAGACCAAATTTAACCCCCTAAACGAGGACCGAGTCTTATGGGGTTTATACACAGCATAAGAAATTCTATAAAGTCGCTTACCTCTAATGCACGTTTGGAGCAATATGGCGGCCGAGATTTGTCGAGCGCCGAAATCGGAACTGGCAACTGGAGTTATTTGCAACCACAGACGACAGACGCCGAACTGTCGTTTCACATTTCCCACCAAAATACCGGTTAAAATGCATCCAGTTAAAATCCGAATCTGAGACGAGGCAAATTAGAGCTGTCATTTATTTGAACGCAGAGAAGTAGCCTTCTTTAAAAGTAATTAGTGTAACTATTGTGTACGACCATTTGGCCGCCATAAATTATTTGCCTCAAAATTTTGACTTGGAGGTGAAAAAATGGCGGGAAGTTATTCCGGACCATAATAATGTAGACCGTGCCTTCTCTTATCAGGCTTTGTAATGATAATGGCATGTATACGGCGGTGAGGGTACAGTCTTTTAACTGCCCAATGGGTCTTGTTTTATGCAGTGGCACGACAGTCAACTAGCAACACTACGGGATTTTTTTTTTCAATGAATATCGTGCATTTTAATAAATACACAATGGAAAATCAGTTGTGCAAACTAGCCTATGCTCATACATAAAAACATGTGTTTGGGCTGAAGGACAGTAGGGAACGCACACGGGGCCGGTAGAGAATGGTAATGAATTTCACATTAGGTCTGTTGTGGATGCATATTTTCGTGGGTGTAATGACGGGGGGGGGGTGGGCATGCATGCTGTCAACATTGTGTATACTACAGAATACTGGGTCAGTGTTAAATGCGCGGGAAAGTATATAGCCGTTGCGTTTCCCCACGTACAGGACGTTCCGTGATGGAAACAGCCACTGACATTCCGGTCACGAACTAGACTTGTCCGTAGTCTCCGCATGTTGCTGACTCCACCGTGAGTACTCGTGGCAGTACGTGTGGGCTATTTATTCCATCCAAAATAATAATAATCTAATTTGCTGGGGAGATTTTCACAAAATCGCTTAGTTTGTTGCCTATTTTTTATTCGACACAATTTGTTTTAGTGTAGAGACAGGCCTTCACTGACGTCGAAAGGCACTTTTTGAACAAAATAGCCTCATTTTAATTGTTCTAATATTTGTATACAAAAACATAGGCACATTAGCATAATATTAATCAATGTGCATACACATTATCATAACAATAATCAATAATTAAATTAAGTTTTGTAATGCCGAAGGAACCAAGATCAAAATAAATCAACATTCTATTAAGCCAACCGTAACATTCAGACTTACATAACTCTGAGAACATCAACAATTTGAAAGTGCTTTAGTATGTTGAAATGAAGTCATCTTACCACAAGGCCTGAATTATTATTATTGGGAACTATAGACCTTATGCATTGACGTCATCCAGCCGCCATCTTATATTTAAAACGGTGACGAAACAATCGAAACGCACAGATTTGTACGCACTGCGCACAGGGCTGGCCGATGAACAGCCTCCTTTTGACCTCTAGGCGAGGGCGCCCTACTGAAATGACATCATGTGCATAAGGTCTATTATTATTTCCGTTGAACACAATGAACTGATAGATTTCATCAAAGATGTTGCTTGTTGTCATTATCCATTCAATGTTCCCCCGGGGATATATCGGCACGGTTGCAGTTTTCAATTGTAGATTTTTTTTGCACTGTGCCTTTTACCAAAAATATAACAAACTAAATCATTCAAATGCTGACCTTTGACCTCCCCAGGAAATAAAGAAAACATACCATTGACGTATACTCTAAAAACTCCTGGGTCAAAATTTACCCGGATTCCAGGTCCAAGGGGCCCTGGTCAAGCTGACCAGGGTACCAGTATAGTTTGGATCCTGTTGTATGACGGAATTAATTTAAATCAGAAGCCAGAGTCATTGTCATTTGACGTCTTTCTATGGCTGTGACAGTTATCCTAAATTTATTTGGCAGCCTGTGTGGCAGAAGATTCTGTGTGCCCCCCATATTATGTGTGCCCCCCCCCCCCTTACGACGAATTGTGTACAAATTTCGTCCGATATAGCGCCCTCTTTTGAATCAATCTCCTTCAGATGAACTAGCCGTAGCCTTAGCCGTGAGTTTTCTCTGCAATGCTGCCCATACATTATTATTGTTCTTTAGGTGCATTCGTCTGGCTATTATGCGGATATAATACGCGGCAATAATGGAAACAACAAGAGGTGTTCCGGGCGGATTGCCCGAACACCAAACTAAAAGCTAAAGCGTGTCCCCCCTTTCGTGGCCCTATATCTAAGTGTACACCATTGTCGACCCCCACGGGCGGGCTCAAAGGAACTTCCATTAATACAGCAAAACACCAAAAATGTCTCTTTAAAACAAAACTGATCTCACTCACGGGATGATGAGGACACGAGAAGTCCCCCACCCCGTTCCACATATTAGTCCACCTACTGGACATAAAACCTAGCAAGATTAGCCTATTAGGCCTAAAGTTATTTCCTAAAATCAAAACTAAAATTAATTTGGCCGTGATAGTTTGACATTGAAAGAATGGAAAACTAAGAAATTAATGAACCGATCGCCTTCTTATTTTTTATTTTCGTTGAATTTTCCTGCATTTATTGATTATTAAAAATTCATTAACAATAAGGTTTTTAGGAGGATTGAAAAGGATTTTAAAAAAAGATGATTGAAAACAAGAGCAGCCGGAGGTTGTTCCTTCAAACACGACGTGTACCGGCCCTGACGTGTACCGATAGAGGGCGCCACCAAACGGGCGAATTTGGCTGTTATTTTCCCAGAACTTCTTAAGACGATATATTTTATGTGAAATCGACAACAGTCTTCGAGAGTTAGTTAATAATTTATAAGGGACCAAAGTAATGTTATAAGTTTATTCGTATTTGTTACAATGGAATTGAAAGATATTTTACTGAAAAAGGGTAAAACGAGAAGGAGCGTTAACGCTTTACTGTCCAGCTTATAACTAAATCCCCCTGCGGAATTTCAAGAGCAGACCTCTTCTAAATTCAGCATGGCGGCGATCTCGGGAGAAATAAGCCGACAATGTACGTCTGTAAATTCTACATAAACCTTCTAACAACGCAAGACATTACGTACTTCATGCAAGCACAGGAATAAAGTAGGATCCAGGCACCTTTTCCGCTATAGAGAGTGTGAGGTAATGCCGGTAATTTTGCAGGAAAATCTCATTTAATGTAACGCTGAATCTACGCAACGAACATGCAAAGCAACCAAAGTTTGGCTTGTGCACTCAGCACTGTATTTCACGTACTGACACAGTCACACTGTCCGAATGGAAGAATCTCGGAAAACCATCGGAACCAGCTTTTTCATATTTTGCAAAAATACTTGTGATCATGTTTCAATTTGAAATGTCCATAGTCCTCTGAGTATTTTGAGTAGTAATTACTCGTTTTGTATTATTTAATTATTGAAAACAAACATGACAAATGTGGCATATTTTTACAGTTTAAAAATTAAGGAAAAATGCCATAATAATCAGACCTCCACTTAAACTTTGATTTTAGTTTCAAGGTGGATTGTGTGATTTGTTTTTAATTTCCTGTATAAACTAACTCACAGTGGTAGTATATGTGGAATTATTTACTTCTTAAAAAACAAGGTACATTGTACAGAACATTATCATTTATGATACTGATAGGCTGTTTAACTAAGTGTATATTAAACAATTTTGACAGAACATGAAGAACGAAGAAAGGGTGGAGGTACTCCTAAAACTATGAGGTTTGTTCTGCTATCTCAGTGGAGACGGTAGCAGAACGAACCTCATAGTTCATAGTTCTAGGAGTAGGGTGGAGGTTGGATATATGGCAAGTTTGCCAGTTACACATTACATTTGATACATCTATCTACTCTAGTCTACTGGCTAAATATAGCGGTCCTACTACTTGCCGTCAACTCGCCGACTTGCCGTCAACTCATTTTCGTGCCGTCAACTAATTAAATTTACATCAACAGTTTATAAATGGGGCATGGAAATGTTAAGTCTGGGCTCAACTACATATTTCTCATGGTTTTCGGTAAAACTTCATTTGCAAAAACAACTTTGTGTTGATAAAAAAATAGTACGAATCATTTGACATCTTGGGCCAAGACTAATCCATGTGAAAAAGCAAGATGGCGGCCGACGGTTTTGCTGCTTCGAGATAATTTTTTTACGAGAAAAAAACTCAATTTGTATTCCGAAATGTAACTTAAAACTTACGCGAATTCTCTTTTAGCTACTTTACAGTTCTATGCTTCTTTTGTGGATTTTAAATGTATATTGGAGGAGTTGACGGCGAGTTGACGGCGAGTTGACGGCGAGTTGACGGCAAGTAGTAGGACCCGATACATTGCAATATCTCTACGTATACCCAAATTGTTGTAATTGTATTAACTGTTTCTATTTTAATTGCGTTAAACATAAACAATAGGATTAGCAGGTCCTCCCAGCAGCGTATTCCTAGAACTATGATGAGGTTCGTTCCGCTAGATGTTAGTGAAACAAACCTCATATAGATAGTACATAGGAGTACTCGTAGCAAAGCTTTCTATAATTTTATGTCTTGGAGATAAAAAAATATCCTATAAAAACCTTTTTTTACAAAAAATCCGAATAATTTTCCCTGAAAGAAATCCTAAAAGTTAGTCAATCTTAACAGGCATTCTGTCAGACTCTACCTTTGCCACATAGTGACCAATTTAAAAAAAGCAACATTCTGGGAATCTAGCTAGTGCTAGTGAGTTAATCAGACAAGTGACTGAAACTCTATAGTGTAGTTGAGCTATGCTTGTCAACGACTACATTGTTGTACATTGTGTAAGTGGGGCAATGCTGTGGTTGTCGCAGCTATGTTTGTAAGACTTACTTTATTAACAAAATCAGGTAAGTTGTATTCTCAGCAGATGAACCCGAGGGCCAAGGCTCCAGTGAGTGTTTACAGGCGCGGATCCAGGGGGGGCGTGGGGCGCACGCCCTTTTTCATATAAAAAAAAAAAAAAAAATGTGGGAGAAAAGAAAAAAAGAGGGAGAGAGAGAGAAGGGGGGGGGGGGAGAAATGGGGAAGGGAAGATTTTGCTGCTTGGTATATTTTCACGCCCCCCCGTTTGGAAAATCCTGGATCCGCCCCTGGTTTATAGGAAATTTGTTTTTCAGTTTAAAAACTGATGTTGGGGTTCATAAAAGTTATCAGAAATTAAGTCTTGATAAAACAAATTTGTTCCTACAAAACATTGAAATTTTGCTGTTTTCTCTATTTTTTTTTTAAAGCAGGTCATTTAAATTACTGTGTGTTTAATTAATTACATTCATTTGTTCTGTTGCTTTGTTGTTGTTGTTTTTTTGTTTTTTTATACATATATTTGTTTGAGGGGAGCAGTTCTATTTATCCTGAAATTATTTGGTATTAAAATATTGCACTCTGTGACTGATTCATCATGTATGTCTAATTGACACATATTTCTACCCTACTCGCCCATTCCAGACAGGTACAGTACAAAGGTCTACCTGACCTCCGACCCCACCCAGGGTCAGGTCAGAGGGGTCAAGTAGTAAAAGGTCATTGATCTTCTGTAATCACCCTTGGTATCAGGTTAACACTGTGCATAAAATGTGGCCCGCCCATCATGGGGGTCAGTGGGGGGCTCAGGCCCAGCTTCAATACTTTGAGAACGAAGGTGAGTTGAATTTGAATGATCCAACCATGAAAGTAATTAAGTGGAAAGACTAAGTTGCCAGTCCGATCTCCCTCCTTTGGGCTGATGTGTCCGTCCAGAGACATGTGTTGTGCACACTGAATGCTTTTGAGATTAGGAATTTTGAGCAGCAACTGACATAGGCGTAAGACCTAGGGGGAAGGGAGGGGGATGGCAAATGCCCTCCCCTAACGTTTTCCCTTAACAGTGGTCCGCTGGCCTAGTGCTAGTAAATACCTGAGGACCAGTCAAAAACCTCTCCAAGTGGTCCTGGTGGCTAGTTCAGTGTTGAAAAGCATCCTATTTAATATGAGTAATGGACGAGTGATGAAGCTGGTAGGCTACAGAAATAACAAGCTAACAGGGACCAATTTCATAGAACTGCTTAAGCAGAAAATGTTGCTTAACAAATTTCTGCTAAGCATAAATAAGCAGAGTACCAGTCACATATTGTACATGTGACATGGTATTTTGGCAGGTAACCTTTTTCTGGTAAGCGTAGTTTTGTTGTGCTTAGTTAGTTTTTGTGCTTTAAGCAGCTCTATGAAATTGGGCCCAGGTCCTGCTGGCTTGTCACTGAAAAAGTAAAGGGCAAACCTGTCCCCAATTTCGACAAAACTGTGTGGAAAATTCGGATTCGGCAAGACGAGAAAAGAATGGACAGAGAAAACAACAAAATACTTTTTACAGGCATGTGAGTTCTCAGAAATTTTCCTGATTTCAGAATCTTTTCAAAATCTAATAATAAAGCAGTCACGAAATGGAGAAAGAAACAGTCCACATAGTGTCCAAACCTGTAACTTTGTTTTTCTGGTGTAAAATTCCAGGCAAATCAACCCCCCTGCCCCCCTTTTAACCAAAGAGTTCTCATACACCCATGGCAACTGATACATTCTAGTGTAGCAATTTATGATGCTATATAGACGAACTCGCTAACTGCCCTTCAGTTGGTGTAAGACGGTAGGAAGTTGTTCATCGGACACTTTGATGTTTAACTTTGGATATCAAAGAGAAGGTCTTCTCAGTTCTTGCTTTGATTTTTCTATGTTGGTTGTTGTCATTTACATGTACATGTAACAAAACTATTCTTTTATTTGGGCTTGAAAAAAGTGATTAGAGCGGGATTTGAATCAACGACCTCCAGTTTAACCTGCCGGCGCTCTACCAACTGAACTATCTAATCTAGCCCTATGTTGGCGGTCTCCCTATTTTGTCAATATCTTTGTTCGGGGGTGCCAGTCAGAAGCAATACAACCGTTTTGTAGTACAAGACCACCAAGTAAAAACTTGCTTCAACCTATACTTTTCACCTAATATCGCCTCCAAATACTAACACATCGCCATTCTTCGTTTCTAGGAACCGACTGGGCAGCACTTGCTCAGGAATGGATCCGGCAGCGTGTCGTCGTCGACAACCTAGCCCAGGAGGCCAGAGAGCAGGAACACCATCATCATCCGCCACCACTCCCTCGAGAAGCCCAACGTCCTCCTCTTCCAGATCAGCCTCCGCCTCCATTACCAGGGGACCGTCCAGAAATCCCGCACCCTCCCCCCGAAGAAGACAGAGGTAGGACTATCTTTCTTTTTTTCCATGATTTTGAAACCTTCTTGGCAGTCCAGGGTTTTCCCTTAACTTTTTCAGTGACTAGCCAGCAGGACCAGTTAGCTTGTCATTTCACTGGTCCGCCAGCTTTTTCACTGGTCAGTGTTTTGGGATTGCCTTTCAACATATACTAGCATGAGACTATGTGATTTGAATGAAGCAGTATGAACAATCGGTGGTTTACGTGTAGCAGTGGCAAGAAATCAACTAGACAGCCGGACTAGTTGGATCAAATTACTGGCATTTGGCCAGCGGACCAACGAGAGAACGCTGCAGTCTGAAGTGGAACCGCTTTGGTTTCGTCAAACTCTAATGACACACAATCAAAGACACTCACCTTAACAATGGCTTATTGTACATGTTCCCACTGGACCACTGGCAGCGTTCTCCCTTAACAGTGGTTCGCTGGGAAAATGCCAGTTAAAACACCTGAGGGCCAGTCAAAATTCTAACTCGGCGAAAATCGGGCCATGCAACTTTAATGAACTCCACTTGTCCCGGTACCAAAGATAATTTAATACAAGGTCCTCACACTTGTCTTGCATCCAGTTATATCAAAGATCTTCTTGAAATAAGGCACTGTCATTACCCTCTCCGTTCTGCTGCCTCAATTCAGCTCGTAGTTTCTAAGTCTTGAAACACACTCAGGGGTTGCCCTTAACTTTTTTTTCAACTGGCCAGCAGGACCAGTTGGCTTGATTTTTAACTGGTCCGCAAGGTTTTTGACTGGTCCGTCAGTTTGTTTATAACATTTTTCATACTGATATGATTGAAACAATGTCCTGATTTTCGATCATCGCTATTTCAATTCAATGAATTGCAACGTCATACATTGATATAGCCATACTTTATTATGTTAAGACAGTTATTGTGTTCGTTAGAATTACGTTTACTTGTTGATGGCGTAACAATTTTGTTGTCATTATTATTAAATGAAAAATAATATGAATAACTTAACTTAACACAGGTGAGATTTTTCAGAAGCAAATTGGAAATGATCTTTGGATAGTTTCAGTTCATGATGGTTTCAGTATCCAAAGACAGCAAGTAATTCCATGGGACAAGTACTTTTTTATGAAAGAAAATGCTTGTGGTTAATTAAAAACAAATAACTTCAAAACCGACTTGATAAAAAAAACCATGAACTTGTTATTGATGATTGTCATTAATCTACGGTACCGAAGAAGGAGGGTTAGTGTTACGCACGATCGCTGTAGACAATAGCAGTCCTTCAATCACCCCGCAAAATAAACCCCCCAAAACAACAAAACAAAATCAAGAAGAGAAAATCTTACATTATACCATAAAATACTCTTTTTGTTCATCCAGAGTATCCTTAATTGGTCATTTTTTGTAAGCCTTTACAGACGTTCTGTAGTTTTTCGTAAACAACCTAAAATTTCCACGGAACTGTGCTCCGTTGACCATGCTGCCGACAGAATTTGCGTGCGTACCAGCAACGACAATGTTGTAGATTACAGCGTGCGCGCACTAGGGATGAATAACCGCTTTTCCCGCGCATGCGCAGAAACGTCGAGTCTTTGGTCAAGGCGTTTTTAACTTGGTTTTGTATATTATCGCGTAATTTTACCAATAGATGGCGTTTGATCTCGCGCTATCGAATTGTTCTAAAACGCCCTCTAGCGTTCAATGTTTATTGCATTTATTGTCGCATGCAAAGTAACAAAATAAAAGACTACAAGCCTGTAAATTGGTAACGGTGTGTCGCACGATCGTGCGTTGTGTACATGTACATCGTGATCACTATGTGTTGAGCGTTTCGTGGCACTTATATTTTTGACTGGCCAGCCGGACCACTTGGCAAGGTGTTTCAGCTGGTCCACCGCCGTTTCAACTGGCATTTGGCCAGCGGACCACCGCTAAGGTCGAACCGTGATACACCATGGCGATTGTGCCTTCTCGCACATTAGACCACTCCTGTGGAACGAGCTACCCAGCGACATCAGAAACATTGACTCTCTCAACACATTTCAAACTTAAATTAAGAAATTTTTGTTATTAACATTCATGTTATTGAGTGTAATTTTCTGTAGAGAGCTTTGATACTTTGTAGGATCTTTTTCTGTAGCGCCTCAAGTAATATTATGTTAGAAAGTGCACTTTATAAGTTCATATTATTACTTTAATTTGCTTCTTCAGGACCTGGTTCCTGGAACCGAGAAGAACTGGTAATCCACCACCAGCCTCCTCCGCCTCCTCAAGGTTTCTTCCACCATGACAACTGGGAAACCCATCATGTCCATATACCACCCCCTGGGCATCCCCACGACCCCAAATTCCCCATGATGCCCTCTATGCATCACCCTCCGCCTCACCACCTGCCACCCCCTCCACTTCATCCTCCCCCTCGCCTCCCGCCTCCGCCACCTCTTCTGAATCAGTCCTCCCCGCATCATCCACCTCCTCCACCTGAGGAGAAGCCCGCGGTGCAGACCTTCGATTATGGCCACGGGAACAGCCACGGAAATAGCCACGGGAACGGCCATGTTGCTCCTCTAACCTTCGAGCATAACCACGGCATCACCGCCATCAAGTCCGAGTCAAGCCACTTGGATTCCCCGAATCATCCCTATGAATACAACAACCAGCCACGCCCTGCGGATAAGACGCAAGAAACTCATGACCATGGGGATCCATATCAGCACTTTCACTCTCAACCTCCCCCGCATCATCAAGAGATGTACCAAGAAGAGGTAAGTATCATCAACTATTCCAAACAAGCTGAGTTTCATCAGCCAGACATTGTGTGTCCGGATTTGTTGAAAAAAATAAGGATGTTCAGTTTGCTTACTTAATCCTCCCACTCATATACTGTATCCGAATTGGCGGCTTCGGCTACGACTGTTGCTAAGGGTAGGACGTCCTATACTTCCCTGCATAATGATGGGTGATCCAGCCGTAGCCGTAGCCGTGGCTGCCAATTCTGCCTTGGTAACATTTTTTTACTGTCTGAAACCATTCAACTATACAGGTTGTGTATGGTGGCACAACTGTGCACAGATCTGACTGTGTTTATGAGTGTACTGTGTAATTGCATTCTTTACATGGTATCATATTGCAGGCTGGCATAGTTTATCTATCAATCAAAACCACAGTGGGTAATATTGAATGGTCAAATGGTAGGAGGGTTGACCGTATACTGTGTAGATGCATTCACCACTTGATATCATATTGCAGGCTGGTATAGTTTATCTATCATTTCAAACCGTAATGGATGATATTGAATGGCCAGACAGTAGGAGGGTTGACTTAAAAAGAAAATCCTTGTTTAAAATCTTTGTAGGCAAGATTTAACTATTTTCATGAAGACATTACTGCAATATTAGCTGAAAGTAAGCCTGTTCATTTTTTACTAAATTTGAAAATAGAATTAGCTGTTGCAAACTGCTTACTAACCAGAAGAATCTGTGGTTTAGATGGCAAACAAATAGTTAGTGGTCCGACATTGCAACCCAAACAGAGTCTTTCTTGAAGGCTTTGTTAGCCTTTGAGAAAGACTCTGCTTGGGTTGATATGTAAGGCCACTTACTATTCTTTAATAAATTATTTAAAGAAATTTCACTAAAGATGTGCACATTTAAAACAATAATTGAACATGACCAATCAACTGTATTGTCTTTCACAAAGGGTTACGCGCCAACCCAAGACTACTTCTACAAGCAGGACTGGCACCAAGACTCCCACACAGATAATCAACATCATAATCGCGACAACGGACGAGGGATGCCGCCTCACGTGGATCACATGATGAGGATGGACAGACACGGGAACTACGTCGAGGACAGACATAATCGACGGAGCTACCCGAGACATGGTGCTGAGGATAAGGAGGCATTAGTCGCTGCGGCTGAACTAGGTAAGTCAGATGGGCTGCCAACCTCTCAATGTGTAACATTTGTGTTAAAGGTACGGGACACGTTTGGTAATTACTCAAAATAAATATTGGCATAAAAACTTACTTGGTAACGAGTAACGGAGAGCTGTTGATAGTATAAAACATCGTGAGAAACTAATTCCTCTGAAGTAAGGTAGTTTTTGAGAAAGAGGGTCATTTCTCACTAAAATATTTGAATCTGAGAAAGACTTCAGGCCTGAAGCCTTTCTAAGTTATCTGAAAGCACACAAATTTGTGCAACAAGGGTGTTTTTTCTTTTATTATTTTCTTGCAACTTCGATTACCAATTGAGCCCAAATTTTCACAGGCTTGTTATTTTATGCATATGTTGGGTTACACCAAGTGAGAACACTGGTCTTTGACAATTACCAAATGTGTTCAGTGCCTTTAAGGTTAGGGTTAGGGTAAGGCTGAGTCCGAATTGTCGGCTACAGCTATGGCTATGGCTGGATTGCCGCATCATCATCTATCATGCAAGTATAGGATGTCATTAGCAACAGTAGTAGCCATAGCTGTGGCGGCCAATTGGAATACGGTCGTAGAGTCTTCATTTCTAGACCAATAGCAGACTTGATTGGCGACGTTCATTTTGTTGATGATGGCAGTCAAAACACGAATTACTGGAGAAGAGATAAGTAAATCAAACCAACATCCATCTCAAAACCAACGTCTTGACGCTTTTGGCAGTTGCGACCCGCCCACGATTTCTTTTTTTTACCGTGATTTCATTACGGTCAAGATAATTGTTTTGAACACAGAGTTGTCCAGTCCCTCCAAACCAGTCGATTTTGCCTCCTCTACCAATGTCTCATACAAAAATACAAACACTAGCATCGTCAATCAAGACAAGACCACCAGAATTCAAATTTTCAGGACTTTTCATTTTTGTATAATTGCACACATGTAGATTTTATCTACTATATACCGCACACATAGATCCTTGTCATTTGATTGGTGGAACAAACCACACCATGTCAGGTGTCATACTGTATTTTGCCATGTGTTTACTGCCGCGACGCATGACACTCCAAAATTTAATATAGGAGTCCTATATTGATAAATAGAGGATGCTTTGAACACTTTGCAGCGATTATTAGCAGATCCTTTCCAAAATAAAACTTCACGCCCATTCGTCCCAACGAAACAAGGTCGTGTCACGGCGGACAAAGTTGGTGTCTACATGGAGTCGCCCATGTTGTTTAGATGAGTTTTTTAGATTTTTCAGAGTGTGAGGTGGACGAGTTTCCATGTCTATTATGTGTTCATTGTGAAAAAAGAAAATTCAAATGACAGGGATTTATGCGTGTGTAACTTATATAAAACAAACGTTGAATGCGTTTTGTTCATGCATTCTCGCAGAATATAATTAATCGGTGAAATCTGGCTTTTCCATTTCACGAGGCGAAGCCTCGTGAAATGGAATAGTTCAGATTTCATCTCGTGATTATATTCTGCGACAGTGCACTCACATGTACCAATATTTGTATTACATTACCTCTCTAAAAACTCATTTTACCTATAGATGCTGTCAAGCGTAAGATGCTTCCAGCTTGGATACGAGAAGGGTTAGACAGTATGGAGCGCTCAAAGCAGAAGAAGATCGAGAAAGATCGACTTGATAAAGAAAAGCGCGAACGTCAGGAGGCAAGAAAGAAGGCGGAGCAAGAGGTTGAGAACGAGATTCGTCTGGCTCAGGGGCTTCCTCCCAAATCAAAATACGATGTGAGTTAAAATATGCTGTCATCATACAGCCAGCTAGAAACAGCTCGGGACCCAATTTCAAAGAGCTACTTAAGCAGAAATTATTGCTTAATACTTTTCTGCTCAGTAAAAACAAACAGTATACCAGCTTCAGACAGTACACATGTCATGGTATTTCGGCTGGTAACCTTGTTCTGGTAAGCAAGATTTTGTTGTGCACAGCTACTTGTTGTGCTGAAGTAGCTCTACGAAATTGAGCCCTGATTTCAATCTACACAGAAATCAGTTTCAACTCCTTGATGAGGAGGAGCAATTTATGGCCCTGATGCCAACAGAGATGACTGTGCTGTACTCCCATTTAGGAATCTTTTAAAATTGTTCACAAGTCATGCTCAACAGTCTTTGGTTTTTCTTCTTTGATTATTACAGGACAGCGATCAGGAGTCGGACACCTCTGTGATGTCTGAGGTGACCGACGATGAAGGGGAAACGAAGCCCAAAGACGGAGCGTCCTCCCCAGCGGTCAAAGTCTCCGGGGGGGAGGAGGAGCAGGTTGAAGAGGAGGAGGAGGAAGTTCCCAAGACTGAGGAAGAGAAGAGACTGGAAATGGTGAGACACCCCAAGACTTTACATTGTGTCCAAACCTGTAGTTATTTATTTATTTCTGGTGATGCACAGAGTCTGTAAACCTCCTGAATTTCAAACATCTGGGAGGTTCTGGGTCTAGAATAAGGGGTCCACAAGCTACTATTCAGGAATTCTCACATTCCTCAAATCTCATTCCTGAAAAAAAAGTTATAAGAACAGATGAAAAGAAATCCTGCTTCGATTTACTTTTCTAGTGCTGAGGATACTGTTCCTAAAAGCTCATTGAAAATCTATAACTGCAGGGGTTACCCAAAGGTGCAAATTCCATCATTTTAACTCTTTCAGTGCCCGCATTTTTGTGTGTTTTGACCCTAAAGTGCCCATTTTTTTTAGGTTTTTCTAAAATTCTGTAAAAATCACCATCCTGGTCTGATACTTACACCTCTGAATCAGAAAATAATCATTTTCACTGTCTGAATTAATAGCAAAATAATCACAAACTTCTTCTGGAGAAGTACGTGTACGTTTCCTGGGGGCTGCCAATGTTTCAAAGAGTAAATACAAACAAGCAGACGATCGATCGACCCATGGCGGTATGGATCATAGCTAAAAATAGAATGCATTAGAAAAGCTCAGAAACCGATGCGCCCTCTTGCAAGAACTCAAATAAAACCTAGAGAAAAGGGTTGTACATGCACAAAATTGTATAATACGTTAGAGTGACAATGCCCTCTAATGATAACATGTATATTATGGGTCGTACATGTACGATTGATGGCACTTTTTAGTACATAAACAGAGCTGCCAACTAGTACGGATTTTCCGTATTTCATACGGAAATCAACCAAGAAGTACGAATTTGCGTTTCAAAATACATGTAATATGAGCAAAGCATACGTAAAAGGTAATTCAATTACTAGTGGGTAGTCGAGTACAAGAAGTGTATTGGCGCCGCGCAGAAAAATACTGATTTCATTGGCAAAATACTGATTTTCAGCCTGAAGAATACTGAAATGCCCAGTTTAAGGTTGGCAGCTCTGCATAAAATGGATCGTACATGTATGATAATGGCGCTTTCAGATCACATAAAATAGATCGTACATGTACGACCTTGGCACTGAAAGAATTAACATATACCTCCTAGAATTCGGATCCTTGTTTCAGACCTTTTTTTCCCCCTTAATCATCAAGTCATAAACCACAAGGGAAACTGACTGGGTACATTTTAAATAATTTTGGGTTGAACAAAGAAAAATTGACTGGAGTGGGACTGGGACCTGCGACCTCCTAATTAACGTGCCGGCGCTCTACCAACTGAGCTATCTAGCGCTAATGTTGGCAGTCTCCTTATTGCGTCAACATCTTTGTTCGGGGGTGCCAGTCAGAAGCCATTCAACCTGTAACAACAGGCATGATATTCTTCCCACTTTAGTGATTGGTCTGACTTCCGACTTGTTTGCCCTTGGGTAAAAATCTGAAAAAAATTGTGATTAAAGGTATCGTACACGTTTGGTAATGACTCAAAACAAATATTAGCATCAAAACTTACTTGGTAACAAGCAACGGAGAGCTGTTGATAGTATAAAACATTGTTGGAAACGACTCCCTCTGAAGTAACATAGTTTTTGAGAAAGAGGTAATGTCTCACTAAAATAATAAAAACTTCTTGCAAGAAGTTTTTATTCCTATCTGAAAGCACACAAATTTGTACAACAAGTGTGTTTTTCTTTCATCATTTTCTTGCAACTTCGATGACCAATTGAGCCCAAAAGTTTCACAGGCTTGTTATTTTATGCATATGTTGGGATACACCAAGTGAGAACACTGGTCTTCGACAATTTCCAAACGTGTTCAGTGCCTTTAAATAGCCTGTAATGTCTATTAGAGCCTACACCATGTGTACATGTAGTTCAGTCCTTGTACTCAATAAAATATTCCTACTTTTTTCCCAAGGACCAAATATCATAATTACTGTAACTACCGTATAGCCAGGGATTACAATACAACCTGGGAAGCGGCAGCCAGGGGATCACCTTAAGGGGATGCGCCTTTTTAATTTAAATATCAAGTCTTATAAACCACAAGGGAAACTGACTGGGTAAATTTAAATTATTATTATTATTATATTTTTTTCTCAACACTGACTGAGACTCTCGCTCCTAAAAAATTTCTTGTTAAATAGATGATGAAAGTGAAGCAGCTGATGGTGGAAATTCTCGTTACCGTGACGTCGGAAGAAATCCGAGCCGTGGCGGAGGAGGTTTACAAGAGAGAGAAGCTCAAGGCTAAACAAGGTAGGTATTCACGGGACGTATTCAATCGAAATGCATCACTCCAGAATAAGGAGGCACAATTTAAAATTCTGTCATGTTTTTTTTCCCTTTTCAGTTTTCGCTTCTTATTTTTGTTAATCAAATTCTTCTTCACTCACAAAGACATTGATGTTTCATACTGTCATGATGTTTACAAACTTCATTTTGTTTAATTTAATGGCAATTTTGATATTTTTGAAAATATTCTTTTCACATGAAATTGGATACAGTTCTGGAATATTAATTTATTAACCAACATATGAAAGCAGGTGAAAAGATTCTGCTTAATACGGTATATTGTAAATGTTTTATTTTTTACAACAATTATTTTAAGATGTTTGAAGGTTATCGTAAGTAAAAACTTTACCTCTGCTATCGTTAAAAAGAAAAAAACCCAAAACCGCACAAGTTTGAGCAGTTGTGTATTGTTCCTTTTTGAAGGAGAATTTTAATTTTGATTTGAGGTGTTTTAAGTTTTCCTTGATGCACTGGGATCGAAGGTCATCTAAACTGATTACGGTTTTTATTTTAAACCATTTTTAGTGCCTTCACCTCTTTTTGTGAGACCTGAATTTTAAAAGACCCCGTTACGTTTTCCCCACTGATGCATTAAAAAGGGAGAGACCTCAATTGTTTTAAGGAGACACTTTTTAAAGGGGGGTTTCACTTTTAACCCTTTCCTTACCATTGGCGACTTTATTTGACCAAGCTTACACACAAAAAAACACTCAAGCCTGAGCACAAAGGTCATTAGTTAAAAAGCTGCAGTTTTTTCCATATTCACCCTCCATACCTAAACTTACTATCATTAGAAAGAGAAAGATCTGATCTTTCCAATGATGGTAAAATAAAGTAAGGTTGCTATTATGTAATCTCTTCAAAATGGAATTGAAAGATCTGAAATGCCTTACACCTAAGGAGCGCCAATGTGTACAAAAAAGTGTTTGAGATTACAGATCACACAAAGGAAAGAAAGAGAAAGAACTTTGACATTTTTTGACCGATCTCAATGATTTTTAGATTATATGAAAGGGAAAAAAGAACTATGTCCTACGTATTTTGCTGTTAAAAAATATCTTCAAAGAGATAATGGAGTTTGTAAACATGGCCTTTGAGCGAAAGCTTTCTATTGTAAGAATGTGTGCTTCACGCTTGAGTGGTCAAACAATGCGGTCACCAGCGGTTGTTTATGTCCAAACAATTCGGTAATGAAAGGGTTAAGGTTTATATTTACATATCCCTCCTCCCTTTGAGTTGACAAGCTTGTGGTGAAAACAAAGTTTGGAAGCTGTCGCTGGTGGAGAGTGCACACATTGCATTCTGAATTAGTGTGCCAGAATTTTGTGGCAAGTGCTTGGGACTTCTCAGCGGACTCGCTGATTTCCTCTTTATGATTTTGTCAGTTGTTTTTGGTGCCATAGGACAACCGAAATCATGGTACAAACTCTTGTGTCTGTGTCAGAGACAGTTTCGTCTTTTGTTTTTATACGTTGCATGTCTGCATTATCGATGTCACACGTCTGGAATCTCATCTTTGAGAGGGCAAGGCCATTTTCATTTTGCAAAGGGCACTTCTATTGGAAAATCTTATCAGTCCATGGGACACTTTTGAAGGGGCACCAAGGCCAAGACCAGGGGCTACAGAGGCCATGGCCTCTGTAGCCTCCATGTAATTCCTAGGCCTGATGTCATTGGAAAGCATGTGGTGTCCTAAGAATAACTATAGTAGTAAAACTTGCGGGTACAACCATGTATAAAACTCTTTTTGGGAGAAGTACCGGTGTGGTCTCGACACTTCGAACAGTATACTCTACTCGTCTTTAGGAGAAACTGATGCTGACTCTGTGTGTTGATCGGTGGCATCAGTAGAGGTGTCCGCTTCATTTGATAGCATATAAAATAAGTACAGCAGTCTCACTTAAAGGGACACGTTGCCTTGGATCGAACGTGTTGGTTTTAAAAAAGCGTTTGTATTAATTGTAACCGTCAAAAATTGGACTCCACAAAATGGCCGACCGTGTTTGTTCACGATGTAAAAGGAAAACCACGCAATTTCGAGGCATATTTGTGTGAATGATTGTATTCTACTTTTAAAACATCTTTCTAAACCATATGCATTTTATAACAAACGGTTACAAATGCTTTTTATAGACCAACTCGCCCGATCCAAGGTCCGCTGGTCAAATGCCAGTTAAAACACTTGAGGACCAGTCAAAATACACTCCAAGTGGTCCCCACTGGTTAGTTCAGTGTTGAAACTCATCCCTATTTAATATGAAATGTGGAGCAGTGAAAAAGCTGACTGACCAGTGAAATGAAAAGCTAACTGGTCCTGCTGGCAAGTCACTGAATAAGTTAAGGGCGAACCCTGAAGCAGAGTATACTGTTCGAAACGTTGAGACCACACCGGCTCTTCTCAGAAGCAACACTTCCCCCAAAAGAGTTCTACACATGGTTGTACTTGCAAGTTTTACTAACTATAGTTTTTCTCATGATCTACACCATGCAAAGCTTCAATCATCACTTATGTGGTAAACTCTTCACCAGCTATGCATGCGATATTTGGGGGGGGGGTGGGATATAAGGTTAACATTCTACATAGTATGTGCCAAATTTATTCTGAGAAATTGACCACAATTAATTTGATTATTTCTTTTTGTTGCTAATATCTCATTTTTCCCTACAGCGTAAATAAAGGGACTATTAAAAAGGACGTGTTCCACCCTGCATTTCTTTTGATTGTAGACTGTTTTGGACTTGATTAAATGTATCCATCCCCAAGGGGGAGGGGTATACCACACAAAACAAAGGGTTGCAGAAAGTGTGCACTAGGGCTTGTTTATATTCCAGTATATGTTCATTTTACCCGACTGTATGTTTTCCAGGTTTTTAGACAAGTTCGTCTCAAATTACTGTCCCTGTTAGCAGGGCCTGATGCTCTGTTTTTGAAAGGGCAAGAGCACCAAGGCATTTTCATCTTGGTAAAGGGCAGCTCTATGAGGAAATTGTAAATTTCTTTTGGACCATTTCAAGAGGCATTTGCCTCCGTTGCCTCCGTGAAGTATAAGGCCTGAGACACGTACGTTTATACTGGAACAGCCCTGCGGCGATGGCCCTTTGTGAATGAAAACACAGAAAGCATTGGATCAATTTGTGAAATATCACCTAGGGTGCAACGTTTATGAACATATGTTGAAATCTGAACAGTCCAGGGGGTCCCCACAACGACAACAAAAATCACGAAATACTTCATCGCCCTTTCTTCCCGGATTTGTTTTGACAAGTTTCACACAAAGTCACCTTTCCCGCCACTCACCACAGTTTGTGTGCATTTAATGATGATGATTTTAGTGTTTTTTGAGACTGTATTATATCGGAGAGTGCTTGCATAACTAATGGCTGTTACTGTACGTTGTCATGTGACACTAAAGCCCAGACCAAGGTGTTGTCAGTGTCCACCACGTCCGCACTGGCCTCCATCACAGGACTAGGTGAGTGTTGTTAAACCGGTACCCCGCTTTTCATTTTAAATGGTCTTAAATAATAATAATAATAATAATAATAGTGGACATTTATAATGCACCATGTCCGTCATAAATGACACTCCTGGCTCCGCGGCGAAATATTAAATTTTCATGGAGCTTGTTAGGAATGATTTAACCCTGCGGGTAGCCGAGGTGCTCAAGCCGTAGGCACTTTTTTATATCTTTGTTAATTACAACAATTTTTTTTTATTCAATTTCGCTGAAATTAATTTTCATCCAACCCTGAACAGTCCTTAACAAAGTGGTGAACCGATTTTGCCCTAGAGGTCATTCACCGGGTAGGCCAGTTGTCACAAATGTGGGTCCGAGCCAAGGCGGCATTCATTTGTGCGGTAACAAACTTGCCGCCTCTGTATCAACAAGCTGTCTGTCATCTGTCTGCCATCGGTGAACCAATGTGTCAATTGCCAGAATGTTAAAATCTTTGGTGTGTGTGTTCAGTGAACTTAGATTCATCTGTTCAGACCATTAGAACAAGAATTGTGCCCCCAAACACAGTAATTTACACCCCAACATAAAATGCCTACCGCGTGAGCACCTCGGGGAAACCGCATAAATATTTTAAGCTGGCTGCTCGCAGGGTTAATGAGACCATAATACAATACCTTGTAAGGTATACAAGGTGAGGTGGCACATTGTGCTGCCAGACCAGCCAAAAACACCGGGGCAAACCCTTTCTCTTTTATAATAAGTGTACTGGGTTCTTTTACGTGCATTACACAACACACAGGACCAATGGCTAAATGACTCTCGGATCAAGAGTGATGGGGTTGATGTCAGGAATGTGTTCATGAAAATTGAAAAGGAGTCCTACCACACAGCTGTTTGTTTCATTTTTTAAGCCTGAAATTAAGAATTTCATTGAAACTTTGGCTGTTGTTTGACAAGCATCAAGTTGAAACCCTGCAGTGAGGGCAGCTGTCCGCACATGCTGACATATTTTAAGATTTCCATTGTCTTAACCACATCGTACACACTGGTCAGCTCATAATCCATGATATCCTAAGCTGGACCATGCCACACGTCCTAGAGGGGGTGTCAATCAACATGGGACAGTGATTTGGTTTTAGAAGGGGGCAGGACAAAACTCTGCCAGCATCCCTTGTGTACAAAATCGGTGTGTCAATTGTCAATGGTAGATGAACCCAAATTATAAAACTTAATTCATTAAGCAAACAGAAAAGCTTAAATTAACCCAGGCAATACCTGGACATGTAAACAACACACTTGGATCAAATCGATGCAAAATGCAAAAGAAAAAACCTATGGGAAAAAAGCTTGTCGGCATGTGCTGACAATGAGCCAGAGGGGCGTTACAACCAACCAGCTTCCTCGCTGCAGGGGTTAATTAAAACGAAGGAAACACTGTCCTATACCTGACATTATTGAGATCAAGAGACAAATTAATTTTTGAGGCAGGCCTGCACCTATAACTGTTACAAATATCGACCTTATCACCAGTAAATTGAATTGTCCCTCAGGAGGTCTGACGTCCTATGACTCTGACAGTGACGACGGCAGTGGCACCGAGGAAGAAGACGACGACAAGGAAAATGACAGCGACGAGGAACTTCAGATCAGCATCAGAGAGAAGCACAGAGCTTGGGCTACGCGGAAGAGAGAAGGTAGTAATAATAATATTACGCAGTTCTTATGTACTGCTTTATCACACCCGAGGGCGTCTCAAAGCGCTCATAAATGTTTCTAAAAGGTGTGCGGAGCTGCAATGGATGTTTCAAATATCAGAGCCATTTAATTACATAGCACCATGTAATGGTTAACAAGGTGCTGTGGCACAATCTGCAGCCCTTTCATACCAGAAAGCATTGGGCCTAACCCTTCTCTTAATGATAAGTCTGCGGAGTTATTTTACGTGCATTACACGACACATGGGATCAACGGCGTTACGTCCCATCGGAAGGACGAAGCAATAATAGTTAAGTGTCTTGCTTAAGGTCACAAGTGTCAAGACCGGGACTTGAACCCACTCTTTGCTGGTTAGAAACACCAGGGCTTGAGTTCAGTGCGTTTGACCGCTTGGCCATGACCAGAGCCGTATATTGACTGAGTTGTGACAACTTGCGATTGGAAGTCATTTTGTGTCAACAAAATGCATGGGCAAACACAGGGTGCCAGACTAGTCTGCCCATTGGGTTGTGCTACATTTGGACTGAAAATGGCGTCCAGCAACCACGGGACCAAAGAAAAACTGGTTCCTCTATGTCGCAACTCTCTCATTACACAGCTCTGGGCATGACACGCCATAAGAACAGTGGTCATCATTTCTCTGAAAGAAATTGCTAGAACTTGTTTTTATATTTTGGAATTTTGTCTTGGGTTCTCGTGCTGCACAAATTTAGGCTTCTTCAGGGCTTGCCTTGGCTGATGTAGAACTCAGTATCAAGTTTATAGCAATTACCGATTGCAACCAGATTTAACACTTACAGGCATGAGAATCTTCCGGTTTAAACCAGAATTCCGTTTTTTTCCCTTTCAAATTTGTAGTCTTCGAGTTCAGTGTGAATTTGATATAAAATTCGGGGGGGGGGGGGGGTGAGTTTTAGGGGGTATACATTTGGTTTTCACCAATCCCTCTTCTTGGTCAGATCAGAAATAATGTATGGTTTACCCATTTACCAATACTCCCGATCGTAAAGAATTGCCGCGCGGTGGCGGCCGTTCCAATATGCGTTGATTTGTTGTTCCATTTGGTGCATGGCATGCAGCTTTATCAATGGATATGTGTAGACTTCTCTCATTCCCCGCTTCATTCACGGTACGGTTTGACCATAACTCTCGATATTTACTGCTGCTGCAGGAACATGTGTGGAGACATTGAAAAGTCTACTGACAGCAACGCACGATGTTTTGGATGCGCGTGAATCGGTATACTTTTTGTACCAGTCATCAAAGCACCAGAGGCAAAAGTGCTGTTTCTTCAATACGTTTATTGTGTTTTATATCAAAATTTCAAATGACTACTCCGTTCAAATTTCGTGAAAAGTTCGGAAGATGATTTTATTTTGAGCTTTTTAAGACAATATTTTTTAGCACTGTTATGATTTCATCTTTTTAAAGAGTATTTTCCTCCTATTAAATTGTCCTCAATCACACCCATGGTCCCATTAACGCCAGAGGGATTCATTGAATGTGGCCCTGACGCCTCGGTCAACTTGCCCAAATTCCGGACATGCACAAATTCTGGAAATTGCCCAAAATCCGGACACAAAATCCGGACATGCAATTTTAGCGTTAGATTGGCACATTAGTCATGGCACATTTGATTTATTTCACTGTTTTCTCCAAAGTGCAATGCCATGGGGAGTCAAAGTCCTTCATATCCTAGGCTGGACCAATCCACATCTAAGAGGGGGATTCAGTCCAAGAGGTTTTTTTTTTGAGGGGCTGGAAATTATTTTAACTTGTGTCCTGCACAAAATTGTACAGACCTACCCAGATCTAACCTTCTGATAAAGTGGAGCCATCTGCTCTTTGTAGCAGGCTTCCAGATGTCTTGCTGAGAGCATTTGCTAGGGTCTGAGGTTTCTAACACCCCTCCCCCATGCCAATCAAACTTTTTGGCTTACTGGAAATTTCTGTTCCTGTCTTGTGGAATTTCCCACCAAATTTTGAGCACTGTAAAGTTTTCATAGATCTCCTTGTTTTGTCATCAGAAGTTCTTGAAAGACATGAACTGATTGTCAAGAAACCGTAGATCTTCAGTGGGTTTAAAGGCACTGTACAGTACACGTTTGGTAATTACTCAAAATATATATTAGCATAAAAACTGACTTGGTAACGAGCAACAGAGAGCTGTTGATAGTATACCACATTGTGAGAAACGACTCCCTCTGAAGTAACGTAGTTTTTGAGAAAGAGGTAATTTCTCACTAAAATAATAAAAACTTCTTGCAAGAAGTTTTTATTCCCAATCTGAAAGCACACAAATTTGTACAACAACAAGGGTGTTTTTTCTTTCATCATTTTCTTGCAACTTCGATGACCAATTGAGCCCAAATTTTCACAGGCTTGTTATTTTATGCATATGTTGGGATACACCAAGTGAGAACACTGGTCTGTGACAATTACCAAACGTGTACCATGCCTTTAATCTTAAGACCAAGAAGATACCACAAAACAGTTTTCTTATTTTATTTTACTTTTCATGCAATCACACCCATGAAAAAAAAGTAACACAAACGATGATGATGTTTTTTGTTCTATAAAACTATTTGTAGTTGAGGAAGACTCTGAGGAGGAAGAAGATCTAGATGATACGAAAGAGGACCAAAAAGAGGAGACGAGATCGCCAGAAAAGGAAGCAAAAACCCAAGGGAATGAGAAGACTTCAAGTCCTGCAGCACAAACCAAATCGTTGCATGTCTCTAAAGAAAGCCGCAAAAGCATCCGCGAAAAAGAAAAGCGAGCAAAGCAAAGAGAAAGCTCACAAAGCAGCAGCGGTTCAGAAACTGAGAGCAGCTCAAGCGATAGCAGCAGCACAAGCAGCAGCAGTAGGTCAGGCAGCCGCAGTAGTTCACATAGCAGAGACCGGTCTCGCAGCAAAGACCGATATAAGCGCAAGAAGAGATCGCGCAGCAGATCCAAGAGTAGAGAGCGAAAGCGGTCAAGAGAGAGGCACCGGAAGGAACGCTCAAGAACTCCCGAGAAACGCCGTCACAGAAGCAAAGAGAGAGAACGGAGGAGAAGTCGAGATCGAAGTAGATCTAGCTCTAGCAGTCGGGAGAAGTCTCACCGCAGAAAGCGTCTCTCACATTCCCCTGAACCCGAGAGAAAACGAAGAGAGTCGCATAGAAGCTCCCATCGAAGTCCGACTCCCAAATCAAGTAAAAAGCGAAAAAGCAGCAGCCGCAGAAAGCGCGAGGACTCTGAGGATAGTTCTAATAGCTCCTCTAGCGCGTCCAAATCTAGCTCAAAGCGCAAGAAGCGAAGCAAGACGAGCCGGCGCGACAAAGAGGAGAAAAGCAGCCGTAGTAGATCATCACACCATGATGACAGCAAATCGAGAAGTTCAGATAAGAAAAGCCGAGATCAGAAGGGACGGAAGCGTTCCAGGTCTAGATCGGCCGAGCACAAGTCATCAAGGAGCAGTCGGAGGGACAGGTCTCGGTCAAGGAGCACAGAGAAGCGGTCAGATCGACACAAGAGGAGGAAGGAGAGATCAGAGTCTAGGGAAGGGTCACCTGATAGGTCACGTAGGAGCAGCACCGGTAAGAGGTCTGGTCGAGAACACAGGGATAGCTCCAGATAAAGGTGGATATGATTTTTCTCTCGGTAAATGTCTGTCCTATCAGTAAAGGTCGTCACTGCACTTTGGGTTTCAAGTCTTTCTTATGCGCTAAAGGAGAAGAGTGTGGTTCCATTTGAAGTTGCTCTATCTTTTGTGAATGTTGTAACCAAGTTAAAGGTAGGGTCATAGATTGGTAAATACTCCAAAAATTAACGACATTAAAAATGTATTTGGTAAGAAGCACTTCAGCTGTTGATAGTATAAACTATTTTGAGAGAGGATTTCTTTGGAAGAATCATGTTTTCGGACAATGGTTCACCCCAAAACATTTGAATCTGCTGAGAAACGATTTTTTTTTTACCCCAAAACATTTGAATCTGAGAAACGATTCGTGCATGAATCTCTCCTCAGATTTCTGAGGGTTGGTGTCCAGTCGCGAAACCTGCGGCCAGAGATGCAGTTGGTACCCGCTGTCACCTCGCTAAACGTAGATGGATTCGAAAATACCGGGACAGTTTTTTTGCTGTTTTCTCAGCAAATAGACACTGTATTCAGCCAAAACTTTCACATGTGACTTTTATTGTATCATTTTTTATAATTTTGCCTATAAATCAACATAACGTTGATAAAAACCAATCTATGACACTACCTTTAACACCAAGTAAACGTTAAAATGCTTGACTGTTGAAAGCAACGGGTTTTCTCTTCTGGACAAACAAAATGGATTCTGAAGTGCCTTTTTGTCTGGTTGGATTCTCTTGCAACAAGTGGAGTAAATTTTGTTGTCTCCGTTTTTGTTTTCAGAGCATCCCCTTTGAGAGACTATCTTCTTGTCACGGTGCTGACTCCTACCATGTGGGTAAATATAACAATAGACAGTGATTGATCCAAGCCAGTAGTCAAAATTAATGATGACAGTAATTTAAATTTGTTGCCCTTTATTACTGACGCAGTCATGAAGCACCGGGTTTGTTCATGAGACCCTGATGGAAAAAGGGAAATCTTTAGGGGTCTTGTCAAAATTTATCCAGGACAGGTAGTCGGATAACAATTCTCCAATGTCAAATTTTTGTTGGATTTCCATCGGACTGTATTTCTATGACAGACAGACAGACATGTACGTACTAGAGCTACATTGAGGGGCTATCTGTAAGTAGGAACTGTACTTGTGGGCTTTCCTTACATTGTGGGGTCATGCCCACAATGTTTAAAACAGAACAGATTAAAGAAAAGGGATCATAGTCACAACCTGTGGAATGCCCACTATGTCACTCTAATAAGTATGCATGGTCTTACTCGCTGAAAGGCACACAGTTCTCCGATGCACTAAAGACATGCTGTATGCCAATGCACCCCGCTGAGTGCTCTGTGGTTTGACTGGCTGATTAAATGTAGTATAAACAAACTTGCTTCCTACTGATAAACAACACCAGCATCTTGAACCAAGAATAACCCAATCCTGAATCCCTGGATTCAGATTAGTGGGTCATGTTTTAACATCAGCCTATAATGACTTTTTTTGGATCCATCACTGTGCTCAGGTACAGAAAACATAAATATCATTATTGTCTACTATTGTCTCAAGGTACGCTATTAAAAAGTAGTGTTCAATTTAAGCTTACTGGTTGTAAAGTTGACAGGAAAAACAGTTGGCATGCATTGCAACTGTCTTTTGACCATCTTGTGTTTTGCTGCCCAAACAAATGACATAAAAAAATACTTACATAATAAATGGTAATTGCAGATGTTTTAAAAAGGATTTGTGCAACCATGCAATCTCTAGACCATTTAACCCTTGTGTACAAAAAGAGTGACCATGTACATTCCAGGCCATTTCCTGGCAGGCAATATAGCGGTACTACACTGGTCATATGGGAAATGTTTACTTTTTGTGTCATGATCTCTACATAAATTTGAGAACTATTCAAATAACAGCTGTACAAGTTTTGAGATGTACCCCTTTTCTACATATCAAAAGTTGACAAAAAATCAGACAATGCAATCTCCATAAAATATTTTGTTTCGGTCTCCAATTGAGCTGTGTACTAATCGTGCCTGCAGGAAATCCGGGTTCTTTGGCTCTTATGTAAACAAGTGAGGTCACAGGTCACATGGTCTCCTCTCATTCATGTAAACTTTAAAAAGTACGGATTGTTTTCTCCTGCATTCAATGAGTTAACCCTCCTACTCTTGGGAACATTTTCCAGCAAGTTTAAAACCATCCTACTGCAGGGTTGTGTAGGGTGGCACAACAGTGCACAGAACTAATCTGTGTGTGTACTGTGTAGATTGCATGCACTATGTGACACCAGATTACCTCCTGGCATAGTTTATCGATCATTTAAAAGCAATGAGGATGGTCAGACAGTAGGAGGGTTGACTGTACTGTGTACTGTGTATTGTGTACATGTTGATGCATTCCCCACTTGTTAACAGATTGCTGGCTGACATCTTATCATTCAAAACTATAGTAGATGTTATTGAATGGTCAGACAGTAGGAGGGTTAACTGTGCACTGTGTAGATGCCTTCACCACTTGTTACGAATTGCAAGCTGACATCTATCATTTATCTATCACTCAAAACCACAGTAGATGCTATTGAATGGTCAGACAATGGGAAGTTTGATGGTCAGTAATTTTGCAAGTGTACACGTTGGGTACGGGACTTCACATAGGCGGATGGTGCTTTACCCTGAGCCTAAGCTTTAGTGTTGAGAAACCTTGCCCCTATCCATGTGACATAACAACACTGGATGTAGTCTGGGGAATTCCAATTTGAGCATTCACTTGTGACTGAACAAGGCGTTGTACCAGACATTGTTCAAATCTAAGTCACAAATGGCTTATTAGCATGCTAGATTTTTACCAAAAACCCTTAAAGGGACACGTTGCCTTGGATCGGACGAGTTGGTCAAAAAAAAAAAGTGTTTGTAACCGTTTGTTATAAAATACATTGGTTAGAAAGACGTTATAAAAGTAGAATACAATGATCCACACAAATATGTCTCAAAATTGCGTGATTTTCCTTTTACTTTGTGAACTAACGCGGTCGGCCATTTTGGGGAGTCCAAAATTTGACTCCCCAAAATGGCCGACCGTGTTTGTTCACGATGTAAAAGGAAAACCACGCAATTTCAAGGCATATTTGTGTGGATCACTGTATTCTACTTTTATAACGTCTTTCTAACCATATGTATTTTATAACAAACGGTTGCAAATGCTTTTTTTAGACCAACTTGCCCGATCCAAGGCAACGTGTCCCTTTAATAATGATGTCTATACTGTCATTGTTGATCTCCTTCAACCGCAGACTATACTTGTAAGCTCCCTTTTGTCAGGGGAAATTTGTATCAATGCAAGTGTTTAAGTTGATGTTAAATTTGCATAGGGGATAACGATTATTATTAGTGTTTCATCTGGATGTGTGTCAAGCACTGTGTACTTCCAGAGTCCTGTGAAAATTATAATCCACAGGCATTATTACTTGGGTGGGATTCGAACCCACAACTTTTGCCATTCTAGAGCAGATGTTTTACCATAAGACCATGAAGACTACCGAGATAGCCCGGTAGCTGGAGGCAGTTTGAATCTTATATTTTAGCTGAGGCTTGTTTTCACAAGACTTTGGAAAGTACAGAGTATACAGTGCTTTGCACACATGCGTGCAAGGCTAAAAACACATAATACTGTAATATCAATGCAACTGTTTGAAATTTCCTTAACTATTTTGTGACCAGGAATTGAATTTTCACTATCTGATTCTGGATTTATATTCACCTAGATAGAATTGTAATAATATGAAATGAAAGCAAATTGTGAAAGAGTTAAATTGGTAAAAGTGTAAACAAAAACAGTAATATGGGATGAATTTATAGTATGCAAGTTTTACTTCGACCATTGGATTCAGTGTAGAATGATAATTTATTTTTAAAAATTCAAAGTGTTTTTAGAATGTCAGTTCTTGGCAGCCTTGATATGGTGTTAAACTTGTAGAAGGCGTAGATGTTTTTCTTGCATCAGTTATTATCAAAATTAATACTAAAAAGTTGCATCGCCTGTTTGTAAAGATTTTCGCCGAAAGACCATAAAAAAATTCCCCATATCAAGCGAATTTTGACAGATGCTGTTGTTTCACAACGGAAAAAGGTGAAATTCGTTTGCATATGCCGTGCCCAATACACGAAATACTTGTAACATATGCATTGATTGTGCATGGCTGCTGGTATATTGTGTGATAATTTCAGGTGAGGACATAAGCTCACTCGAATCTTTTAACTCACTAACATTCATCGTTCCTTGACTTAAACGGTGTCCACAACATTGGTTAGATTGAAAATACATGTATAAATGTTCACAGATTTACACAAAACTTTCATGGTATTTAGATGGTCACGGTGGGAAAACTTCCCTTGAAATATTTTGGCTTGAAATGCTGTGGTTTTTAAGAAATGAGTAAAATGATTAGTTTTGATCTTAAAAAACCAAAACCTGATGTTTGAAAACTGTGATCACAAAGTTTTTCTCACTTTTTCTGTGACTTTGATGACCGATTGATCTTAAAACTTTTACCGGTTTGTTATTTCCTGTATATCTTGGGTCACATAAAGAGCGGATACTGGTCTTTGACAATTACCAATGTTGTCCACGTGCTTTAAGAAAAATACCTATCTAATATTTACATCTATTTCTTACCATCCATTTTTGCAAACAATCTGGAGATGCATTTTTAAGTGTAGCTCATCTGATGCAGGAGGGACAAGCTGAAACCAATTACTCTTTATTGAAACAATGTATAATACTTAAGAACTTAACACAGCGCTTTCAGAGTCAGCTTCGGCGATAAAAAGCTATCGGAGTAACGAAGCTATGAATCATGGGAGTGATGCACATTTTTTTTTGTGTTGCAAACATTCTTTAGGCTAGTTGGTTTTGGGTTTGTTTTAGGATTTATTTTGTATTCATGCAGATTAAAAAAAACCAAAGTGACTGACATGGGCATTATGGGGATTCTTCGGTTTAAGGGAGGTGGGGGCAGAAGGGTTGATTTGTCCGAAATTTTACACGGATGAAAACATAAGTGCTAATGCTGGGTAAAAAGTCCGTTTTGCTTTCTCTGTCCATTTTGGCCGCCGCAGGTGTGATTGGTCAATGCAATCATGGCAGAGTTCAATGGACCAGTTTATCCGGTAGAGTTGGGCATTGTTTGTTAAAAACAACTGCTTCTAATTAGAAAACATCACCTTGGCAGAAACCGGTTTCCTAACCAAATGTCGTGTGATGTACTATAAAGTTGCAACTGGTTCCCCTTTAGAAATATGAATTTTGCCGAGCAGCTGGACAAGCTTGTATCAGTTCCTGGTCTCATTTCATTATTATTTTGTATTGCCCCAAATGCCACTGGAGATTTGGGCATAATTGTTATTTAGGTGACTGCTCTGTGTTCCGACACCACTATGTTCCGACAACCCTCTGTTCCACCCTTCATGATCTACACGCGAGGGTTAGGGTTGAGGTTAGGATTAGGATTCGCAAACACACTAGGGGTGTCGGAACTTTGGGGTGTCGGAATTTGGGTGTGTAACCGTATTGAAACCTCATCCCCTTTTAATACTAACGACTGCAGTGGAACTTGACTGCAAGTGGCTCTTTGTGAATATTCCATTGTAGTATACCATGATCATTTTTACCTGCTGTATTATTTTAATAGGCATTTTTACTAGATACAACATTGGTGTGCGTGGACCTAGTGGAAATACATAGTTGTACAATAATAAAACTGTTGATAGAAAATAATGAAGCATTTTTTGCCATTTAAGTTTATTTTGTGTGTGTGTGTCTCAACCGAAGAGCACAGAAGGCTCAAGATAGGTCACTCTAATGTGAAATGTTCACTGGACGCCATTTCAGCAAGCAACTCTTATGATGCAACAATAGATCATTGCAAACAATGACCATTGCTATCAATGAATAACAACACATTTGCTTGCTGAAATGGCGCCCATGCGTATTTCACGTTCCAGCAATAGATAGAGCTCCAGTTACCCATCTTGCACCTTTGGTGTACTATGATCTTTTGGGCTCAAATTACATTTCTGTGAGGGTAGGGTGATGATTTCCATGAGGGTTTTCATCAGAGAAAATGTGACAGTTTCAACAAGGAAGAACTGGATAAATTCTTGGGAGCTTTTACATTTTCTTCTTTGGATGTCCACACAACTTTAAGTTTAAAATACAAAAGGTAGACTTGACTTCAGCGCAAGTCAAGTCCATGTTGTCTGAATCCAAGTCCACATAAAAAATGGATCTGAGACTGGTCTCAAGTCTAAGACCACGCCCTTGAGTCCTCCAGCACTTCTTGACCTCTGCTCGTCATCACCTGAGCATCGACATGAATGCAAGAATATTTCTTGGAGTAGGGCTATCCTTTTTGCCCCAGGGTCTTTAAATAATACAATGTCAAATTTTTTAATGGCAGAGATATTTTTTTGAAACCGTCATACCAGGCCGCTATATTAAAAATAGCCTTGTACAAGATTACAGTAGTGAAATCATGGGATAACTTCATTTGCAGATTTTTGTTTGGGAGACAAAATTTTATACTTATATTTATAGACCTAAGTTTTTCTACACCTGAACAGTTTGAGGATCCTCCAAACTGTAAAGGATAGATTGGTCATCCTGAAAGCATGAGGGACAATTCCCATTTTCAGTATTCTCCATTTTCGGCAATAATTTGGGGGCGTCCTTTCGATAAAAAATTACCCTCCCCATCTCCTCGCAATTAACTGTTTTCACACGACTGGACCCAGTTTCATAGAGCTGCTTAAGCAGAAAACATTGCTTAACAATTGTCTGCTAAGCAGAAATGAGCAGGATACCAGTCACAAATTGTACATGTGACACAGTAGTTTGGCTGGTAACCTTATTCTTTTGAGCATAATTTTGTTGTGCTTAGCTAATTTTTGTGCTTGCGCCCTCCATTGTCAGTAAATGAAATACCGTGGTTTGGATTTAAAGATGGCAGCCCCCATGAGCCAAGTTTGATTGTCACCAAAAGCAGCAACAGCCAAAGGAATATCTGAATTGTGGTTTGTCTACAGACGTGTATCCTGTCTAATCACACCATAGTAGAAACATGAATGCAGGCAAGAAAATAGAAGTGAATTCTTCTTCGGTAAGATCTCTTTGAACGGAATTTATTGTTACTTTCTTTCTTAATCTTATGCATGGTTAAACATGTTAAAGAAAGTTTAATATTTTTAATAGGCCTACAGTCGTTTTTGACCAGTTATGGATCATTGACCAGACCAGTTCCGGATCACTTCAACTTTGCAATAACCACATAATTAAATTACTTCTCACATTACTAATTTCTGTTGATAGATTATGTGAAGAAAAACATCCAATAAACCAAAAAACCCCAAATAAGATGCTAAACATCATCGACGGATAAATTATGGAAATTTTTCTCAAGTTTGTCTACGATAATGATCGTTAAAAAAGGAAAAAAAGATGCTGGTTGAAAAACGCTGTTAAAACTTTTCACCTGTCTATTTTGTGAATGCCAAGGCGATAACATTTATGTAAAATACTAAGAATGTGCTAGTTGCGATAATCGTAACCCTTTATCCTTCCGACCGACTGGAGGAGGATTATGGATTTATGGCAACTATGACTATGTTGTTTTGTGTTTTTGTCGCCGGGTTTCTGCGCTGCTTATTAAAGTAAAAGACACTTCACATGACATTTGCTGGAGAAAGGAAGTCCACGTCCATGCCAACACACTTTTCTGAAGTTTGTGTCCTCTTGGGAGACGGTTTTATGAATGGGAGTATGGGTTTTCAGAATAGAATCAACCGATCCTGAGCTGGTCAAACAGGTGACGATACTTTTTTTGAAGCCTCTTCAAAAGTATTAATCTCTTTTTGCCAATGGCTACTTGGTGAGTTTTATGACATGTTTAGGTAAACTGATCAACTTTTTTGTTTAAGATGTCAAAGGGATTGTAACAAAATCAATGAAAATTCAAAAACTGATCCAGAACTGGTCAACCAACTGTAGAATACAGAGTCAGAGAACCAGCATGGCTTGTCCTGGCCGAGCGGAGAAGAACACCAAACTCAAGCTCTGGTGTTTCTGATCAGCAGTGTGGGTGTGGGTTCGAATCCCAGTCAAGACACTTAAGTCCTTAAGCAAGACACCTAACCACATGTGTTGTCCTTCTGATGGGACGTTAAGCCGTAGGTCCCGTGTGTTGTGTAATGCACGTAAAAGAACCCAGTGCACTTATCGTAAAAAGAAGGGGTTCGCCCTGGTGTTCCTGGTTTGATTGGTTGCATATTGCGCCACAGCACCTTGTAAACCATTACATGGTGCTATGCAAAGGAATAGGTCTCATACTTCAACACGTAACTCCACTTACCTTGTATTGTAGGAAAAATACTGAGCGCTTTGACTTTGAGACACCCATCGGGAGTATAAAGCGCTATTTATATAAGAACTGCGTATTATTATTATTATTATTATTATTATTATTATTATTATTATTATTCATGAAGTTTATCACTAAATTAAAACTAAAACTTTAAAAGTTATTTGAATGTTTACACAAATTGAAAAAGTCACCATATGACTTGATCGCTCAACATTGCATGTGAAGGCTAGTATTATGTGGACCACCACATGATGGAAATTTCAGTATTTTAATACTTATAATTTTAGCTAGTCATTTACACATCAAAGAGGGTGCTTGTAGTACTAGGCCTATACCATTTCCCGGTGAATGGTCATTTCATTTTTACCATTACCATAAATTATCTGCTGCCTAATCAAAATCAAATTAAAGGGCAGCTCTAGTCTACGGTGCTCTGAAGTGTTGAGCATTAAGCATAGATGGAGCCCACAGGAAATAGAAAAAAGGGGTGTTTCAAATTAACGTGAAACTTCCAATAAAGGCCTCGTACATGTAACAGGCAGCCCCAGACTAACTGTGCCCATCTAGTTGTAAGTTTCACACATTTTCTTCCTTCTTTAAGGCATTGTTTAGGTTGTGCTCACTCCGAAATTTCATCTCAGAATTTACAGTTTCTCAAAACTTGCCCAGATGTGTACCATACGTTGTACATAATGCTTTTTGGGCTTTATTTGTGTCAACCAGGAAGGGTATCATGATTTCAACAAAGGATTGAAACAATTCCATAACTTCACACTAGAACAGCAAAAATGAAAATATTTGACTTTAATCAATGAGTTCACTTGAATCTTTCTATTGCAGCTTGTTGGTTTGAAGGCGGAGTTATTTCGCAAGCAAGAGGCAGTCCGAAAAGAGCGTCTTCAACATAACTCCACTACAGTCAAGGCTACACCTGTTCCTAAGGTATGCTGGGCCAGGGAAAGAACTCAAGCGAGCGTGTCTGAATTGGCTGGTTACACACTTGTGTTCCGACACCCCTATGTTCCGACACCCCTATGTTCCGATACCCCTATGTTCCGATACCCCTAAACGGGTTATCCTAATCCTAACCAACCCAACTCTTAACCCTAGCGTGCAGATCACGAGGGGTTATCGGAACAGGGTTGTCGGAACATGAGGGTTGTTAGAACACTCAGTCATTGAATTGGCAGTTGAGGGCAGTTGGGGCCAAGTTCGCACAGGGACCATTTGTCGACTAGTGGTCGATATTGCCTGATACCCAACACATGTTTTTGAGCATGAGTACCAGTTGATTTCAGTCGCTAACCAGTCGACAAATGGTCCTTGTGCAATCTTGACCCTAGATGCTTTAAAGTGTGTTAATGTTGTAACTACGTGCGCCACCGAGTGTGTGCCCTGGAGAGGTCTTTTTTCGCAGGGCATTATGGCGACAAGTTTTCAACCTGGGCAAGAAGTACTTATTATACTTGTTGTTAGCAGTCAACACTACATACACGTCGCGACTATTTCATCGATAGAGGGCGTTCACTAGAAGCCATGAACACAGCGCCCGCTATTGTTCGATAGTTCGTGTATTTAGAGTGTGCATGGATAGCGGAAGAATCGCAATAGTAGAGCGATAAGAAACAACAGTGTCTTGCACCAAGACTACTACTTACATACATGTATGCCTGTTACATTTGTAGAAGTTTGCATTTTTTGTTAAACATAAAACTGTCTTGTAACTTGCAAATTTACATTCATCTTTGGAAGTAGCAGTAGCAATTCATAGCTCTTGGTCCCTGCCGTTATGACCTAAGAATAAGAGCTATGACGTGTTCAAGTTTGCCAACTTTTTTCCAAACTTTTTAATAATTTTAGTTTGAACAAAGAAAAATTCACTAGAGCGGGATTTGAACCTGCAACCTCCGGATTATCGTGCTGGTGCTCTACCAACTGAGCTATCTAGCCCTAGTGTTTAGCATACTTTGTCAATATCTTTGTTCGGGGTGCCAGTCCGAAGCCATGCAACAGTAACTGCCGTAACTAGGGTAACCTTAACTGTCTGAAGGAAAAAGTGTTCTGCAAATTTGTTTAATTTTATTTTACAGAAACCAAGTTTCTGGAACAAGAAGAATGCTGGAGTCCAGTCTCGAGCTGAGAGGGATAAAGTCCTCACAGCGGAAGAAGAAAATGCATTGGATAAATCAAGGTATTGTAACTTAATAAGATGCTTTCCTCTGTCCTACAATCTAGACTGTTTTAAGAGGAATATCAACTCCTACCTTCAGCTTCCCTGAGCTATTTTCTTCTGAAATGTTTCTTTGTGTAGCCCCTTACCAAGAGTGGCTTTAAGCCTAAAACAAAATATTTTTTTTATTAGTATTGCTTCACCGACGCCACAAGCTGACACCTACCATACTAGTAAAAAACAACCAATGATAGAAAACAGCGTCTAAAGTTGAACGCTTTTTAAAACACCACCATCCTTCAAAATTTGTGAGTGTTTTCAACTAGTTTTCTTATAGACTGACACTTATGCTTTCAACTTTATAAAATATACTTTTTTGAAGGTTTTACGTCGTAAATTAATAAGCAATAAAGTAAGAAAGGTTTGTGTTAGTTGGTGAAACCAAAATAAAAGCAAAACAGACAATTTTCGTTTTCACAAAGTGACACATTCCACTTACAGCCGTACTTGTGCGTCACTTTGTAAAAACGGAGGTCCATGCGCAAGTGCAACACACAAGGTTTGTGTTTGTGAAAGCAAACTTTTTTTGTTCACATTTAAGTTTGGTGCGTGCCGTGCATAACAATGGTAAATGCGACTTGTGTGTCAGTTTGTGAGAATGAAAATGTTTTCGTGCAGAGGTTGCAATGCATAAAATCGGAGTTAAAAAACTAAAGCTCTTGAAGCTTTGAAACTTCATGAAATTGTAGGCCTTGAAAAAGTACTTTGTTTTAATATTCCAGGTTTCGATAGTTAATATTGTTGATTGTTTCAAGACTTTGGTGTTGTTGTTGTTGTGTTTACAGGGCAGCCTTGGAGGCAAAGACAAAGCTGTATGAAGAGATCTCAAAAGGAGCCATTCTGACAGCAGGTAATTAATAGAGTTGTGCATTTACGTTTAGTTTCCTAAACAGAACTTTTGACTTCGGTTTGACCGTTTCTACAAATTCCAATCAGAAATACATGTATGAGCCCATCTGTAAAAGGAGCAGGTCAACACACTTTCGGAGATTAAAAATAGAACACTGTAACCCCAGTCTTTACAGTCACAAAACCACAAACCACAGTGGGGCTCTTTGTCAGACACTAGGTGGCAGCAGACTGACTTGGTAAATCCATAATTCTCTAAAATGTGCAGGTCACTGTTATGATCAGAAAAATCAGATCTGCAAACTACAGAAACAAAATCAGTCTTTGCCTCCACTCGCCACTGGTATCTCTAAACCTTCCATTGTCTGAGAACTGGCAATGGAGATAATTGCAGAAGGGAAAATAAATTGTAGCACTTTAATGACTACTAGTAATAAGTATCTGCATTTATAAGCTTTCGTAGCAACAATTACTTCGTCAGATGCAATGGAGAAAAGCAACTTCAATCAATGCTTATATTGTATACAGTCCAACACAGTCTAAACGGAGACAACGAAATCCAGAGAGTAAAGGTGTCTATCTCGTCACGATTTCAGTGGACAACAATTTTCATTAAACTCTGACCTTTGACCTGTATCTCAACTTATTGAAGCGAAAGCTGGTGAAGTTCTTAGCAGTTTTTAATGGCTGGATCTATAAGCAAGGCATGGATGGCTAGTACGGAAAGGGCTCTCCTCTCACCACTTTGGTCCTGGTTCGATTCCCGGCTAGGGGTGTGAGTAGAGTGATGCATTGGTTCTCTCCTATCCATCAGGGCTTAAGACTCAAGACTTTCTCTTTGATACTGAAGTCATCTTGTCATGTCCCATCTTACAGAGGATGATGTTGCAGACCACTTCCTGGTCGACTTTGAGAAAAAAGCCATCAGTGATATGAAGGAGAAGAGAAGACTCAAAGAGGAGGAAGAGGAAGCAGCGGGGGCGGGGGTGGAGTATGAGATGGGGGCTACGGATGTACCTGGCCCTGTCCACCCTGAAGACCAATGGTGAGGAAATCATCTTGTTGGGGGAGGGGGGGGGGCATTAGGATAGGTATTAACCTATTCACAATTATGTTTTCAGGGAAAGGTTGCCACCCAAAAATACTATGTCATTTGTACTGCTTGTGACTGGTATCCTGCTTAATTTTGCTTAGTAGATAATTTTTAAGTGCTATTTTCCACTTAAAGGCAGGGTATACTTTTGGCAATTGTCAAAGAGCAGTATCCTCACGAGGTGTATCCCAATATATGCATCAAATAACAAACCTGTGAAAATTTGGGCTCAATTCGTCATTGAAGTTGCAGAAAAATAATGCAAGAAAAAAACACCCATGTTGCATAGAATTGTGTGCTTTCTGAAAGGCTTCAGGGGGGCTTCATGCCTGAAGCCTTTCTCAGATTCAAGTTTGTGGGTGAACCATTACCTCTTTCTCTACAACTACATTACTTCAAAGGGGGTCATTTCTAACAATGTTTTACCAAGTAAGTTTTTATGGTAATTCATTTTTGGAGTAATGACCAATAGTACACCCTGCCTCTAAGCAGATCTATGAAATGGGCCTTGGCCTCTTTTTACCAGGCAGGTTCAGTAGTTATCTCTGCTGTACAATGTGAAAGGTGGTGGGTTCACTTCCAACCAAAGTCACCTATGGGTTTATTTTCCATGGGGCTCCAAAAACATTTATTTATAGTATTACATTGATATGAGCTAAACACAAAGATATCTTCACCCTGATTAAGCACAAGGACAGCAATAGTTACAAGCCATTTGAGAGTTAGATTTGACATGTTTGAATAAAGTCTGGTACAATGACTTGCTTAGTCACAAGTTACCGCTTGAATTTGAATTCCTCAGTCTATAGAGACAGTTAATCTGTCAAATGGTTCAGGGCAAGCTTTTGTATAGCAACCTCCAGATGAGCAAACCTTGGTAATACTGTTCCATACACATTAAATCAAAATTGTGTTTGAGTGTTCACCGTTTCTTACATAGCTACACAAAAGCTTGCCCCGAATCATGTGACATAGCAACTGTCACGATAGTCTGAGGAATTCAAATTTAAGTGGTACCTTGTGACTAAGCAAGTCAACATGGTCAATGCACCAGACATAATTCAAATCTAACTCGCAAATGGCTTATTGTCAAAGACTAGTATCTGCATTTTATGTGACTCAACATATACATGAAGTAACAAACCTGTGAAAGTTTAAGCTCAATCGGTCATCGGTGTCACAAGAAAATAGTGGAAAACCCCATTATTTTCCCTGTTTCCAAACATCAGGTTTTGGACTCACGAGATCAAAACTGTACCATTTCAAGTTAAAATATTTCAAAGGAAGTTTTCCACCCTGACCATTCGTACACCACGTACATGTAAGTTATCTGCAAGTGTGTTAACATTTTATATTTTTTTCAATTTTACCAACATTGTGCACACCCTTAAAAGGTAGGGTCATTAACGTAATGCTGATTTATAGGCAAAACTATAAAGAATGATACAATAAAAGTCACCTGTGAAAGTTTCAGCTGAATACAGTGTCTATTTGCTGAGAAAACAGCAAGAAACTGTAACACTTTTTACACACTAACGTCAAATCCATCGACGTTTTATAGTGAGCTGACAGCGGGTACCAACCGCATCTCTGGCCACAGCATTCACGAACAGACACTAACCCTCAGAAATCTGAGAAACAATTCATGCATGAATCGTTTCTCAGTTTCAGATGTTTTTGGGTGAAAAATTATCAAAAGCATATTACTTCGAAGGGAATCCTTTCTCAAAATAGTTTATACTACCAACAGCTGCAGTGCTTCTCACCAAGTAAGTGGTCATAGTATTTACCAATCTATGACCCTACCGTTAAGGACTGGTCTACTTTTAAAGTCTGTACTTTTCTTGTGTTCTCTTCTTCTCAGGGTGGACTATGTGGACACTTTAGGACGATCCAGACGATGTATGAAGAAAGATCTTGCTGAGCTCATCAAGATGGATAAACGTCTTAATCCTCAGGCATTTAAGTAAGTCAAGATTAACACTTTCATTGCCACGGTCGTACATGTACGATCTATTTTATGTGTCCCAAAAGCGCCATTATCGTACAAGTCCGATCTATTTTATGTACTGAAAAAGTGTCATTAATCTTACATGTACGACCCATTATGTACATGTTATCACAAGAGGGCATTATCACTCAAGAAATACTATTGACTTTGGGATGTACCAAGGCAACACAAATCAGTAAGATACATTTTGTGAGAAAGACTTATTTATTAATTTGTTTACAGAATTTTAAAAAGACCTCAAAAAGCTGGGCATTTTAGGTTTAAAAGGCAAAAAAAAAAGCGGGCACTGAAAGAGTTAACACCGGATTAGAATGAGAAGTCTCGACGCTTGGTGTTCGATTGCTTTGCAAAATCTACTATTATGCAATAAGTAAAATACAGTTGACGTCAGTGAATGTATGTGAGTCCATCAAGCATGATATTCTTCCTACATTAGTCTGATTTTCCGATTTTGTTTTGCCCTTGTGATTAAATAGCCTGAAAAGTGTTCTAAATCCTACAGCTTTAGAAGTACTATGTACATGTAGGTCAGCCATTGTACTCAATGAAATGTTCCTACTATTTTCCAAGGACTAAATATCATGCCTGGTCATGCAATTATCACAAACTGCACGTTTACTAGTTGAACCATGTAAAAACAATTTTGTGAAAGCACGACATTTGTGCTACATTTTGGGTTCAAAGGCCGACCAACTTGAGATTATAATTCTACAGATTATTCGACGTCGTGAGTGATGACTTAACTTATTTTTGTTTGAATATCTCAGGGAGAAGGAAGACAAAGAGAAAGCTATGAAGCAAGAGTCGCTGCCAGATCTTCTCTCTAGTGACAATATCTTGACTTGACCTGTTTTTGTTTGAATATCTTAGGGAGAAGGAAGACAAAGTGAAAGCTATGAAGCAAGAGTCACTGCCAGATCTTCTCTCTAGTGACAATATGCTTGACTTGACCTGTTTTTGTTTGAATATCTCAGGGAGAAGGAAGACAAAGAGAAAACTTTGAAGCAAGAGTCGCTGCCAGATCTTCTCTCTAGTGACATGCATCGGGAGATGTTGAGGAAGAAATGGGAGGCAGAGGAGGAAGAAATGAGGAGCCGAGGTCCTGGCCCCCTTCACTACCAGAACCTCAGGTTTGATGGTAAGGAGAAGGATACGGGTCTTAGCCACTTAGGGAGAGTCTCAAGAGTTTGGAACGGTAGGAATGTTCTAATTGGACATGGACCGCTCCATTGGACCCTAGGCCCGTATTCATCCGTGTAGGATTCCTCCCTTACTTTAGCATACTGATGCGGTCTAGCGGAAAGATTTGGTGGTCTGATGGATTGTTCTTAACAACTTAGGGGCCATTCAGAATAATCTATGATTACACAAATTTCTTTCTTAATTGTGGGGGGTCAAAAGAAATAACTGTAAATCGAAATTCAGTTTACAATTAAAGGGAAAAATACCCAGCGGTCTCTTCCAGATCGTCTGCCATTATTGTGCTGTCTATTGTTATCGTTCAACTTTGTTTCGATATTTGACCTCCGTGCCTGATGCGAGATGGCAACAATTTCCTCAACTACAAAGTTACAAGATAGAAGCCCGGTGCCACGGTCTCAGCTATCTGGCGTGCTCAGCTTTCCGGGTGACCAAATACGGTAACATTACGTCATGCCATGCCTGTGCAGAGCAAGCGAAAGTAGTCCATTTTAGTGCCGTACTGAGTCTTCTGCGTTGCTACTCTCTTCGGTAGTTGTCATGGCAGCGTCCACGAGTACATCGTGGATCGTCTAAGAGAATTTTGTGAGAAGACCAATCACATTAAACAATTTGGGGTCACTGAGAAAACTACAGTACTTGCTCGCAGCGGTATTTTCTGACGATTTTTAGAGCACGGGAGACAATGACTACAACGTGCAGAAATGTACGGCTACACGTCACCCGGAAAACTGAACACGCGAGAAAGCTGAAACCGTGATTATTGCGTGATGAAATGCCCGGCTACGTCACCCGGAAAACTGAACACGACGGAAAGCTGAAACCACGACACCGGAAACGCCATTGAAAACTCTTGAGCTAGGAGAATATTGATCTAAAATATCTGCTTCATTGACGCCTTACTCAAAATAATAATCTGTCAATATTTAATAATCAAAATTTGGGGTGGGTGGGTGAGTGGGTCAAAACAAATTTGATTACTCAGGGTTAATAGGGATCGTCTCAAAAGTTGGGAGCGGTAGGAATGTTCTAATTGGATCAGATAAGTATGCTCATGGGCCGTTCCGTTGGACCGCCGCATTGTTCTATTGGAATGTTCAAAACACTAATGCGCACGTTCACTTGTGTAGGATTGTTCCAGTACTTTGTCTAGTGGATTGTTCTGGCGGTCTAATGGATTGCCAGCATGAGTGTGCCCACGGGAACGTTCTATTGTACTTGGAACATGTCAGATTTTTGAGATGTAATCTACTGCCAGGGTTACCCAAAAATTTTGTGCTTACCTGTGGGATTAATTTTTCAGAATTTGCAGAAACGTTTGTTTACAAATATCTTTGTCACAATCAAACCATGACTAACAAGATTTCAGCATGCCATGGCCGATGATTGGCAGTGGCTCAGGCCAAGGTTTGGCCAAATCGGAGTGAACAAAAGCCACATTTTCTCAATGGAGAAATAGAAATCTAGGAACGTTTGTTGTCTTTACTCGGTTAAAAGTCATTGTTTCATTATGACGACTATTATTCTATAAAAAAAAAATTAAAAATTGAGCACGGAAAAGTTGTTAATAAAGGACTTGAACACATTTTTCTTTACATCGACAACCTCTTTTTTTGTCTTCACCTTAATGCTATTTTGTTTCTGTTTAGAGGTGAGAGAGATGGGTGTTGGCTACTTTGATTTCTCGAAGGATGAGGGAGAAAGACAGAATCAGATGGAGATGTTGAGTCATCTTAGAGACGAGGTAAGAAGATTGAGTGTTTTTTTTGTCGCCATAAGTAAGTGCTCATTACAGTCGAACAAGTTTTATTTTTACCTGTTAGGAAATTTTGTATGAATGTAAAGTATATCCGTATGCAATACTTTTATTTACTCAATCAAACGTTAGTATGGAGATTTGCATGGTAAAGTGGGAGTACGTCCTCTGGGAAAACAGTTGAGGGGATGTTTTCCCTGCAACCTGAAGGGTTTGTACTGACCTTGTAGTTTAGCACGGGGGTAGGCATCACAACCCACAATCCATAACCCAAAGCCCACAACCCACAACTCATAAAGCACAACCCACAGAGCACAACCCACAACCCTTAGCCCACAGCCCACAACTCACAACTCATAACCCACAACCAACAACCCACAACTCATAACCCACAACCAACAACCCACAACTCATAACCCTTGGCCCACAACTCACAACTCATAACCCACAACCAACAACCCACAACTCATAACCCTTGGCCCACAACTCACAACTCATAACCCACAACCAACAACCCACAACTCATAACCCTTGGCCCACAACTCACAACTCGTAACCCACAACCAACAACCCACAACTCATAACCCTTGGCCCACAACTCACAACTCATAACCCACAACCAACAACCCACAACTCATAACCCTTAGCCCACAGCCCACAACCCACAACTCACAACTCATAACCCACAACCAACAACCCACAACTCATAACCCTTAGCCCACAGCCCACAACCCACTACCAATAACAATTCTCCGATGTCAAATTTTTGTTGGATTTCCGTCGAACTGTATTTCTATGAAACAGACATGGTTTTACTCGCTGAAGGCACAAAGTTTCTCCGATGCACTAAAAGACATGCCCCATGCCAATGCACCCCACTGAGCGCTCTGCGGTTTGACTGGCTGATTAAATGTAGTATAAGCATACAATTATATTGAGAGTCAAATATAATGCTTGCAGTGAATACCTACTAAATATTTTTGTCATTACAATTTGTGGAAAAAAATAAATGTACATTTCTAGCAATATGTCACTTCATGAAAACTGTAACAAATTGCTTGAGAGGAAACAAATCGTCTTTTAAGAATACAGTCCGAATATCTTTTTGTGTGATCGTTTTTCTTTTTCAGACGATTGATCAGAGAACCAAGAGAGAACAGCTAAAAGCTAAACGCAAAGCGGCCCTCAAGGCCCGGCTGGATAAGGTGAAGCAGCGTAAGCGTGCTAAGGGAGAGATGGTTGAGGATGAGGAAGATAAGGACGGTGAAGAGGAGGAAGAGGTGAAAATAAAAGAGGAGGCGGAGTCAGCGAGACAGAGACAGAGGGAGGAGGATGAGAAGAGATTAGCGGAGAGGCTGAGCAAGACTGCACCGGCAAGACCATGGGATATTGGAAAAGGTGGGGCTACCCTTCTTCATCTGCTTGTTTTCTTGATATGGAAGATTCTAGCAAAAGTATGAGACTCAAAGTACATTTATGTGGATAAACCTTGTAAAAAAAGAAAATGTAGTAACCATGTAAAGACTTTTGATTTTAGACTCTAATTGTGATCATTGAAGGGGCTGTGCCATCATGATCAAAGCAGGCCTGTGGCTGTCCATGGAATTATGAACTCTCAACCAGTTACTGCACACGTGCATGCACTCTCCATTCATTTGATACGGAGGGAGTGTGTGCGCGTGCAGTAACTGGGTAAGAGTTCATAATTCCATGTACAGCCACAGGTCTGCTTTGATCATGACTTCTACTTGTATTTCTACTTCTATGTGGGTTCTCATCAAAGCCTGTTCAGTATCTAGATGAAGGCTGGTGTGTGGTGCTTTCAACAACAGTGGACACTGTAGGCAAGGGGGCCAAGGGAGTTTGGTTTAAAAGAGAAAGTGCATCATTGTTTTCTTGGAGAGTAAATTTATTCCCACCCGCTACTTTTTCTTTTAATGTTACCAATTCTTAACCATGAACAGAAGAGTCGCAATGGGACAGAGTGAAGAAACAAGTAAGAGAAGAGCGCCCTCAAGAGTTTGCTCCTCCACAACAGTACGACTGGGAGATGTCATCGGCGAGACAAAATCCAAAGAAAAGCAAGATTGCTCCCCCGGGAAGTTACGACGACACGCTTAACACGTCAAAACGGCCGCAGGAGTTCGCTCATCCCACTAGTTATGAAAGTAACTCTACAAAATGGAACACGAGACAGGGTGCGTCTCCAAATACTTCCAAAGAAGGGAATTCGTTTGAGTCCATGAAGTTTGAGGATCATGGAAGACAGGCTGGGGAATCAAACCAAGAACCGCAAAGAACTGGAGAGGATTTCCAGCGTGGAGGGACGGGAGCAAAGGTAGTGAGTGAGGACTCTATAGCACAAGCTTTGTCGTTCTTCCGCAGTAACACTAAGAAGTAGAATGCCAAGGAGGCAGACATCCTCTTGTAAATCCACCCATAATTGTTTTTTGGTTTTGTTTGCTCAGATGATCTTCTCAATGAGGAACTTGGCAAAGCTCCCACAATGGGATATAAACGCCAAGCTGGCAACAGCCAATCTCTCTCATACAAACATTGGTTTAACGTCTATGATTATGAATTGCATAAATCAATCAATTGTGATTCAGTAACTAGACGACAAGACTTATTCTAGTCATTGTGAAATCAGCAGACTCTGTGGATTGGGTTTTCAATCCCTACCTGATTGTATTGGTTGACCCTGTAATAATTCACTGTGGTTTTCCTCCCAGATCTAAAATTGAAACTTCCTTCCTTGTCTTCTCTCCATTGGGTTCTTGGCTAGTATAATGATTAAGTTCGCTTTTCTAAAAGTCCTTGGCTTCACGACCAACATGAGTAAATGAAATGAAACTGACTAATCATCTAATATGCAAACAACATATTTTATTTCATTTCAAAATCCTATTTGGACCTTGGTCAAATCCAAACAAACAATGTACGCTTTAGTTGACTTAAAGACAAATCAATATTTTCTTCTTCTTTTTTCTAAACAACTCCTCAAAAGTTACACCGATGATGAGCAAAAAGATTTAAGAAATCACTTTTCATTTTAATTATGCTTCATTTGTGCACAATGACTGTGTTGACATTTTGCTGAATAAATGTAAAGAAATACAATGTGTGTTATTAAATTAATGTGAACAAACACTAACAAATTCTCAAGTATATACGCTTCATTTTTCAAAAGGTCTTGTTCACTCCCTTATCGTTACTATTCACAACTCAAAGAGATTCTTATGTTATTTGGGAGCCAAACATGAGTTATTTTGATTGCTGCAATCAAAATAAGTCACGTACTTTGTCTTTAAACACTTTTCTAGTCCTCAGTATCTGAGTACTGGACAGGAAAATGCACAGGCCACATCCCCACTTGGGTAACATCCTCACTTGAATAACATCATCACTTGGGCCATATCCCGACTTGGGTAACATCCCCACTTGGGCAACATCCCCACTTGGGCAACATCCCCACTTGGGCCACAATTGAACCCTAAACTCTCCTGGAGTTACACAGAGCTGCCAACTCTCCCTGATTCTGCAGAAATTTCCCTGAAAATAATCCAATCTTTCCATGTTCTGATTGAACAAGTTTGAAAATCTCCCTGATTATGGAAACTTTGTCCCTATTTTGTTGAATGTAATTCTAAATATCTCCTTGATTGCAAGGGCTTTTTCCAAACCCTAGCTTAGGTTCCATCTCTGGCTCTGTTTGAAGTTGGGAACACCGTACAAAATATGCACAGTGCTTCCAAAATTGATGACTGAGCCCAAGTCGAGGTTTCGAAAAGGCCCTGGGATGAAACATGTTGGCAGCTCTGATTACATCTCAACCACCTCACCACAAACCTGGCTGGGTTTAAGCTTAAAAACAACAACAACAACAACAATGATAAATGGTTTATCAACAAATTCAAATCTCTCCTTCCAGTATTATGTACAAACAAAGCATTGCAACGTCACTCTTAATCTCCATCCAGAAATAAATCCTATAAATATACATTCCTATTATGGACTGTCAAATTTGTACATTCCCGTTTCAAAACTAACTCATAAACGTTTATAAATGGAAAAACAGTGCAGCACACATTTGGCCCCTCCTTTGTTTAAACTAATTAACTTCTCCTTCACCAACACCTGGTACCTCTTATAATTATTTACAGCTCCTAATGTCACGTCACCTGAGGCAATTTACAGGCAACTAAACTGCTCACAAAAAGTTAGGAAACTTTTTTTAATCAAGTATATTTTTATTATTTATTACTCTCTTTGTATATGTTATATATCAATGTAAAGCTGAAGTGTTCCTCTTTAAAATGATACCACATGTGCAATGATTACATGTTACTGAATTTGGCCACATGAATGACAATGAGGCAAAGTTGCTAATAACACAAAATTGCTAATTTTGGCACATTTGATTTGTGACTTTGTCTCATTCTCATTAATGTTGCCAAGTCCAGCAACATGTCATCTTCAGCTTTCTATTGATATGCAACATAATGCAAGAGGGTAATAAATAATAAAAATATACATGATTAAAAAAAGTTTCCTAACTTTTTGTGAGCAGTTTAGTTCATGGCAATCTCAAGAAGAAAGAGAATTCACGTTCAATTTTCTCTCAGTTTGTCTTGGATAGTAAGATAGGCCCCTACTTTTTGGTTTGCAGTAACACCATGTGATCAAGTCTACTCTGCTGTGTGGAATTTTTCTCATAAGAACTTGTCCTGCTGGTTAGCTACTATCGTAGGGTAGATTGGGAATTGGGAGACTACCGAGTTCAAATAAGAACTTGTCCTGCTGTTAAGCTACTATCGCAGGGTGGATTGGGAATTGGGAGACTACCTAGTTCAAATAAGAACTTGTCCTGCTGTTAAGCTACTATCACAGAGTAGATTGGGAATTGGGAGACTACCGAGTTCAAATAAGAACTTGTCCTGCTGTTTAGCTACTATCGCAGGGTAGATTGGGAATTGGGAGACTACCGAGTTCAAATAAGAACTTGTCCTGCTGTTTAGCTACTATCGCAGGGTAGATTGGGAATTGGGAGACTACCGAGTTCAAATAAGAACTTGTCCTGCTGTTTATCTACTACCACATAGTGGCGTGTCGTGGCCGAGCGAATAAGAGCACCTGGTGTTTCTGTTCAGCAGAGTGTGGGTTCGAGTCCCTGTCGTGACACTTGTGTCCTTATGTGTTGTGTAATGCACATAAAAGAACCCAGTACACTTATCGTAAAGAGAAGGGGTTCGCCCCGGTATTTCTGGTCTGATTGGCAGCATATTGTGCCACAGCACCTTGTAAACCATTACATGGTGCTATAAATGAATAGGTCTCATACTTCAAAAATGTAGCTCCACAATACCTTACAGGAAAATATTTAATGTTGAAGCGCTTTGAGCGTCACTGAGTGACAAATATGTGCACTATATAAGAAGCCACTATTATTATTAGATTGGAAAATTGGGAGACTTCTACTTTCGCTGATTGGATCGGGGACTTCTAAATATCTTGACTGCCGCAAAGTGATATTGGTCTCAACATTTCCACCAGGCAGATCTGATGAAATCATCACAGCAAAGTAGATATTGTCACATGGTGTTACTGCAAACCAAATATATCGATACTCCACCATACAATGCCTCAAATCACACACAGTTAAAGATACTCTTCAGAAAAAATGATTCTTGGGTATAAAACTGAAGTGTTCAGTTTGAATGCAATAGAGTTGGTTGTCCCCAAGTTGCCAGTAAATGTTGCCATGCGTGACGAGGGCATTGGGCAAACTTCCTTTACACATTCTTTGAAAACGGCAGTGAACTTTTCTATTCTAAAAGGGAATCAAGATGTAACAAAAGTAGAAATTTGAGACTGCGTGGTGAGCAAAGCGGAAGTTTGTAGTTGCAGCGAGTAACTTTTTCTCTATTCAATTTGATTCATTTTCTTTCCACATCAAAGCACATATTTATTTCGCTAGTGGTAAGCACACTTGCAGAGCCATGAGGGCCCAGTAGATTATTGTTCAATCACAAGATGACTTGTCACATGGAATAATTTCTGACCACCTTTAAATTAGCTTACTTCGCTCTGCCCCACCGGTCTCATCCAAGACTGCTGGGATGGGCTGATGAACTTTTAGTGTACAGATTCTTGTTCGGGATGTAATGATGAATGATGGGAACGATTGCACTGCAGCTGCAGCGTTCTCCCTTAACATTTGTCCGCAGGCCAAAGAAACACCAGAGGACCAGTCAAAACTAACTCCAAGGCGTCTGACTGGCTAGTTCAGTTTGAAAAGCTCCCATATTTCATTTGAAATATGGACCAGTGAAAAACTAGTGGACCAGTGAAATGCCAAGCTAGCTGGTCCTGATGACCAGTCAATAAAAAAGTTAAGGGGAAACCCTGCAGTTGGCACAATGCGCACAATCACAACATGTACAACAAACTCCATGGATAATGTAAACGATCTTTTTAAACCAAAGTAAAAGAATGTTGCGATCGAGCCCTATTTTTTAGTACAAGGCAAATAATGACAATAATTATTTGCAATGGATTTACACAATAGAGCTACATTATTATTGATAGTCGAATCTTTCGTAAACAGGAAGAGGTGACCGAGGGGTTATTAGGTCAAGGGAAATGGTGCAATGCACATGTGTATATGCCAAACCCATTCAAGTGCTTTTGGATGAGGTACTGGGACCGAGCGAAATAGCTATCTATTCTTTTGGTAAAGTCATTACGTTACAAACATGCATCTGCCGCACATGCAACGTTTTAGCTTCTTTTCAACTATGTGAAGTGTTTCTGCAGATCACATCGCAAATTTTGTCAATGACCAAAAGGAAATTCATAACATTGAAATACAATACAATTATTAACATCTCAAAAATAATTTCCAAATGGAATTACGTACACAATTCATTTTTTTTGGCAAAAAACATTCAAATATAACAAGGAATTTAACAAGAACAAAAAAATTAACACAATTTTTCTTCAATTCCTATTGAAAAACAGCACAAAGTTCAAACCCCAACAATTAGTTCACACTATAGAAAGCACTTTTATACACTTCTTTTTAAATCAATTAGTATTTCTTCGAAAAAGTTAGTAGCCCTATTTCCTAGTTTTCAAAATTGCACCTTGTACCTTTCAAACCCAACATGAAACCCATCCTTGATAAATGGAAACTCCAGAATGGTTTGGGGTTTGTCAACGTCGTCATAACACTTGGTAAACACGGAATGTTTTGTTCTGGAACACCAAAACGAAATAACGTGTGTACTCAGGCTGTTGGTTTTGAATGACATCACAGAATCGACCGACGTCTGTTTGCTTGAGCCAGTGAAGTTCGTCCGCCTTGGCTCCGCTATACAACTGAAAAAATAGAAAATGGGTTTTTAAAATATGATACATCAGGGCTCGAATTATGCGGAAAAATCCAAAAGACTGCAGGGCTTGTAGCTCAAAACTTGTACTGGACCAGCTAGAGAATTAGTTACAAGACCGGAATCAAAATGAGAAGAACACTATCTACACAGTTTCACATTTGAGCTGTTTTTGGAACAAGCACCAAGAGAAGATTTATCTAATTTTGCTTATGGGTAATACTTCAATATTCAACAGAATTGAAAGATTTTTGTATTTATCAGTTTAAATTAAAAATGAAGTGAGGTGTCATTATTCAAAAACACAAGACTGCCGGACTTGTACGGTCGTAAGTTTACTGGCCCGGCGATAAAATCACTGGCCTCGGGCCTGTGGTCCAGTGTTAATTACGAGCCCTGTACATTTGTTCAGCACAGAAGAATTTTGCAGAGCAAAAGGCTTACCCTCCAATCATGTAAAAGACTGTGCAAGTCTCGCGCATATCGAAAACAAGAAAAAAACTCAAACGAAGACTTTATATGAAATCAAATCTTCTTTTTAAATAATAATAATAATACAAAATTCTTGAAAATAAAAATACCAATAGCAAGTTGTTATAAATAAATTTTCAATTTTTGTATATTACAAATAATTTGTTCAAATTAACACTGAAACAAACTTAAAACTTGGGACGAGGATGCTTATTGTTAGAAACCCCATAATGCCAATCATGCCCGAATGTGTGCATCTATTACATAGGTTTAATGACAACGTGACCGTCAGTTGGGCAGCATTCTTAATTTTTCACAAGTAACCGTTGAATTGATTTTACTTTCATATTGTTAATCACTTAGCATTACATTCCCAACAACATATATAATTTTCATAGCCATAAACTACACTAAACTAAAATAATTGACAAAACAAAATCCTGCCCACGTAAAACTCCATATTATGGTTGGGACCAAAATGGTCCCGGAAGTTCAAATAATGTACGCGACTTGCACAGTGTATTAGCATACTGTAAGATTGTAGCATTTCTTGTCAAAGCAATCATGGTGAAGTGTCTTGCTCAAGGACACAGGTACAAGTACATGTACATGTATCATGACTTGGCCAGGTTGGGATTTGAACCCACACTCTGTTCAGGACAGCATTTAAGAACAGCACACTAGACAGCTAAGCCACTGTAAAATCCAACACTAAGACCTTGATGTCCAGCTGTCCTTTTTTTTCTCTCTCTTTTTTTCACAGGAATCAGGAAAGTACTGAGTATACAGTACTTAACACACATCCATAACATCGGTGTTAGAGTAAAACCAAATAATATCTTTATCGCTGAATTTAACATCTACTAAATTGTTGCGGTACCCGCTGCTAAATATAGGATTCGAACTGCCTACTCTAGAATGGCAAAGGTCGTGGGTTCGTCTCCTACCCGAGTAATATGCCTGTGGATTTTGTTTTCACAGGAAACGGGAAAATACTGAATATATAGTGCTTAACACACATCGGTGTTTGGGTAAAACCAAATAATAAAATGCTTTAGGGGCTTTTTAGAGAAGTTATGATCCAATTTCTACAAATACTTTGTACTTACATGGCCATTTGTCATGTCAATGAGGTCTGGTAACCTGCATCCCTGAGACGTTGCCCTTGCATAACAGATACTATCCTCCAATATGATATAGTCTGTCCCCGTAGCCTTGTGAATGTCGTATACATCTTTGGGCGTACGCCGACCGTAATACTGATACAACTGAATCAAGGGGGAAAATAATTCAAGACGTTTGTCACAATTGGCGTTAAAGACTTAACTTAGTTTAGTCATACCCAAACGCTTTGTCATGCCTCTGTTTTCAAAATCAATAACGACCACTTCATGTCGAATTAAGTGTATATGCCAAATATTTCTGGACTGGCCCCCAGCAAACTTGAAACAATCCGGAGAGCCTTCAATTTTTTGCTATCAGTCGGACGGCTGGCACGAATATCTACCCGGACATTCCATTGTGTAGCGTGCGCAACCATTCCCCTACCATGCTTTGCTTTGATTCACCTGAATAAAGTGGGAGAGAAGATACTGGAATTTACGCTCGTAATCTCCCTTTTTCTGTTTTTTTTTGTGTGTGTAATTACCAATTCCAGACCTTTTAGTTATACAAATGTTTGCTTATAGAGGCTTCTGCATTGCGCTATGTAAATATCTTGTATCATTCATAAATGTGGCACACAAGACTGGACAGACTGCCACCATTGTTTATCATTGTATTCAGCTCAATGGGAGGTAAGTCCGAGCGTTCAGAGATTCCAGCATACCGTGGCAGATTATCATCCATGGATTACAGAAGAGGTTTGCTATTGGCAAGTTTATCTTATATATTTTGTATGATGCGTCTTCTAGCGTTGAGACCCCGACTGATGACTCACCTGTAGAGTTCGTTCTCGTAGCTCCTTGTCTTCATAGTGAGGGTGGTTGGTCAGACGACGTCCCGTACACAGCTTGACCCCTGCAAGGAGCTGCATACTTCCACTGAAGACGGTCGCTTTGGGTGTTTGCTGCCTGTGAGACAAGATTATTGAGAGGTCACCTTAATAAAATAAAATAAAATTGTTGATCGTCCCCGCCCGACCCTACAAAACCCCCCGACCCCAATTTTTTTTTTTTTTTTTTTTTTAAATCATAAAAAACGGTATTTTTAATGATCTTTTCAGTCAAACTTGGCTCCCAGATTTTTGTTTAGCTGATATTTTTTCAAAATCCATAGGTCGGAAATAGATGATTGAAGAAAGATGATTCATGTTCGCAAAACAAGAAAAATTCTTCAAATATTTACTTAGGCTGCGTTTAGTTTTTTGAAAATGTTTACAGAAAATGTCATCTAGGATTTGAAAGGGTTTAACAAAACAATTGAAAACATCAAAATCACACAAACCCTTTGTTTTATAGTGATTATGATGATATCTTTATTCTTTATTTCATATTTTGCCATGTAAAAAAAAAAAAAAAAAAAAACGCCCTCCCTCCCCATCAAAAAAGGACGATCAACAATTTTTTATTTTTATGTGGCCTTATAAGCAGTGGGAGTGGGATGTTTTCGATCTGGGTGATACTTTCTCAATGCATTTTTATCAGTTTTTCAACAGGTTTTTATGGTTTTAATTTGGTCGTGTTTCCAATCATGATGCTTTTTTGGGGGAAAGGGAATGTCAGGTTGTGATCTGAGGTGTTTCACTCTTGCCATTGTTCTCTATGTTGTATTTCTTTTTGGAAGTTCTTTTAACTCCTTTATTTATTTCTTAATGTTTACAAATTTTACTGTCCTGTTTTTATTATACTTTTTTTGAAGTTCTTTGAACTCCTTTATTTATTTCTTAATTTTTAACAATTTTACTGTCCTGTTCTGGAACTATAGACATGTAAATTTAGACAATAAATAAATATAAAAGCCACTCTATGCTCGATGTTACAAATTGTATAACTTTGCCCGGGCTTCATAATGATAATGATAATAATCTGCAGTTCTTATATAGTGCTTTATCACACCTGAGGGCGTCTCAAAGCACTAACTCTATAAGATATGCGGAGCTATGTTCGAAATATAAGACACATTTATTTACATAGCACCATGTTATGGTTTACAAGGTGCTGTGGTGCAATCTGCAGTCTTAACAATAAGTGTGCTGAGTTATTTTACGTGCATTTACACAACACACGGGACCAACAGCACTACGTCCCATCCGAAGGAATAATGGTTAAGAGTCTTGCTTAAGGACACAAGTGTCAAAACTGGGACTCAAACCCACACTCTGCGGATGATGAGAAACACCAGAGCTTGAGTCTGTTGCCTTTGACCGCTCCATCACCACACACCATGTTAGCAATATGCTTGCTTACCTGATCCAGTTCATGAGTTCCACAGTGTCCGGATCGTAGAATTCACGTAAATCTTCAAGATCAGCGTAGACTTTGTCTAGAGTCTGAAACAATGACAAGCAGATCCATTAAGATTTAGAATGATGACAGCATCATAGCAGATAAAATATATTATTTGAAAGCAGGGGTGTAGACACCAGAGGGTGGGGAGGAGGGATGACCACCACCCACTCACAAAATAATACTAATAATAATATTAAAATTATTAATAATAAATAAATAAAATTATCAGTCAGCATGTTTAGCTTCAGCTGACGCCAGTATTCACGCAAAGGGTAAATACACATTCGTAGTACACTTACGCGTGTGTAAGAGTGTACAACGCATGTGCTTTATGAAGCAATCGTTGAACTGTCGCCTTGCACGCGGGTGTAGTATATATATTACACACGCACGAAATTCACTTGCTACATGTACATACACCACAAAAAGATGGTGGGACACATAAATGTAGTGCTTTCCCGAGCTCAATTATGCTAAACTAGAGAGAAGTATGAGGTACAGTAAAACAAATATAACATGGTTTATTTTGGGTGGACAGTCGATGTTGTAGCTCCCCTCGATAATGGAAGTTGACAAAATAGTTCCCTTGGTCTCACCTCAGGAACTAGTTTGTCAACTTCCAATACCTCGAGGAGACAATCTCAACTGTCCACCCTCAACCCATGTTATATTTGTATAATGTTAAATGATAATTGGTAAATGACAACAAGTATGGTGTCTTACGATGTAAAGTAGTGCAGCAAGAACAATCAGCGTAGCGGTGTGTCTGGTCACTTGGATCTAGGATTAAAGAAAAATAACAAGATGAGAAACCCAACATTGAAGAGCAAGACTCTTGCTTCAAGAAAATCTTCAGAACCAAGAGGGAGGGGGATAGATTGTTCTTTGTCAACATAATGCAGATTGTTAGGCCAAATTATCAAGAAATATACAATAAAAGGGTGAACACAGTGTCTACTTTGAAACCAGCAAAAATCAGTCACCGTACTTTCATCAAGAAAGTAGAATACATCTACGTTTAGCGAGGTGACAGCTGATTTTGGTTGTTACAACCAAAGGACAATGTGTTTGCATGCTGAAAATTGTGCATGGTTTTTCACTATTTCCTCCTGACTCAGACAATGGATTAAGCCCAAATTTTAACAGGTTTGTCAATTCACGTGTATGGTTGATCACACAAAACATGAACACTGTCTGCGACTATTTTGTCAGATCTACCAATTCTGTACCTTTAAACAACACAGAGAGATAAACAAATGTGACATTACTTTTCAGTTTGCCTGTAGAGAACTTCTTCCCTGCTTTGCTTTCTAACAATTAGTCCCATTGATAAGAATACTCTTGAGATCATACATGTAGGTGAGCTTTCCATCCCTTTTGTTAATAATAATAAGAATAAAACGTTCTTATATAGCGCATTTCAGCACTGAAGAAGCTCTCAATGCGCTTAACAAATCAGTTAATAAACAACAGTCTGAACGTGTGTGATGAAAGAGCAGTCTATTGGAAACTGCTCTCAAATAAGTAGGTTTTCAGGCAGTTCTTAAATGATTCCAGTTTAGTATTAGAGCACAGTGACAGTGGGAGAGCGTTGGCCGGGAATGTATCTAATCTAAATTCCCTCCGATCCGTAATGTTTTTCAATCTCCTACAATTTGTATACCATGTTTTGCTTTGTACATGTATGCCACAAGAACACAAGGACAACGGCTACACAGTGGGTTTGTGTCCATCTTTCCAGACCGGGTAAAGCTTCTGTTTTTAATCCCAGAAAGTTGACATCCTTTACAAGTCGGCAAAACTAGTAACACAGAGAATGAGAGTTGGCACCGACTGTAGGTCCATCCAATTTCGATTGGAATCCTAAAAACGGTTAAACGGAAGTCAAATGGTCAGCAAGATAAACGTAGATACACAACCCTAAACCAAAAAAATGCAAAACTTGATGCGTGCAACAAAAATAATTTCATGTTAATATTTGCTCAACTGTAAAAGATTAATTTGTGAAATTGTTTGCCGTAAGGAAATATTCTCTCACTGCTGTTTCTGAATTGATGCGCAATCTCTGCAACAGCGCCCTCCATATCCGATAATCGCAGATTCCGAAAGCCGCCAGGACGCACATGTGCGGTGTCCAGAGGTACTTGAGTCTGAGGATGGAGGCAGCCAGGCAGGCTGACAGCACCGTTTGGATGGTCAAGTAGGCTAGCTCAGGACGGTCACTCAGGACATGGGAGGAGTCAGTATCCACGATGGGTGCGTCGTCATCTTTCTTGGCCTTGGCAATCTCGGCTTGTTTCCTGTTTCAGAGAGAATGGGACAAATTATTCTGTTGCAAATTAAGCTACAATGGACTCCCTTTTTATTTGTATTTACTTATGGTTTTTAATTGTATGGTAAGAAGACTTTATCTATTTTAACTTGATGCAATCATTTTTCAAACAGGCGATTCAAAATACAGTGCGCCCTCTACAGTTTATGCCAGAGAGATCATTTTCCCCAAATGCGTTAGACTAAAAACATTCATTTCATTTCATTTCACTTATTAATTCTGGTTTCAAAGCCAAGGACTCTCAGAAAAGCGAACTTAATCTCTACAATGGAGAGAAGACAAAGAAGGAAGTTTCAGTCTTAGATGTGGGAGGAAAACCCCAGAGAATTATTCCAGGGAAAACCCACGCAGTCGGGTAGGGACTGAAAACCCAATCCACATAGTGCCCCCAATAGTTTCAACCAGGGTCCCAGAGGTGGAAGGCGAGGAAAGATACCACTACGCTAACCCGACCATCCAATCAAACTCAAGTTGAAACTCAGTGGCACACCGGCAGTCTGGAACCTTTAAATGGCTGACAGAATAAGAGCAGCATTCACCAGCCTCACAAAAAATACCATCTTATGCTATAAACACAAAAAAACTACACTTTTGCTACTTTGTAAACCATGAACAAACTTAAACAATCGGGGTCATGCGGTGGGCACTGCTCTATGACTACAAACTTGTCAACCTTCTCTCATGATGCACTGCTAACATGGTCTCCTCCTGGGAAAAGTGTAGAGGGACCTCTGTATCATGAGTCGCTCAGAATCTGGCCATTGGATGCCGTGTGATGTTTTTTAATGACACAAAATGTTTCAGCTCTTCACACTTTTCTGAAATACCAGACCAGAGCCTCACATGTGGATTGGGTGTGTGGGTTTCCCTATTTGGGGTTTTCCTCCAACATCTTAAAGTGACATTTCTTCATTATCCTCTCTACACAGGTATCTTCCGGCCTACGGGTCACAGTGCTAGGCACTTTTGAGGGTCCCTTGGTTTAATACCAGAAAGATATAATACTAAAATCCTGTTCTACCATTAAAGGTATTTTACAGGATTGGTAAGGATAAAAACATTATTGTTTAATTACTCTGAAACCTTACTGATTATGAAGTTCACACTACAATTCCGGCCAAAATGCTTGGGCCACCCATTCCTAACGTTACAATAACCATTCCCTGTCTGACAATAAACATTCTCTTCCCCGTCCCCCGTCCCCCGCTCAATGTTGACTGGAACGCAGAAGACCGTGCAACAATGTAATTCAATATTGAAGGGGGGCAGGGGGACCCAACGAGATATGGCCGGGATTGTAGAACCACTTTTTCTGTGAAATATTTCCCTCTGAAATGAAGTCATATTCAAGAAAAACTGTGTCTGAAAACCTATAAAAAAATGCAACAGCTGATTTCAGTTGTCACAACCAAAATTAAGGACAATGTGTTTACATGCTTAAATTGTGCATGGTTTGTCACTATTTTCTCCTGACTCACACAACGGAACGGATTAAGCCCAAATTTTCATGTATATGGTTGATCACACAAAACCTGAACACTGTTTGCGACTAAGTGTTGTTTGAAGCTTTGCATGGTGTGGGAAAATAAGTAGTAACTACCAATAAATAAACTTGCGGGTACAACCATGTGTGTAATCTCCTTTGTAGGAGTGTTGGTTCTGAAAAGAGCCGGTGTGGTCTCGACATTTCGAACAGTATACTCTGTTTGCTACAGGACTTTATAAATGGTTTTACCCGCAAGTTGACTATTTATTCATAGTTACTTCTTACTGTCTGCGAATACTTTGTCAGCTCTACAAATCCTGTATACTACCTTTAAGAACATTATTTGAACTGACAGTGAGAGTTAAACTTGCTCACCTAAAGTTCTGGTAGACAGCTACAGCTAGTGTCGTCAACAAACCAGCGAGTGTCACAACGTAGAGAGGGAAGACTAGTCTCCTTGTCAGCCGCCATATTGTGTCCATAGGTAAGAAGACAAAGGCTCCATTACAGGAGTATAAACGAGCATCAAAATCCCTGAGGGAAAAAAGGGGTAACGATTTAACAGCTACAGCGTTTTAAACTCTCCAAGTAGCACTCACAAAACAAGCCTTAAATTTACTTTTATTTCTGTCTTGAACTTGTTTCTCTTTTTTGTATGTATAATATTTACTAGGTTATTGGAACCCACTGTTTGTTTCAATCTATGTACATAGTTGTAGATATATACCATAAAAGTAACCTGTGAAAATTACTCAAAAGGTGGTAGCATTTTTGAGATATTGCCGAAAATCTGGAGCGGTTATGTCCACGCAGGAATAATAATCTGCAATTGGAAAACACAATCTGAGAAACGTTACTGCAGTATCGCTTCTCAGATTCAAATTTTTGGGGGATATAAAGTTATATCTTTTCCATAACCCCACTACTTCGAAGTAAAAAGTTTCTCAAAATGCCTTATACTATCCAAAGCTGCTGTACTTCTTACTAAGTAAGTTTTTATTGCCGTTGATTTTCAGAGTCAATATCAAACGTGTACAGACCCTACTTCAAAGTACTGTGTTTATGGAAAAAGATATCACTTTTTATCCCAACAAATTTGAATCTGAGAAGCATTGCTGCGTAACGTTTCTCAGATTGTGTATTCCAATTGCAGATTATTCTTCCTGCGTGGAAATAACTGCTCCAGATTTTCGGCAATATCTCAAAAACGCTACCACCTTTTGAAATTAAATTTTCACAGGTTAGTTTTATGGTATATATCTACAACTATTCAGGTTTGAAACAAAAAATTGGCTGCAATTACCAAAACGTATACAATCCCTTTAAACAGCCGTTTAAAACCTTGCAGGGTCGTGGCCATGCGATAAAGGAACTCGCCTTTGGTTTGGTCCTTTATTACAGGGCCAGAACCCTGCCGGTTGTAATCAGCTGTTTAAAGAGAAAGTATACCTTTGGTTTTTGGAACCGTTTGATTGTTTTAATCCTATATAGAAAGGTAGATGAACAATAAAACTAACATGTGAAAATTTCATTTCAAAAGGTGGTCACGTTTTTGAGATATTGCCGAAAATCTGAAGCGGTTATGTCCACGCAGGAAGAATAATCCGTAATTGGAATACAAAATCTTAGAAAAGTATTTTACAGTACTGTTACTCAGATTCAAATTTTGGGGGATAAAAACCGATATCTTTTTCCATAACCACATTACTTAGAAGTGAAATGATTCTCAAAATGCTTTATACTATCAGAAGCTTCTGTACTTCTAACCAAGTATGTTTTATTGCCATTGATTTTAAGAGTAATTACCAAACGTATACCTTCCCTTTAAGACCTCATCGCCACCCTTTTATTCCCTTAGTAAATCTGGGAGGTAGGGTTTCAAACAAAATACAAAACTCAGAATTTGTTTATGTTAGGGGTGGCTCAATATTTTCATGTTGAAGCCCCACTAGAGATCACTTTCATATTACAGAAAAAGGAGTAAAGATTGAAAATCTACCGGATCTAACTTACATGGTATTATCAATGCCAAACTTTGCCTTCAAGAATTTGAAGATGTGCTCATCGGCATCCACACCAATCGTAAACTGAAAGAACAAACAAAGAAGAAAGTACATGATTTGTCATGAAGTTTCAGCTGCAAAAACAATGTAAATGTTTTAGGGGGACAAGGGGGAGCACCATATTTTTTCTAAGGGGGCACTTCTGGCCAATTAAAACTGTAGTCTGCATTTAACTATTTCTTTAACAAGATCTTCATCTCTGCAATGACTTGTAGGCCCCTTTTCAGCACGTTTGTTAGGCCCATCACAATTTGTTTTATAACTTTAAAACAAATACAGTCTGCATGTAAATAGAAAACTTGTTTTAAACATCAAATAAAGGGATGGTAAATGATTTTTTGAGGGGAGTACAACTACTTCAGAATAAAATTGGTCAGCTACAGAAATAGGGTATTTTTTTAGGGGGGACAAAGGGGGGGACATTTTTTTTCCAGGGGGGGGGGGAACGACTTCTGGCCAATTAAAACTGTAGTCTGCGATTAAATATTTCATGAACAAAATCTTTATCTCTTCAGTGACTGGTTTGCCGGTGCCCTTTTCAGAGCTTGCATCAGGGAGATTTTGTACAACAATCAGGGAGATATTTAGAATTACATTCAACATAATAGGGACAAAGTTTCCACAAACAAGATTTTCAAACTTGTTCATTGCAACATGGAATGATTGGTTTATTTGAAGTAGTTTCTGCAGAATCAGGGAGCGATGGTAGCCCTGCCTTTTTCAGCGCTCTTGTTAGGCCCTTCACAATTGTTGTATAAGATAACCAGATGTAAATCGGAGGTAAAAACAAATACATGTAAAGTCTGCATGTAAACAGAAAAATAGTTTTTAAACATTAAATAAAGGGATAGTACATGTATTTCTTGAGGGGAGTACAATTATTTCTAGTTTTCAAGAAGTAATTTGTGGAAATTTAAATGAAATTGATGAATGAATATCTTGGCGATATCAGAGTACAACAGTAATGCTTAATTATATTCTTATTCAAATGCATCACTAGATCCAATACAATTTTTTAGAAGACTCATGATTGGGAACCATTGTTCCTCATCAACACTATAAGGTCTTGATTAAAGGCAGGGTATACCTTTGGTAATTACTCTAAACATTAATGACCATAAAAACTTTACTTGCTAAGGAGCTGTTGATAATGTATACATTTTTTGGAAACAATTCCTTTTCAAGGAATGTGGTTTTTAGAGAAAGGGTTTTAAAAATTCAATCTGAGAAACATTTCATGCGAAAATTACTCACTAAAACCCTAGTGTAAGGACAAAAAACTATAACTATCCCAAGTGGGATATATTTATACTCCAATCAGGACCATGTTGTCTTGATGAGGAACAATAATTCCCAATCAGGAGTCTTCTAGAAAATTACTCACTAAAACCCTAGTGTAAGGACACACAACTATAACTATCCCAACTGGGATATATTTATACTCCAATCAGGACCATGTTGTCTTGATGAGGAACAATAATTCCCAATCAGGAGTCTTTTAGAAAGCTACTCACTATAATCCTAGTGTAAGGACACACAACTATAACTATCCCAAGTGGGATATATTTATACTCCAATCAGGACCATGTTGTCTTGATGAGGAACAATAATTCCCAATCAGGAGTCTTCTAGAAAATTACTCACTAAAACCCTAGAGTAAGGACACACAACTATAACTATCCCAAGTAGGATATATTTATACTTTAAGGTATAACGAAGCACCCCTATTGAGGTAGTTTTATTTTGTGTCTCCACGCCAGGGGTTGTTAGTGGAATCAACCTATGCGTATTCACACTAGGGGGGTTGAGAAATATATTGATCTCCCTCTACCTTGATGGAGATATTTATGATGACCATTAGAACTAGACATAGGTTGATGTGGCACAGCAGTATGGCAATGCGGGTGCACATCCCTGCAGGTGATGGGCGGTGTTCCTGTAAACAAAATAATCAGTTCAAGAATGTGTTAGAGTGACTCAAGTCATCCATAGGTTTTGTAAACTTGATCCAGAGTCAGCTCCTACAAAGGAGCTGACTCTGGGTCAAAGGGTGACGGGCACAAAGTGTAAACAAATGCATGAAAAAACTTAAACAGTTGCCTCTAGCTGTTTTCAGGCATGGTTTTAGTTGTGACAGGATTGGCGAGGCAACCAACCAGAACCCGATAGAGTTGTTCAATTGAGTTGACTTGTAGATAAGGTTTGAGAGGTCATGGTTTAGATGTGATGGAATTGGTAAGGCAATCAACTGAAACCTGATAGAGTTTGTTCAATTGAGTTGACTTGTAGATAGGGTTTGAGAAGTCTTCATTTAGTTGTGATGGAATTAGTAAGGCAACCAACTGAAACCCGATAGAGTTTGTTCAATTGAGTTGACTTGTAGATAAGGTTAGAGAAGTCATGGTTTAGTTGTGATGGGATTGGTAAGGCAATCAACTGAAACCTGATAGAGTTTGTTCAATTGAGTTGACTTGTAGATAGGGTTTGAGAAGTCTTCATTTAGTTGTGATGGAATTGGTAAGGCAATCAACTGAAACCTGATAGAGTTTGTTCAATTGAGTTGACTTGTAGATAAGGTTTGTGAGGTCATGGTTTAGATGTGATGGAATTGGTAAGGCAATCAACTGAAACCCGATAGAGTTTGTTCAATTGAGTTGACTTGTAGATAGGGTTTGAGAGGTCATGGTTTAGATGTGATGGAATTGGTAAGGCAACCAACTGAAACCCGATAGAGTTGTTCAATTGAGTTGACTTGTAGATCAGGTTTGTGAGGTCATGGTTTAGATGTGATGGAATTGGTAAGGCAATCAACTGAAACCCGATAGAGTTTGTTCAATTGAGTTGACTTGTAGATAGGGTTTGAGAAGTCTTCATTTAGTTGTGATGGAATTAGTAAGGCAACCAACTGAAACCCGATAGAGTTTGTTCAAGTGAGTTGACTTGTAGATAAGGTTAGAGAAGTCATGGTTTAGTTGTGATGGGATTGGTGAAGCAACCAACTAAACTCGAATGAGGTTGGTTCTAGTTAGTTGACTCGACTAACCATCATCATGTTGAAAGGGTTTAAGAAGTAATGGTTTAGTTGTGATTGGATTGGTGAGGCAACCAACTGAACTCAAATGAGGTTGGTTCTTGTTTAGTTGACTTGACTAACCATCATCATGTTGATAGAGTTTAAAAAGTAACGGTTTAGTTGTGATGGGATTGGTGAGGCAACCAACTGAACTCCAATGAGGTTGGTTCTAGTTAGTTGACTCGACTAACGATCTTCATGTCGATAGGGTTTAAGAAGTAATGGTTTAGTTGTGATGGGATTGGTGAGGCAATCAACTGAACTCCAATGAGGTTTGGTCTAGTTAGTTGACTCGACTAACCATTATCATGTCGATAGGGTTTAAGAAGTAATGGTTTAGTTGTGATGGGATTGGTGAGGCAACCAACTGAACCTGGTTGCCTCTAGTTAGTGGAGGTTGCCTCTAGTTAGTGGAGGTTGGGTCTAGTTAGTTGAGGTAGGGTCTAGTTAGTTGAGGTTGGTTCTATAGTTAGTAGACTTGAACTGGATAATCAGTTTGCTTTCAGATTTAAACTAATCAATACTTTGTTTGATAATCTTAAACCAATCAATACCCCTTGCTTGAGGTCTCTCCAAGGGTTTAAAACCAACCAAACCTCCCATCACCCACCTGGAGCCGGAGATCCAGGAGAGCTGCCAAGATGAAACTGAAGGCGAGAGATCCCAGGAGCATCTTATTGAAGAACTGTAGCACACACACGGACAGGATGGCCACGCCTTGGATCAACAGAAGACGATTGACCTGAGATGGAGATGAGCAAGAAAATATTCATCAAACTTCTGAACCCTTGGATGAAATATTTAATAATTATCAAACGTTCGAAACTCTACATGAGATGCTTCACATAATCAATCAATAAGTTTGGAAAAATATGTGTGCCAATTTGCAAACTATTTAAAGGGACATGTTGCCTCGGATTGGGCGGTTTAGAGCTATAAAAAGCGTTTGAAAGCGTTTGTTATGAAATGGATATGTTTGGAAAGATGTTTTAAAAGTAGAATATTATGATCCGCACAAATATTACTTGAAATTGCGTGGTTTGCCTTTTACTTCGTGAACTAACACTTTGTCAAAAGTTTTGTTCTACAAAAATAATGGCGGACCAGGTTAGTTCACAATGTAAAAGGAAAACCGCACAATTTCAAGGGACATTTGTGTGAATCATTATAATCTACTTTTAAAACATCTTTCCAACTGTATTCATTTAATCACAAACGCTTTTTATAGCCCAAAGCACCCAATCCGAAGGCAAAAATGGTGTCCCTTTAACCAAAAGACCACTGAGTTTTCCTGAGACCACTATATTTAGCAGTGGGTTAATCAAACAGCTAAGATGATGTACATGTAATTGAGATTGACTGGTACCTTGTTTGTTGGGACCATACCCAGGAGGGAGGAGCCATACAGTGCGATGGCCTGGAGTAAGAATACAAACTGGGAGAATTGCCAGGTCAGGACAAAGAGAAACGAACTCAACGCAATCAGGACCAGACCCAATCTCTGCAACAAAAAGATTATCGATTTATATTATTATTGTTCCATATTTCTAGTAATATTTATCATTATTTTTATTAAATTTCATCACACATCTAACAGTGCAATTCGGGCCAATAACAGGATGAAAACGAGACAAGAAGAAATGTTCAGTTTTAGATGTCGGAGGAAAACCCCAAATAGGAAAACCAACGCACTGGTAACTTAATCCACAATGGATAGCGATAAGTATACGCGCATTACACAACAAACGGGACCTACGGCTTTACCTCCCATCCAAAGGACGAAGCAATAATAGTTAAGAGCCTTGCTTAACGCCACAATGGGTGTCAAGACCGGGACTCGAACCTACACTCTGCTGATTAGAAACACCAAAGTTTTAGTCCGGTACATGCACTTGACCGCTCGGCCACGACACGCCATTTGCTGAGCAGACAGGTTACCAACCCCCCCCCCAAAAAAAAAAACAACCATGTAATACGTTGTTATTGACTGGTTCCCTGCTATTTTTTGCTTAGCTGATGAATATTTACTAAGCGTTATTTTCTGCTAAGCAGATCTTTGTTTAGTCTTGGTTCAAAACATTTCTGTTGTATATTCCCCACCACCTTGCCACACAGTGCGCGCTTTCACTAATGAACTGCCGCCTATAGAGGGCACTCTCTCAAGATGAGTGCACACGGCATCAAAACCTATCTGCAAGTGGTAAATGAAGATACAGAGGTTAAAAGAATCTCCGAGTCAAAAAAACCCTAATGAACGACAGGAATGTCTGGAGAACTTGCTGCCAGGAAGGTACACCACCAACTGTGGGTCGTCCGAGGTTGAAATGATGATCTCATGGCAAGCTGCTATCACTCACAAACCGCTACAGAAGTCAAATCGAAATATATAGCCCCCTCTGTGGTTGGAATTGATCCAGTTTGGCTAAAGCAAACAACCAAGGTCTTGGACTAAGGGTTTATGAATTTGGACCCCAGTAAGGGTTTTTGAAAAACAGAATCTACCTCACTCCTGCAATGCAACTCTCAAGTTCCATGCTGTAAGATTTGATTATCACTCAGTACACAAGGTCAGACCTGTCCAAACATTCTCCAAATTTAAGTTAACGAATCTTGGTTTGAATATATTTTTGTTTTCCTCAAATCTTTGCAGTCGTTGTTTTCCGCCCAAATTCTCCCAGCAGCTGCAGCAGGTGACAGCAATCCAGAGAAAACCTGGGAATTACTGCCCAACATAATTGAATTTGTGGACAAAATTACATGGGAAACGCGTCTGTTTCGGTTTGGTGTGGAATGTTCCAACATGGGAATTTGAGAAAACTACAGACTGAAACATTGTGTTCAAGCTCCACCTGTTCTTTTTCAGACATTTTAGGTAAGATTATAAAAAACTGAACTTTGTTAACCCTTTTGTCAAAAAAGGATCACAGTATATGAACCTTCCCCAGCCCAAAACTCTCCCAACTAAAGGAGACTTGTATCTTTTGATTTGTGCTGGTTATAATGTATCACTTCTGATGTAACTTTCACATGAATGTGATCGTACAGAAATTTTAAAAATACTGATAATTTTTTGGTGGTCTCTCTTGGTCTAGAGCAGCTTTCTCCCAGTGGTCTACTGGCAAAATGCTGACCAGTTAAAACACCTGAGGACCAGTCGAAACTTAACATGCAGATAACATGGAGGCCTAGGAGGCACAAGGCTTTACTAAAGTTGGTCAATAAGTGAACAGGGCCCAATTTCATAAAGCCTGTAAGCATAAAATCTTGCTAAGCACAGAAAAAGCTTGCTTAGCAGAAACAGGTAACCAGCCAAAATTCCAGAGATTACATTGTTGTGACTGGTGCCCCACTCATTTTTTGCTGAGCAAAGCAATTTGCTAGGTGTTTTTTCTGCTTAACAGCTTTAAAAAAATAGGCCAAGGGAGTACTAAGCTGGTAACCCGCATCTGCGAAGCGTATCTTTCCCCATGAAAAGCAATTTTTCTGAACTTAAAGACTCTTTATAAGTTTCTCTGCAAGGATTAAAAATAAATGGGTGTGTTTTTTCCCCTCAAATCTAAATGGTGTATTCTCCCTTTAAGAGATGGAGTCCGATCAATACCCCTCCATCTAGTTCAGATGGTTCATTTAACATCCAGAAAAATGTAGACTTGGGAATACTTCATACCACTACCAGAATAAACATTCACAGGGTGGGAATCAAACAGAATATAATTCCTACTTCCCCCCATGCCAAGCAAGGTCCACTTTAATGTAGTCTTGATTGGCGACGTTCTTTTTGTAACGTAGTCGCCAATATCGCAACACGATCACTGGAGAAGAGATATCTGTATCACACAAACATCTGTTTTGATCCAGATTAGACTTGACCAGTCCCTCCGAGCCAGTCGATGTTGTGCCCTCTATCGATGACTAATACAAAAAACAGCGTCGCCAATAAAGATTAACAGTTATGGTAAAGTATCTTGCTCAAGGACACAAGTGCCACGACCAGGACTCGAACCCACACTCTGCTGATCAGAAACACCAGTGGTCGAGTTCGGTGTACTTAACCACTAGGCCATAATGAGCGTGGCTTCCTTTGACCTCTACATAAGGCTGCCCCACTGCAACGATGCCATGTGCACAAAGTCTAAATGCATGCCTTAAACCACCCCTCCTTTACTAAATGGCTTTATAGTTGAACTATCAACAACTTAACAAGGGTTTTTTTATCTTCAAGCAAATTTGAATCCTAATTCTGATTGGTCAACCCACAGCAACAAGAGGTGTGATATAAACCTATATCACATGGCCCATATCACACCCTGCGTATTGCGCCGTTCCAACTCCACATATTGCGCTATTGTAATCTAAGTATACGCAAAACTAACAGCTCTTCCAACACGTATTGCGTTAATCTGCGCGTCAAGTTTGCCTGAAGATAAATTCGATATCACACTCGCTTGTGCGATAACCAATAATATAGTGATTAAGTGGAAGTGTAAATCGACCAATTGCAAAAATTTACATGCAGGATCTAGGGACTTCTAATTTTTCCCCACTTTCATGGGGGCTCTATCTATTGGAAAATGAGTGCACATCACAAAACTGAATTTGACCTTGGAGCCCCTCTTTAAAAAAAATTCTTTTGATAACATTTGAAATGAGGTCACAGCCTGTGTAATACCATCCCATCTCGGCTCCATTTACCAGAGGCTCTAATGTTACAAGTGGAACGCACCTGTTTCGCTATCGTTAAGGTCGGTCTGAGGTAGTACGTGATCAACGCCATCTGGATGTGGAGAAACGGTAACGCAAAACTCTCCCTCAATGGGATGGTGAAGTCAACCCTCGTCGTATCTTCCCTGCAAACGATAATTGGATAAAAGAGAAAATTCACTTTCTGAAATTAATATCTCTGCATACTCGGTTTGCGGTAACACCATGTGTACATCTACTTTGCTGTGTGTAGATTTTGTTCTTTGAGAACTTGTCTTGCTGTTTATTCTACTGTCTCTCCTGACGATGACTAGAGCAAGCTAGTTGAAACGCTGAGACAATTAAGAACTCACTCCGCGGCAGTGAAGTTAATTACGAGAAGTCCCCTCGATACACTAAGGGAAAGTAATATTCCCAGCCGATTTCCTACCTTCCGCCCAGGTAGTTAATAAGCAGGACAGTTCTTTTCAGAACTTAGTAGTCTCCCGAATTCCGAAATTTACTTCGCGGCAGTAGAGTATATAGCAAGACAAGTTCTCAAAGAACAAAATCTACACAGCAAAGTAGATGTACGCATGGAGTTACTGCAAACCGAATATACATTAATACCTCAACTTACAATGCCTCATAAACCATGTACTACTAACTCTGTTTCATTTGTGATGCTACAATTTTCGTAAAGCTTTTATTCTTCATTTCAGTCTGCTTATCTGTATGTTCTTCTTCATGTTTATGTTCTGTTTGTCTGTCCGCCAGGCGTCTCACCACAAGCTCTGGCTTATAGAAGATGCCTCCATACTTATTTTGGTTTCTGTCTTGTTAAACTGGCTTAATGGTTACTTCTTAAATTCCTTTGTTTTTGTCATGTTATTGCTTAGGAAATTTTGTTGGCTTTGTATTTTTTGTTTTCTTTTGTGGAAGGACTTTGAACCATTCCTCTGCCCAATGACTGACTAAGGCAAAAAAACAAAATGGTGTGTTTGCTTGTTTTTGTTTATTTAGTTTTTGTTTCGTTTTGAGAAAACAGAATTTGCTGCTTACCAACCAAAAGGACCTATGGTATAATCGCAACAAAATAGTTAATGGCCTCACGTTTCGACCCTAGCAGAGTCTTTCTCAAAGGCAAAATGACAACACAACACACACAAACAAGTATTCTAGTGTTTCTTTGTTTTTCCACAGCTGTTACTGTGACTAGGTACCCCCCTACGTTTTGCCCGGCTGATAAATTTCCCTGGAACTTGGACCCCAGTGAGTCTTTAACGAAAATACATTAAGACTGGTATTTCTCACCGGTTGAGGACATAGAATGCCGAGGCTAAGACTCCCGCTAGCCATGATCCACTGAGTATCCAGGCTGTGCAGTAGAGTGCAATGAGGTACAGACCATGCAGGTTGAACACAGCGTTAATGTAGAAGAAGATGGGTGCTTGAACATTCTAAAATAAGGGTATAATAAAGACTAGTCCTGAGTTCAATGTACCTAAATTATTAAAGGGATTGTATACGTTTGGTAATTGGAACCAACTGTTTGTTTCACTCCTATATAGTTGTAGATATATACCATAAAACTAACCTGTGAAAATTTCATTTCAAAAGGTGGTAGCGTTTTTTAGATATTGCCGAAAATCTGATGTTATGTCCACGCAGGAAGAATAATCTGCAATGGGAATACACAATCTGAGAAACGTTACTGCAGTAACGCTTCTCAGATTCAAATTTGTTGGGATAAAAAGTGATATCTTTTTCCCATCTTGCAGTAATTTGAAGTGAAAAATTTCTCAAAATGCATTTTATGCAACTATGGTTTAATACTATCCAAAGCTACTGTACTTCTTCCAAGTAAGTTTGTATTGCCATTAACTTTCAGAGTCATTACCAAACGTAAGTGAAGCATGATGTTTTTCTTTAATTAGTGCGACTAATTGGATCTTTAAAGACAGAGTGTGCCTTTGGTTTTTGGAACCGCTCAATTGTTTTATTCCTATATTATTATTTATTCCTATTTAATCCTATACAAATGCAGATATATATAATAAAACTAACCTGTGAAAATTTCGTTTCAAAAGGTGGTAGTGCGTTTGAGATATCACCGAAAATCTGGAGCAGTTTTGTCCACGCAGGAAGAATAACCCGTAATTGGAATACACAATCTGAGAAACGTTTCATTAAGAAATGTTTCTCAGATTGAAATGTTTTTTAAACCCCTCTCTCTAAAAGCACATTCCGTAGAAGGGAATTGTTTCTAAAAATGTTGTACATTATCAACAGCTGCAGTGCTTCTTACCAAGTAAGTTTTTATGGCCATTAATATTTGGAGTAATTACCAAAGGTATACTCTCCCTTTAAGATGTTACTTATCACTATTTTTGATTCAGCAAACACTTAGATATATTAAGTTCAGGGACCAATTTAATAGAGCTGCTTAAAGGTAGGATCATACTTTGGTAATGACCGGGGTCCTAAAGGTGGAAGGCGAGGAAAGATACCACTACGCCAGCCCGAACACTTTGAAAAGTAACTGTGTAATTTTCATCTGAAAGCCTATATTTTTTATAAAGATGGTAATGGTAGTAAGCATCCTGTGAAATTGTTTAGTCTTAAAGGTATTGTACACAATTGGTAATGACTCAAAACAAATATTAGCATAAAAACTTACTTGGTAACAAGCAACGGAGAGCTGTTGATAGTATAACACATTGTAGGAAACGACTCCCTCTGAAGTAACGTAGTTTTTGGGAAAGAGGTAATTTCTCACTAAAATAATAAAAACTTCTTGCAAGAAGTTTTTATTCCTATCTGAAAGCACACAATTGTACAACAAGGGTGTTTTTTCTCTCATCATTTTCTTGCAACTTCGATGACCAATTGAGCCCAAATTTTCACAGGCTTGTTATTTTATGCATATGTTGGGATACACCAAGTGAGAAAACTGGTCTTTGACAATTACCAAACGTGTTCAGTGCCTTTAAGTGCCTCTGTTGATAAGAAATTAATTAAAGTATGTCAGAAAAAATTTGAATCTCCAAAGATTGCCTTGAGGCAACTTTTGGAGAGTCAAATTTCCCTGGTGTCCGTTTGTGAATGCTGCGGCCAGAGATGCAGTTGGTACCCACTGTCACCTCGCTAAACGTAGATGGATTCAATGTTCTTTATGATAAACAAATTGGTGCTGTTTTCACTGTTTTCAAACATCAGGTTTTGGACTCGCAAGATCAAAACTAATTGCTTTTACTCATTTCTCAAAAACTAAAACAATTTAAGCAAACGAATATTTCAGGGGAAGTTTTCCAATGTTGTGCACACCTTTTAACAAATTTCTGCTGAGCAAAAATAAGCAGGAAAACAGTTGCAAACAGTACACATGACATGGTAATTTGGCTGGTAACCCAATTTTGCTTAGCAGGAGTTTTCTGTGCTAAGCCAGTTTGCGCTTACCAGTTTCATGAAATCGAGCAAGGGACGCTTACTTGTTTGTGAGGTGATGAAAGAAAAAAGTTATTTTTTTACCCAAGTTCAACTTTTTCAGGAGATTTTTTAACAAAGCCAATTTTAATCTATAGGTGCTAGCTAGTACACGAAGAAATGAAATTTATAAGAAAGTTGTTACCTGGTGCTAGCATATTCATCAAGAAACGATACAAGAAAGTTTTCTACCTTGCTAGCTTGTTCACAAAGAAATGGCAGAACAAAGTTTTTACCTTGTGCTGTAGCTTGTTCACAAAGAAATAAAAGAAGAAAGGTTTCACCTGGATTCCAACTTGCTCAAGACAAAATATTTGTTTATTACCTGAACGAGTGACAGAGCTTTGTAGATGATGCTGAGGATGACTTCTTGGTAAATGTTAAATCGTTCAAGCGTGTTAATTGTCCTCCAACTTTCAGTGTCGTTGTCGTGTGTCAATGCGTACAGACCTGCGATCAGAGAAAAATTAAATAGGACGGTAAAACATCACTGGCACTGTCAAGGTTAGAGCCATTTCCATTGAGCTTGACTTCTTACTGCAGGTCTGGAATTTCAACTTTTAGAAGGCAAGGCCATTTTTATTTTGCAAAGGGCACTTCCGTTGGAAAATCTTGGGAAACTTTTGAAGGGGCACCAAGGCCAAGACCAGGGGAATCGACCCATTCCCCAACAAATTAACCACAAGAACTCTTTTACATGTAAATGACAGATTCAGGCACGATATTTGTTTCTTTGAAAAAAGTAGGAACATTTCATTGAGTAGGCCTACAAAGGCTGACCTACATGTACATATATGAGGGCTTTAGAAGACTTTTCAGGCTATTAATCACAATATTTCAGATTTTTCATAAAGGAAAAAAAAATCGGAAATCAGACTTAAATAGGAAGAAGAGTGCCTGCAGATTCATCAGATTGTGGGGTTTTGGGGTTTTTTGGGGGGTTTTGGGGGGTGTTTTTTGGTTTGTTTGTTTTTTGTTTGTTTTTTTGTTTTGTTTTTTGGGGGGGGGGGGTTTCAAGAGAAATCGCCTAACATCACAAGGCCGAGCGGCCACTTCAAGGTGAGGGCTACACTTAACTGATTAGGGCTGTCAAACAAAATCAACTGCCATCTACTCCTGGGGCTGAAACCGGGTTACCCACTTCACAGTCCATATGGATGTAGGCATGGGTATAATCCACTAGGAGCCTGGCTGGTAGAGCAGAATGCACTACCTTCCCAACCTTTTACGATGCAATTATGGTTAAGTGCCTTGCCCATGGGCACAAGTGTTGTGACCGGGATTCGAACCCACACTCTGCTGCTGACATCACCAGAGCTTGGGTACAGTGAACTAGACCGCTCGGCCACAACACGCCATGTTCAGATTTAAAAGACACCCGAACCCACACCCCTTTGGCTAACAAAAGACTTCTGAGCTTTCCGGGTTGCTTGAGTTATCTGGGCCAGTTCGCGGACCACCACAGCTCTGATGTGATCCAGCTCCCACTTAGCACCCTGTGGTGTACACCAGCTTTCACCTCCATCAACTCTTAACTGTAAATGACGCTACAAGGATCCACAGAAAGTCATCGCGAATCAATTCAAAGACCTTGAACGAGACATTTTGTGTGTGTAACACGGATCAACAGGGGGTTAGTGTTAGGGAGGCCCCTTGTTGATAAACTGACATGTTGTACACAGACAACTGTTTTCCTCGATCTCAGGAAACATCTTATTGGTGAGTGTTTATAAATAATGATTATCCATGGAATTGGAAATGACTTTGGTCCAAGGTTTTCTCAGAGGGATACTTGGGTGAATTCAAGAAATCACGGAAGCATCTGATAAAATGTGGCAAAGGTCTCAAGCCACTAAGTTTGAAGAAACTAAGGTTATGTTCATATCAAGCCATTTTTTATATTTTTTTTCCCTTTTTCCATTTTTCAACATATATTTTTCATATTTATTTTAAAAGTGAATAATTCAAAAGCATGATAGTAAGCCAGTTATACAAATTTGAGGCAGTTTCAAAATGTTGTTAAATGCTATTATTTGTGTTTTGTTCTTCAATTTTATATAATAGGCCTACATCAGTGATGTTTGAAGCTTTGCATTGTGTGGATCATATAAGAATAACCATATTATAGTCAACTTGCATGTACAATCATGAATACAAACTCTTTTAGGAGAAGCTTGGTTCTAGTCTCGACGTTTCGAACAGTATACTCTGGAAACATTTCCGTACTCTGTAATTTTCGACCGAAACTCCGGTCTTCATCAGAGGATGACCCAGATGCAGCGTCCGTGACCTCTGGGAGACATGATCCCATACATTTGTCTGCAAGTTCACAGATGCTACATGTACATCCAGGTCATCCTGCCGGTCAAAAATTACAGGTACAGAAATATTTCCAGTGTTGTGATCAAAAGTTAAACAGTAAATTGTACTATAGTTAATCTTAGGTAGTAACATGAATTCAGCCAAATATCTATACAACTTCTCCCTGCTCTAATATTGCAACGTTGTTGTAATGTTTGTTGACTTTTCATCCCTTGAAACAATAGAACTGCATACCATTTCCTATTGTTTATAGCAATGTATTCTCTGTGCTTCAAAACTTAAGTTGTTGACAGATTAAACCATCCCCAAAAGCACAGAAAATACCAATGAGGGCGCTTGCACATGACAAGCAATGCTTTTTGCAAATCTCCACATCTTTGCCGCCCTTTTGTTCTCGATTACTTGTCTATTGTATAAAAATAATACAGACAACGCAATTTACCGTTCATTGTTTTATTGTATTACTCCAACTATTATGTGCTTTGATGTGACAATTGATTGATTGAACATATTGGCGTGTCATGGCCGAGCCGTAAAGCGCACCGGACGCAAGCTCTGGTGTTTCTGATCAACAAAGTGTGGGTTCAAGTCCCGGTCTTGACACTTGTTTTTCTTAATCAAGACACTTATCTTGATTGCTTCGTCCTTCGGATGGGACAGCATGCTTAAAGGTATCGTACACGTTTGGTAATGACTCAAAACAAATATTAGCATAACTAATAACTTCGGTAACAAGCAACGGAGAGCTGTTGATAGTATAAAACATTGTAGGAAATGACTCCCTCTGAAGTAACGTAGTTTTTGAGAAAGAGGTAATTTCTCACTAAAATAATAAAAACTTCTTGCAAGAAGTTTTTATTCCTATCTGAAAGCAAACAAATTTGTACAACAAGGGTGTTTTTTCTTTCATCATTTTCTTACAACTTCGATGACCAATTGAGCCCAAATTTTCACAGGCTTGTTATTTTATGCATATGTTGGGATACACCAAGTGAGAACACTGGTCTTTGACAATTACCAAACGTGTACGATGCCTTTAAGGGGGAAATCTTTAAAAAAAAGAGGAGGGGATACGTCAGCAACAATTAGGCCTATGCTCTTATTGGCTAGGAATACCGCTTAGCAGTTGAATCCTAAGTAAGGGACTGCGCTCTTTTTGTAGCGCTCTGCTCCGCATCGAACTTCCGTATACCACCTGAGAGGCTAAAACAGGGATACAAAAAGGACAATCGAGGTTCAGTTTACATGTGTAAAGATTTCTTCCCGATTGAATTACAAATGCCTAGTTTCAATTTCGACAGTATATGTTATCAGAAGTGGGTCATCTAGCTATCTCTTACTGCCCCCCTCCCCAACCTTGTAGGTATTCCAAAGGCACTCTGCATAATGAAAATCCATTGACCAAGCCATTGCCGATGTCCTGGTCCAGTGTTTGGATCCCGCAATAACTGGTATAGCGTTAATTTTTCAATGCATCACAGGCAAGCAAGCCATTGATGTTGACGCAACTATTGTATACAAAACCCCAATGTGACTAGTCTTAAATGTGTTGGGGTTCAACAAAGAAAACTTGACTAGAGCGGGATTTGAACCTGCGACTTCCAGATTAACGTGCCAACGCTCTACCAACTGAGCTATCTAGCCTTTTAATGTTGGCGGTCTCCCTATTTTGTCAATATCTTTGTTCGGGGGTGCCAGTCAGAAGCCATACAACCGTTTACTGCCGTGTAGCCAGGGCCACACCCAAGTTTACGATAAAACCTGGGAAGCGGCAGCCTGGGGATCACCTTAAGTGGATGCAACTTTTATTTCAAATATCAAGTTACGGTTTATATTTTTATTGTAACCTAGCGGATGGAAATAAATGTTTTTCTTCCAAAAACCAACCATGTGGTGTTCCTTTAATATGCTTACTGACATTTTTCTCACATTAATAATGATAACAATCATAACACAGTTCTTATATCCCGTCACAGGAAAGTCTGAACGCGAGGTACAACAATAACAGGCAAAGCCCTTCACAACAATGCTCCAGAGTACCTCATCAACCTCATCCATCCATACACCTCAGCATACACCGGACTGTGTTCTAATGAGCTCATAATGCTTCATCAGCCCAAGACTTTGGGGCAACAGGTCATTTTCTGCAGCATCAGCCCGAGTGTGAAACCAACTTCCCCTGACTGTCAAATCATCTCCATCCATCACAACATTCAAGAAAAACTTAAAATATCAATCACATGTTCAAACAAGGTTACTCAAACGATCCACAGTTCTAATTTATTTTTCCTCCTCAAGCGCCATGAGCGCCTTTTAGGCAGATACCGGCGCTATAATAAGTATTCTTTATTATTATTATTTAATTAAAGAGGGGCTCCAAGGTCAAATTCAGTTTTGTGGTGCACTCATTTTCCAATAGATAGAATTCTTACGAAAGTGGGGGAAAATTACAAGTCTCTAACCTCAGGTTAAAATGGTGTAAAATACCATTTATTTCATACTTTTTCAGAGCAAAATTTGAAACATGACGTCATCGGACAGCAAAAACAAATGGGTCTGTACATTCCAAAGAGGAATTTCTATGCCAGTCAAAAGGTCAAATCAAAGCCGTTTTGATTTAATATTGTCAAAACTCAGGAATGAACTGAAAGCTCTGTTACAAAAATGTTCATGCTAAATTTCAAATGCGACGTCATCAAACTTTTTTGGATTTTGACAACAAGTTCACTTGAAGGGTATCAAACACAGTGGCATTTTATACCATTTTAAAGTGAGGTTAGAGACTTGTATTTTTTCCCCCACTTTCATAATGACTCTATCTATTGGAAAATGAGTGCATCACAAAACTGAATTTGACCTTGGAGCCCCTCTATAAGTAAAGTAAAATCTGTTCGGAGCCAATATGGCTCATCAGGTCGGTGTTTATATCCGGTATCCTTGGCATTAATCGACTGGACAGGCTGCCAGTCCATCACAGGTTACTCCCCCGCTCTCGCTGGTACCCATTTGTACTCCTGGGTGGAGAGAAGCAATTATGATAAAGTGCCTTGCTCACGGACACAAGTGTCATGACCACGACTCCAACCTACACTCTGCTGATCAAAATCACCAGAGCTTGAGTCTGGTGCTCTTAACCGCTCGGCCACAACACGAAACAAACGGGTAACTTTTTAGAATTGATTTGAATTCATGTATTACTTCCTTTGATATCTGTTCACCCTATACACTCGGCACCGTAACAGATTTCCTGTATGTACAAAATCATGAAAACTCCATCATCTTTTTTCCTCCATCTGCTTCCAGACCAAAACCAATCACATCCCTGAATGAAAACACACGTCCCCCAAAAATCACTTTGACATTCGCTGCTAACCTTTTCACACACACACACACCAAAATTAAGAATAGCCTTTCCTGGTTTTGATGTATCATGTGCTCTTGTTAAAAAAGTTCATGGTGTCTGCAAATAGCTGACACTTGACCAGGCTGGGGTTTTTTTCCTTCTCCCGATTATAGATTTGGCATTATACAGGTGTATGTTGTCAGCCAGAAATACACCCTGACAAATAAACTTGAGTCATGAGTCATTTTCAACTTCCGGCATCAAGGTAAAAAAAAACAATTATGAGAAGACAAAAATAAAAATGACTAAAGAATGAGAGAGAAAAAAATAAGTTTAATAGAAATACGATTGCATTATTTGTCACTGCCAAAATTTGGAAAAGAGCAGTTTTTTCCTGACGGGTTTAGCTTCTGGGGGGTACACAAGGAGGTCTGTCAAAAGAATGGATGGAAATGTCCTTCAGGGGGTAGACAAGGATCAGTGAACCATATGTGTCTGGAGAAATTAATTTAGAAGGCGGGGTGGGTACAAGTCACTGCCTCTGGTTAGGGGAAATGACATGCAGAGATTTACACGGGTTTTAAGTTCATTGTGGAGCTTCAAGCTGAAAGTTGTTCAACTTTATTTTAGTTTGGCTTTTCAATTGCAAGGGTTTCTTGACATCTGCATAAATGTGAGGGTTTTCATATAATAACAGTTTAATAATACATCAGCTTATTGACATCTTACAGCTTATTGACATCTTACAGCTTAAAGGTAGTGTCATAGATTGGTTTTTGTCAACGTAATGCTGATTTAAAGGCAAAATTATAAAGAAAGATACAATAAAAGTCACATGTGAAAGTTTCAGCTGAATACAGTGTCTACTTGCTGAGAAAACAGCAAAAACACTGTCACAGTATTTTCACAAGAATGTCGAATCAATCCACGTTTAGCGAGGTGACAGCGGGTACCAATGGCATCTCTGGTCGCAGCATTCGCAGACTTGCAAGATCAAAGCTAATGGTTTTACCCATTCCTCAAAAACCAAATATCAATCCAGGCAAATTTCATTTAAAGTTTTTCACCATCGACATTTTTCATACCATTCCCCTGGATGAAAATGGAAACTAAAACTAAATAACATCTATGATCAACATCCAAGCCACACCCTAGCGTAAGGTGTGGTACGTAGTTTCTCTCGGGTACAACAGGTCCAATAAGCACGTGTACCCACCCACACACTTCAGGCCAGTGGAACACATTTCTGCCAGGCGGTGCTGGGCTGGATGCTGGGTTGACAGCAACGACGGATTGCGCCAACATCATGAAAGTTAGAAACGTAAGAGTGCGGCGCCGAAATAGTATAGGAATTCAACACTGATTTTGTTTTGTTTAGTGTACACTTATAATTTTTGTCAGGGATTTCTTTTGATTAGGTAATTCTTTCTTATTTACTAATTCTGGTAGTGAAGCCAAGGATTCTCATAAAAGCGAACTTAATCACTATACTAGCCAAGTATCCCCATGGAGAGAATTAAGACAAGGAAGGAAGTTTCAGTTTTAGATGAGGGAAAAAAAACCCAGAGAGTTATTCTAGGGACAACCCAGGCAATCAGGTAGGGACTGAAAAACCAATCAACATAGTGTCCCCAGTAGCATTCGAACCGGGGTCCCAGAGGTGGAAGGTGAGGAAAGACATCACTACACCAATCCAACCACCCTTACCGTACAATGTGTGTTAAAATGCCTGAGAGGTAGGGGATGCTTAAGTCATTCAAACCCCTATCCAGAAAGTATTGAGTACACTGCAACCCCCACAGCACCCCCACCCCATGAAGTGGGCCTGCACCGAGTTCTCGATTCAACACCTGTGGTTTATTTCCTTCGAGGCCCAGAAAGCACCCTATACCGTTATTTCCTGCGTATAAGATGCTCTGCATATAAGGCACAGTGCCCCGAAATCACTGAAACAAGTTTCAAGTGTTAACGTATAATGCGCATCGCCGTATACGGCGCACTGGCGTATAAGGCGCACCGGTGTATAAGACGCAACATGACGTATGTACAGAGGCTCGTCACGTCCCAATCACTGTTTGTACATCACCACATACAGGGTCATTACTAAACAAAGGTCAAACCACAAAAAAACTAAGATTTCCCCTCTGGCTTAATTACTCTAAAGTGAATCTTACCTTCGGAGATTGACGGAGCAAACACCATCTGTTTGAAGTACGAGTAGTAGAAACCAGCTTCGGTCCGGAAGGAAATCTCTCGCTCAACCTCCTGAGGAAGAGGGGGAAAAAGGAAAATAGGTTTTTTTTAATTGACATTTAACCGTTACTCCCTTGGGAGGGTAGCAAAAAATCAAGAAATAAAGTAAACAGTCAGTCCGCAGCGCCCGCGTTAATGAGGTCAAATCCCGGATTTTCTTTGCACAGAGAAAACCATAGCGAGCGCGCGAGAAACGTTCGTGAAAGAACGAGACTTCGACCGGCCTGTGTTTATCGTACTACTGCACTGCATGTGTGTAGTGTGTGTCCAAGATGGCGTGATGGAAGTCTGTGTCGTGAAATCTTCTTTCTAATGATGTAAGTTTTAGCCATTTGTGATGGAATTTACCTAACTTTAATCACTGTCAAAAAAAGGGTAATTTCTCAGGATTATTTTGAGATGGTGTTGTACTTTTTGCGCCCTGACTGGACTACAAAAAATTGACGGGAAAAACTTTAGATTCGGGTAGATGAAGGCACATGCTGTCGTTTGGTATGTGTTTTTTGTTGTGGGAGACATCGTGCATGTCTCTAGCAGAGAAAGTAATCTGCGCGATTTCGCCATTTTTAGGTCGTGTTTTTACGACGGACGGGAGTTATGTGTGCGTTGTGAAACCATGTGACAACGGCAGTGCTATCATATATGCAAAAGGTTGCAATTACGACACTCTACTTGCACTAGTGTTCATTTTCTAGCCACACATAAGAAATTCCTGTTGCAGTGTTGGAAAAGTTGGAAAAGACCCTCCTAGCGTCACCACTCGCGCGTGTGGTCTCCGGTTCCAGTCACTCCATGGCTACACAGCTGTCTAAGCCAAGAAGGCCTTGACGAAAGGCTACGTCTCTCTGGGCTTTGGAAAAGCTTCAAACTAAGCTCTGCAATAAGCGCTGTGAAATTCGGCGTCATCTTGACCCATACTTTCAGAGACACACCATTTTCATGCTGACATGACCTGTAACAGTAAAACGTCAGGGATTATTTGGGGGTCAAAGAGTATAGAATCAGATTTACAGTGTCTGGGTCAACTGATCATCCTGTACTCTGATTCAAGAGGGCAGCCTGCATGTCTGACCTTTCTCTGGGGGGTTAGGTGGGGTCAATCTTTGCCAATCCCCTAGCCTAGTACACTTAAGACAGTCTAAGTCTGCTCCAATCCAGTTTAATCCACGATCATAACCAGAGGGGTTGCTGCTTGACATGATGTACTAAAGATAAACACTGTACAGGTTTGATGGTTATTACAAAATAATAATTTTGCAGTCATCTGGAAATTCACATTGTAGGCCTACTGTCTGAGCTGTCGAACTGTCACCCCCCCCCCATCTTTTCTCCCCCCCCCCCATTTGAAGCCAAAGAACAGTGTACCGAGTCCCTTGGGTGAAAACTGACTGGGTCAATCATGGAGCAATAAACTGGGTCAAAACAAATCATTTTCGGTGAAACAACAAATTCTAAAGAAAGTTTTGAACCTGCGACCGCCAGGAAAATTTGGTGCTGGTGCTCTACCAACTGAAATTATAGAAAGATTCGATCCTGCGGCCTCCAAGAAAATTTGGTGCCGGTGCTCTACCACCTGAGATTATCTAGCCCTATGTTGGTGGTCTCCCTACTTTGTCAATATCTTTATTCAGGGGAGGGGGGCATTCAGAAGTCATACAACCTTAAACTGGCATACATCCAGGGATCACACCCAGCCTGGGAAGTGACAGTGAGAAAATTATCCATGAGGGGATGCAACTTTTTTATTCTTTAGATATCAAGTAATAAACCACAAGGGAAACCGACTGGGTACATATAAATACAATGGAAAACGTTGAGACCAATCCAAGAACTGACTCCGCAGTAGTACAGTTAATTACGATCCTATAAGCTAAAGTAGTAGTCCCAGCCTATTTCTATACCATCCGCCCAGGTAATAGTTAATAACAGGACAGTTCTTTTCAGAACTGAGAAGTCTCCCGAACACCCGAACAATCTACTCCGCGGTAGTAGAACTAAGCAAGACAGTTCTCTAAGAACAAACTCTACCTGGCAAGTAGATACACACATGGTGTTACCGCAAACCAAATATATTGATACCTCACCATGCAATGCCTCAAATCCTATATACAATGGAAAACCTACAATGCCTATGTGATTTCATCTTCAAAGAAAATACAGTGTGTTAACAAAATATCAATTTATTTTCATTGTTTGTATAGGTATAATATCTATTTACATCAAAAAAGGCAGACAGTCTGAAAAATTCCTGGACACAAATAGATACAAAATCCATCACTACAGACAAAAAAAACAAGATATAAATCAAATAAAGAAAGGCCTCCAAATACTTCTAACTCCATGGCAACAGAAGAATCCATTAAATAATTTGTTTGCTATGACAAGGTCATTATCGTCACTCTATATAAAGGAGTCTGGCTGTGGCAAAATACAAAGACATGCATGGTTTAATGGCATTTAAATTTCACTATTTAGGTTTCAGAAATGTGTCTACTGACGCATCAAATTCCGTTCTGAAAGAAAAAACCAAATTGAAAACGGACAATACTGGATGAAATAGCAAACGTTAAACGAAGCAGCGAGACTGGATAAAGTCCATATTCAATTTCACGGTACACTTTCCAACATTGAGTTCCAAAAATGGTTTTAATTTGCTGAAATTTCAAAATAGGTCGGGTTAAAGTATTTTGAACTTCAAACTGCCGAACGCCGAGATAGAGCTGAATAATAAAAGAGAAAACAAAAGACAAACAAAAATTTGAAAAACTGAAATTTGACAGTAACAAGGTACAATTAACAAGTACATCATTGACCATTGCCATTTGAGTTTTGAAAATGTTAAAAAAAAATAAAATTAAAAAAAATCGGAAATGCGATGGCTAATTCAGAGGATTAAATTTCCAGGGTAATAATGTACCCTGAAAACTTTAAACATTTTTAAACAATTTCTGTTTGCACACTGTGGATTCCAACCACATTTATCTAAGACAACAAATGAAAACAAATGAGTGAAAATTTTTATTTTTTTTCAAAGACAACAAACACCACATGGCAAAAAAAAAAAAAAAAAGTCTCAAGACAGATTGTTTAGGGCTGTTTAATTAATTTGAAGAGGAAATAATAATGAACCTGAAAAAAATATTTAAAAAAAAGAAAAAAGAAAAACCACAATTTCTTTTCCATTAGTGAATCTATTCACAATTCAACAAAAAACAATCACACATCACATCACAAGGCAAAAACTATAAAAAAAAAGTCTCAATATGGACGGCCGGACGGTATATGTTAGGAGAGGACATAAGTGGGCATTCCACAGGTTGTGACTATGTGACCTTTTTCTTTTTTCTTTCTGTTTAAACATTGTGGGTGGATGACTGACCCCACGAGAAAAGCCCACAGAGTACAGATCCTACTAACAAGCCCCTCAATGTAGCTCTTTGTACACGTCGTCCGACAGACGGACGACCACGGGGGGGACAAAAATCGGTATTACATAGGCTCGCATTCTGCTAAAGCAGCTCGCCAAAAATGATGATGACACTAGTTAAACAAGAAAGCTTTAACAAAATTGCCGCACCAAAAAGTACAGGTAGGATGTTCTTGACATTGTGTTTTTGACAGTAAGATGGATTTAGGGTAAAATAATAATAATGAGAAGCTGAATCAATGTGAAATTCCTTTATTTCATTTTATTTTTTCATTTAATAATTCTGGTTGTGAAGCCAAGGACTCTCTCACTATACTAGCCAAGAACCTAACGGAGAGAATACAAAGAAGGAAAAGTCAGTTTTAGATGTGGGAGAAAAACCCCAGAGAAATACTCCAGGGAAAACCCACGCAGCCAGGTAGGGACTGAAAACCCAATCCTCATAGTCCCCCCCGGAGGGATTCGAACCGGGGTCCTAGAGGTGGAAGGCAAGTAAAGATACCACAACACCAACCCAACCGCCCAAAATGATATGTTTCTTCAATTTTAATTTCAATTTACAATTCTTTCCATACTGTCATAAACAAAGTGATAAAATATACATGGACAAGGTAATATAATAATTAACACGATACTAGTCTAAGATATTAGGCTTCACTTGAACAAGCAAAGAAATGAAATAGTTTGGAGGCCAACTGGATAAGCCGAGATTTGTGGTCTGTCGTGGCCGAGCGGTTTAGTGCATCGGACTCAAGTTCTGGTTGCTGAGTCATCAGGACGTGGGTTCGAATCCCGGCCATGACACTTGCTTTTAAGCTCTGAAGCAAGAAAAAACATTGTCTTATGCTAAACAAGCCATAAGTTTGCTCTTATTTTAAAACCCAAAGAATCCTCGGCTTGAAAGAAATAAGGAAACAGCATCCAAGATTATTTTCTTGGGACTTTCTGAAGTGTTGACACTTCCGCGCCATGGGGTAGGAATTCCTTCCCAACCCCATTCACTTTACTCACAGCTGGAAAAACCTCTGCCCGTCTTAAAGGGATTGTACATTCACTTGTTTCAGGCATGAGAGTAAAATTCAGTTGTCTGGTTTTTGAGAAGCATGTCATAAATAGATGTTGAATCGTTACGTTTCAGAAGAGTACAATATTTCAATCTTCTAGTTCACAAATAACCATATTGTTTGCATGTATATTACTTGTTAAATTTGCATCGGGGATAAAGAATATTATTGGTTTTTACCATTACACCGATGTGTGTAAAGCACTGTATACTCAGTACTTTCCCAAGTCCATATTACTCGGCTGGGATTCGAACCCATGACCTTTACCATTCAAGAGCAGATGTCTTACCAACTAGACCACCGAGATTGCCCGGTAGCTAGAGGCAGTTCGAATCCTATATTTTAGCAGCGGGTACCGCGACAATTAAATAGATGTTAAATTCACTGATGTGTGTAAAGCACTGTAAACTCAGTTCTTTCCCGAGTCCAGTGAAAAAAATCCAGGCATATTACTCGGGTGGGATTTGGTATAGGATTCGAACTGCCTCTAGCTACCGGGCAATCTCGGTGGTCTAGTTGGTAAGACATCTGCTCTAGAATGGCAAAGGTCATGGGCTCGAATCCCACCTGAGTAATATGCCTGTGGATTTGTTTCACAGGACTCGGGAAAGTACTGAGTATACAGTGCTTTACACACATCGGTGGAAGGGTAAAAACCAGTAATAGGCCTATTTGTATTATATTACTTTTCCTAAAATACCAATGATGCATCTTCAAGTATCATTGGTTTTTTGAAGAGTACATTTATTCCAATCGTCTAGTTTGCAAGAACCATATCATAAAGGGATGGTACATCATTGGTTATTGGAAGAGTACATTCATTTCAATGCTCTAGTTTTCAAGAAACATATCATAAAGGGATGGTACATCATTGGTTACTGGTGATGGTACATCATTGATTATTTCATTCCAATCCTCTAGTTTTTCAACAAACATCTCAAAGGGAGGGTACAGTACATCATTGGTTTTTAAAAGATGATCAATTCCACTCCTCTAGATAAATAGAAACATATAATGAAGGGATTGTACATCATTGGTTTTTAGTAGTCAGTTTAAGAGTACATTCATTCCGATCCTCTAGTTTCAATACTCTAGTTTCATCTCATATTACTCTTCCTAGAACCAATGATGTGAGGGATGATCCATCATTAGTTTAAAGACTAAAAGAATACCTTTATTTCAATCTTCTAATTTCCATGAGTTTGTGACATGCTTTGGAAACTTGAGAATTGGAATGGATGAATACTCTTCTGGATAGTTTGTCATAATAATAATAATAATATACAGCACTTATATAGCGCACAGTATCTGACAAAGAAATGCCATTCAAGGGCGCCGGTTCCGAAAGTCAAGAGTCCATGATTAAGATATTTGTTTGAAGAGGTGTGTTTTGAGCTGCCGTTTGAAGATTGAGGGATTACTTTGTGTTCTGAGGGCAAGCGGCAGTGAGTTCCAAAGACGAGGTGCAATGCTGTAGAAAGCTCTGTCTCCGTAGCTAGCGAGGCGGGATATGGGTACGTGGAGTGTGAGAGCCGATGACCGTAGACCAGGCCTGACATTACGAAGTCATCTATTTTAATGAGTATTATTATTATGTTTTCTGAGTGTTATTATAAAAAGGGGTTAATTTAAAGGCCCTGTACACTATTGGTAAGATCAAAAAACACAAATGTTCACAGATTCACACACAACTTTCATGATTTAAAGTAAGTAATGGTTGAAAGAGTTCCTTAAAAATATTTCTGCCTAAAATGCTATCGTTTCTGAGAAATGAGTAAACAATAGTTTTTATCACGCGCGATATAAACAGAAAACACATAAGGTCTCTTTTCACTATTTTCTTGTGATCTTGATGACCAATTGAGCTCAAACTTTCACAGGTTTGTTTGTTCATGCATATGTTGAATCACACAAAATGTGGACACTGATTTTGAGCTGTTACCAAAAGTGTACAATACCTTTAATGTACGGTAATTCTTTACAACAACAACAAATACAGAGTTATGATGCACCATCCCTTAATGACATTATATGCATCTTGAAAACTAGAGGATTGGAATGAATGCACTCTTCCAAAAACCAATGACGTACCATCCCTTTATGATGTTTCTTGAAAACCAGAGGATTGGAATGAATGTACTCTTCCAAAAACCAATGGTGTACCATCCCTTCATGATATCTTTCTTGAAAACTAGAGGATTGGAATGAATGTACTTTTTCACCAACCGATGATGAACCATGACATTTCTTGATAGCTGGAAGATTGGAATAAACGTACGAAGAAACAACCATGTACCGTCCCCTTTAAAATAACAATATTTCAAAGTGACGAAACATTTGACGTGGGCTAGCGTTCGCACAGACATAACAAATTGTTGCTTGTTCCCTGAAAACTCTAGGGAATCTCCTCTAGGCTTGTGAATATCAAGACATCCTGAATGAGCTTCAAGAAATTGGAACTTACAAATCTGATTTAACGTTTGACGTCAGTGCTGTGGCGATGTACGCAAGGAGTCTATTAAGAAACTGGTAGGATAAAACAAACCTTTTAATGTTTTCAACGTCATTTTGAAATAAAGTGACGAATTAGCCCCGCAGCCAAAATATTTGTTTTTAGAAAATCACGTTTGAAGTTGAACTATTTTTCCAACTATTGTGTAGGAGACTGCTTAATAGTTTTGATTTTGAAGTTTACTATCAAAATAAATTCTGAATTATTCAGTCGTACAAAACTGTTTGTGCAAAGAATTATTAATTCCTAAACATTGGTCACTTTAAAAAAACAAAAAACAGACCTGCCCTGTAGAGCACTGTGTACAAACCAACACTCTTAAAACTATAGCGTTGAATTCATACTTTAAAGAGTGTACAGTCAGTGACAACTCTATAAAAGTTAGATTTAACTTTAATTTAAAAAAGTTAAACTAACATTATCAAAGTTACATCTGACATACTAATGTTGTAACTCCTTTTTATATATATTTGGTTTGCGGTAACACCATGTGTATATCTACTTGCTAGGTAGGTTTTGTTCTTTGAGAACTTGTCTTGCTTATTATTCTACTGCCGCAGAGTAGAATATTCGGAATTCGGGAGAATTCTCAGATCTTAAATCTACTTGCTAGGTAGATTTTGTTCTTATGAGAACTTGTCTTGCTTATTATTCTACTGCCGCAGAGTAGAATATTCGGAATTTGGGAGACTTCTCAGTTCTGAAAAGAACTGTCCTTCTTATTAACTACTACCTGGGCGGGAGGTAGGAAATCGGGCGGGACTACTACTTTCGTTATGTGGATCGGGGGGGACTTCTCGTTAATAACTACACTGCCGCGGAATGAGTCTAAATAGGTCTCAATGTTTCGACTAGCTTGCTCTAGTCATCGTCAGGAGACTCACTTTTTAATCAGATTACTTTGAATTTACAAAGAGTTGTCACTCATCACACTCTTTAAAGGGTCTGTATACGTTTGGTAATGACTCTGAAAATTAATGGCAATAAAAACTTACTTGGTAAGAAGTACAGCAGCTTTGGATAGTATAATGCATTTTGAGAAACTTTTCCCTTCGAAGTACTGCGGTTATGGAAAAATATATCACTTTTTATCCCAAAAAAATTAAATCTGAGAAGCGTTACTGACAGTAACGTTTCTCAGATTGTGTATTCCAATTACAGATTATTCTTCCTAGATTTTGGCAATATCTCAAAAACGCTATCACCTTTTGAAATGAAATTTTCACAGGTTAGTTTTATGGTATATATATCTACAACTATATAGGATTAAAACAAACAGTCGGTTCCAATTACCAAACGTATACAATCCCTTTAAATTAACATTGTCAAAGTTAAATATAACAAACTATAATGTTGTAACTCTGTTTTTTCAGATGAATTTAACTTTACAAAGAGTTGTCACACCGCATACTCTTTAAAGTGTTGAAATTAACACTTAGCTTTTAAAGTGAATGCATTTATAAGGTTTGCAACTTCGTAAAAACGCTAAATGAAGGGAATCATCACTTTGTAAAAACAAAGTAACACACCTGACGCTTTGTTCATTTCATTTTCACTTCATTTATACTGGCTGTAAAGCCAAGGACTCTCAGAAAAGCAAACTTAATCACTGTACTAGCCAAGAACCCCATGGAGAGAAGACAAGGAAGGAAGTTTCAGTTTTAGATGTGGGAGGAAAACCCCAGAGAATTATTTCAGGGGAAAACCCATGCAGTCAGGTAGGGACTGAGAACCCAATCCACATAGTGCCACCGGCAGGATTTGAACCGGGGTCCTAGAGGTGGAAGGCTAGGAGATACCACTACGCCAACCCGGCAAAAAAAAGGCAGACACTATAAAAAAATTCCTGCAAACAAACAAATATTTTTAAAAACCACACGACTGAACGCATCATGTTAAAGAATGTGAATAAACAATTATTAAAGGTTAAAAAAATGTTTTTTTTTTTTTAAAATTTTAAAAAAAGGCCCCGTTTACTATGTGCTGTTCGTAACGTCAATCAGTAGCGGGATATTTGAAAGTGAAGAAGTGTAAGTCTGCCTTGCATTACTCATCGGGTACCTGATCAGTCTGATGCATTTCGTGGACGTCGCCCGTGTATCTAGGAGTGTACAGTACGTGTTGTTACGACGTTTGGTTTTCACTGGTCCCCCATGCAAATTTCATAATCTGGTAAAAAAAAAAGAAACGATAGAATCGTGATATAACGAGAACACACATTCATTGATGAGTTGGCTGCGGCTGTGATGACAAATCGGATCGCGGCACGGCGTGCGCGGCAAGCACAGTCGATCCAGTGCCAGAAATATGAAATATGCAGCGCTGAAGCGCTGGCGATGTCGACGGACGGACCACTCGTTAGCCTGACTTTCGACTTTAACTGCCTATATACTGGACTGATCAGGAAACAAATGCTAACTGACCCATCTTTAGTCGTTTTGCTTTAGCAACACCCGCAATTCGGCCTACCGGAGAATGCCACGAAAAAAAAATCCTTTGGGATAACGAACAATAAAAGCAAGCTACTCACTTGCACGTAAATTGCAGCAGCAGGCAAGTTCGAGGGGGGTCGATGTTCGGTCTGCCAGTCTGCGCTCAAAAAAGACATGGCGGAGTCTTCACAAACAACTTCATCAATTTTTTTTTATTTTTTTATATAAAAACAACAACAAAAATTGTCAAAAAATTGTTTTATTGTTAGTATACATACACTCTTCTGTAAAAAAGAAAGAAAAAAAAACTATTTCCAGGTGACTTTAAATTTAAATAAAGAAAGGCCTCAAACTACTTTCAACTCGGCGGCAACAGAAGACTCCATTAAATAATTTGTTTGCCATGACAAGGTCATTATCATCACTCTATATAAAGGAGTCTGGCTGTGGCAAAATACAAAGACATGCCTGGTTTAATAGCATTTAAATTTAACTATTTAGGTTTCAGAAATGTGTCTACTGACGCATCAAATTCTGTTCTGAAAGAAAAACCCAAATTGAAAACGGACAATACTGGATGAACAAATCAAACGTTCAACGAAGCAGAGAGGCTGAAAAAAGTTCAGAATAATAGTCAACTTTCAGGACACACAATCCAAAAATGACTTTTACTTGCTGAAATCCCAAAATAGGTTGTGTTTAAGTGTTTTGGACGTCAAAAATGCCGACAATATTAGTTTAATAAGAAAGCTTTTAAAAATCAGTGCAGACCCATAAAGTACAGGGAGAATTACTTTACACTGCTATGTTTATGGCAGTAAGACGGACAAGATAAAATAATATTAATTTGGGAGGCTAATCATCCTTTCTGGCAGTGAGAAACTGAGTTTTACAAAAGACTGGGCTACAATGTGGTTGAGCCGCAGGCATAAAAAGGCCAGCCACATCAACCCATAATGACCACAGATCACAGCAAGAGATCGAAAATGTTTGATTTTTCGTGAGGGAGGAAAACTGGAGGGCCCAAAGAAAAGCAAACTTGTTCAGCGATGTTAATGACCGACTTTATCCATTTGATTTTGTTAGTGCACTCCAAGCCTCTCTTTATTGTACTCTTAATTACAAACAAGTACCTTGAATACTTTGTATTTTCAGGCCTGGAATTACACGGAGGCCTTGGAGGCCATGGCCTCTGTTGCCCCTGGTCTTGGCCTTTGTGCCCTTTCAAAAGTTTCCTCATAGACTTCAAGATTTTCCAATGGAAGTGCCCTTTGCAAAATGAAAACGGCCTTGCCCTTTCAAAGATGAGACTCCAGGCCTGTATTTGTAGTTCTAAGTATTTTTCAATGTATGTTTTTTTTTATTTTCCTTCTTTCAGCTCCTCTGAAAATGTTTGGTCATAAATATAGGTGCCGCTTTACAAATTTGTATTATCAATATTATTATTACAATTATTATTAGATCATTTTGGTTGGTAAGCAGTCTACAAAAGCTAATTCCATTTTTTCCGTTTAGCTGTTAAACATTTGTACTCAACTCAACAAGAATATCACTCATTCTTATTTACTCTATATAATAAACAAAGTTCAAGGCAGTTGACGTTGTTTCACATTTCTGTTTGTATCCACAGGAATTTGGAATGAAAACACACACACACCAAGAGCCTTTCGCCTGGTGTTATTCATTTTGTATAAATCTTTATCGGAATCATCTTTCCACTGTCCGCATGTCAACAAGTCTAAGGTTTTTTCGGAGGTTTTTCGGTTTACTATCGGCGTTGATGTAAATAAACGTTGACTGGCTCACGTTCGTCCGCAAACCTCTCTTGGCTGGTTTGATTTAATTTGATAAGAAAACATCCTCAAGTTGTGCAGATATGATTGATGCCTCGTGGCAAGACGACAACTAAAGAGACTTGCTGGTTTTTATCAGGTTTCATAAATTCATTATTACATATGTTTGGTATGGGTTTTACCCTTAGGGCAAGATCCAGGAGTAGAGAATGAGTTGTTTACACAGGGAGCAGAAACATTCAGTAACTTAAAGGGTGTGCACAACACTGGAAACATTGAAAATATAAATGTTACAACATAAGTTGTACATTAACTAACATGGTATGAGAAATGAGTTTCAAAAAATTAGTTTTGATCTCGGAAGTCCAAAACTAAATGTTTGAAAACAGTGAAAACATATTTTTAAAAATTGTTGTTTTCTTTAAACTCAAATGAGTGATGGAGCATAAAACTCATGGCCTGTTTTCAACCAAAAGAAATTTTATTTAAAAAGATTGTTAAATTAGTTGGGCGTTTTTTTAGAAAGAATTTTGACAGATGATGCTGTTTCAAAAAGAAAAAAACCTTTTGCATAGTGCCACGAACAATGCACAAAATACACATTTAGTTTTAGTATTCCGATTTTATTTTATTTTTTAATAACCAACAATTATCAATTGGCAGATTTCGTGTGTGTGTGTGTGCAATATTTCAAATGAAAGTTCACAACATTCATGAATTTATAAAAATATCTTTTTCAAATTTAAATCTTAGTTTTCGAGTCAAATTTGCCAAATATAGGAGTCCTATATTGATAAACATAGGACGCTTGGGACACTAACTTGCAGCGACGCTTTGCCGCATTATTTCCAAAATAATCCCTCCCACCCGTTCCTCCCAACGAACCAAGGTTGTGTCACGGTGGACAAGGTGTCTACATGGAGTCGTCCACGTTGTTTAGAAGGGGATTTGAGAATGTTCAGAGTGTGGGGTGGACGAGTGTCCGTATCTATTTCATGTTTATTGTGAACAATTTTTTCAAACGACAAGGATGTGAGCTATATAAAACAAATATTGAATGCATTTCGTTCGCCTCGCCAAATGGAAAAGTCCAGATTTCACCTCATGATTATATTCTGCGAATATGCATCCAATATTTGTACATGTATATTATTAATATTGCCATCCCGTTGCATATTTACAGACCGAGTTGGTGAATTTAATCCTCCCCTTTGACCAGACCATAAATAAAATAATGAGAGACAAAATAACCATCAAGCCCAGGCCTCCCAGCTGCTGCTCACCCACTCCATCTTCAATACTTTCAGACAAAACCAGGTCAACTCAGGGCCGAGTACTTGATGAACTGAATTATTCAAGATACACGTACATGTGGCGCGTTTAAACTTTGCGCATGAATGCTTAAAGGCACTGAACATGTTTGGAAGTTGTCAAAGACCAGTGTTCTCACTTGGTGTATCCCAACATATGCATAAAATAACAAGCCTGTGAAAATTTGGGCTCAATTGGTCATCAAAATTGCAAGAAAATGATGAAAGAAAAAACACCCTTGTACAAATTTGTGTGCTTTCAGATAGGAATAAAAACTTCTTGCAAGAAGTCTTTTATTATTTTAGTGAGAAATTACCTCTTTCTCAAAAACTGCGTTACTTCAGAGGGAGTCGTTTCTCACAATGTTTTATACTATCAACAGCTCTTCGTTGCTTGTTACCAAGTAAGATTTATGCTAATATTTGTTTTCAGTTATTACCAAACGAGTACGATTTAAGGTACCTTTAAGGTAATAATTTCAAATAAAACCCAAATGACAGGACAAACAGTAAAGGGTACCACTTTGCATCCATCACGTTAATAGTTTTTCAAATGGTCGTAATTTTAATAATTACCTGAAAATGGCCAATTATGTTTTTTTAACATGGCAGGCTTATAAAATGAAGGAATAAGGTGTTACTTTTTTATAAGCTTTTATGTCACAATTTTAATAATTTTACATATATTTTTCTATTTACTTGCAGAAAATGTATTTGTTTTTACCTCCACATCAGATTATAGTACATGGCATAACAAAAGAGCTGACAAGTTGCTTGTTTAAGAAAAGTGCAAACGGAAACAACAGTTTTCATTGGTCAGAAGTGCCTCCTGGAAAGAAAATGGTGCACCCCTTTGTGCCCCGTAAAATGTTACCCTAGTTCCGTTGCTGCTTATCAGGAAATAACTAGTAAGGGGGAGGGGAGGGTTGTCCTGTCATCGGTGAATGGGAACCATCTGCTCTAGATTTCTGCATGAATCGGAAAGTATTTGGAGTGTCATGGCTTAGCAGTCTAGTCCACCGGACGCAAGTTCTAGTGGCTAAGTCATCGGGATGCGGGTTCGAATCCCAGTGATGACATTTGTGTCCTTGAGCAAGACACTTAACTATAATTGCTTCTGGGTACAAGTGAGGTCGGAGATTGATTGATTTGGCTTGTTTTAATTTTTATTTTATTTTAAATTGCCTAAAAAGTGAGGGCTACACTTAACTGATTTGGGCTTTCAACCCAAATCAACTGTCACCAGGGGCATGTTGCCACCTACTCCTGGGACTGAAACAGGGTTAACCCCTTCACAGTCCGTAAGGATGTAGACATGGGTATCATCCACTAGGAGCCTGGCTGGTAGAGCAGAATGCACTACCTTCCCAACTTTTTACGAAGCAATTATGGTTAAGTGCCTTGCTCAAAGGCACAAGTGTCATGACAGGGTATCAAACCCACACTCTGCTGCTGACAACACCAGAGCTTGCGGGTCCAGTGAACTGGACCGCTCGGACATGACATGCCACTAAAATACTTGGCAGCGCAGGATAGTTACTCCCCAGGGAGCTTAGATGGTTCAAGGAATGAAATAAATGGCCTAGAACTGGGGTGATAACGTTCATGCCCCAGGAGCATGGACATTGGCTGAGTGATACCAGCACTACATCAATTTCAGTCCAGTATTATTATTATAAGAATTATTAGCGTTTTACCCATACACCGATGTGTATACAGTGCTTGACACACGTATATGGGTAAAACACTAACAATATTCTTTATCCCGATGCAAATTTAACATCAGTTTAAAATTACTATCATTGCTGACTTTACTATACATTTGCTTGGGCTAAAATCTAAAAATTGTATTGTTTGTATGTCAGTTTTCTCCAAATTTGAAAATTAAAGGTTGGCACTGGGGAAGGAGGGTCCCGGCCAGCATAAGGGCCCAGAATTATTTTTTGATTGTACGTGGTCTGTGATCATGGTGATGCACTCTGAGGTGATTCTTGATGGCCACTTCCTCCTGACTTCTTTGAGCAAAGGTTTTAAAGATTGCATTTGAACTCTGAAATGCATGAACTTGAAAAAAAAAGTGGCTCGTGGATTTTAAACCTTGGCGGCAACTTCTTAAACATGGCGGGTGCTACAGAAAGCGTGGTGGTGTGCCTAGCTTTTTTTTTAACATGTTGGAGAACACTGATATGTATATATTATATTTCATTTCAAATAAGTTTCAAATTAGAAATCAAGTTTAAAAACAGAAAATATTGCGAACTTCTGAAAATATTTACCTTGATATTTGAGAACCACAGTCTATTCTCATGAAGAGTGTTGATATACCAAGCATTCATATACCCCAAATACACTGCCAGGAGTACTCCAAATGCCAACGATGCGTATTTCATCCACGCTACCGACTGTTGCGAGTTTTGTTTAGCACTCCGGGATTGGAAGTGCGGACGTCCATTCCGCAAGGGTTCAAATCCATTCGACTTTCCGTTATGGTGTGAGCTGTGGTTGGTGTAGTTGTTGTTATTGCAATGTTTCTGAAATCCGTTTGCGGAGTTAGCATTGCGCTTCTTCACAGAGCTACGACCCATGGTGATGAATCTTTGAATGTTGATGGTTCAAGAGTAACTTGATCAATGATGAACCTCTATTGATCCTCGGAAACCTTGACAATTTGTTGCAAAGCCAGTATTGAGGATCTGAAGCAAAAACTCTCACTTTTGAAATCGAGGTTGATATTTCAGCGAGTACCTACGCGTCTGACTTAGAGGACAGAAAACAACATAAGTCCTTCAAACTAGCGACACAATCCGATTGTGAGTCCATACTGTCAGCCTCTCTTCAAAGGACGTCACAAAGTTGTTTCCACATGGATGGAGCCCTCAGTCCATGAATAAAAAACACACGTTCAGCTCAGCCAAGTGCTTCAACAACACAACCTTGTTTTTTATTTTATTTTATCGCCGGGCGGTTTTATCAGTAAAGGTTATATTTTTCGTGCCCCTCGGAGTTGAGTAAACGCTTAAGAAGTCAACTGTACTGCAGCGGCTTTAAGATTTGATGGAATAGCAAAGCCGTGGTAAAATTGTTGGCATGTAGATGCTCTTTACCTCACAGCAGGTTCTAAGCTGAGCCTTTGTATCAAAGGGGAAAGTAGAGAGGTAATACTATGGGCGATACAGTGTCAAGTCCACACGAAGCGTGGATGGATCGCGACCAGATGTGCTTGGTATTCAAGTGCAACTACCTAATTTATTACCCCCTCTTCAAAATATTCAAACGACCAACTGAAACCATGAATTATTCAGACCAATCAGGAGGCATATCAATCAATCAACTATTGTTTCTAAAGTAACCCACACAGAGCCACAGGCCCGTTAATATATGGCCCCCGGTCAGCAGTTCTGACAAAACTTAAATCAGCCCAATAAAGATGATTTCTTGACCGGAGAGAAAACCCAGCGTGTGCAATAAAGAGAACATGTGAGCGACACTATAAAACTTTAATCTAGACAGGTTTGACTCGGTTGAGTTCACACAGAGTGATAACCGGGTCCCATTTAATGAAAACAAATATCCTGGCATATCTGGATCGCTAAAAAGTGTGTTGACAGAGTAACACTGGTATTTATTCATATCGCTAAAAATGTATGTGATCACTTTTGATCCACTTAATTGCCTTGGGCTTGCCTACGACTCTAGCCTGGAACGGTGGGTGGTGAAAGCGATTTACAGGTATAAAGGCCTAACTCAACATCTCCAAAAGGCTGGAATTCATTTTCTTGCTTTTCTTTACACCGGCCGTACATCGTATATAAAAGGAAAAGGGTAGCTGTAAACATGAAGCTGATTTCATCTCTGTACACAGAAACCATAGAATTTTTCTGACAATCGGTTTTTTTTTTTTTGTTTTTTTTTTACAGAAGCACTAGACCATTTTGTTTTGAAGTACCTTTTGATGGATGTATGAATTAAATACCAGAATTCTTGCTGGGTTGCCATGTGGAACTCTCATTATTTAATTAATTGTGCGGGGGTTTGAAAAGGATAGAAATCTCTTTATTTGCCCTTCAATTTGGCTGCATATAACTGTGGTAATTAATACACCAAAGAGGGTTGCTGTTATCAATGGATTAGGCTATAATTTGTACCAGGAACCAGGAATAAACCATTTTCTGTTAGGGTGTTTTAAATGTTCAATGTACCTCCATGGTTCAATCAATCAACCAAGGTCATCAGAACTTTGAGCCAGTAAGTGGCACTCTTACATCCTGTACACTGGGGGAAGGATGAAAGCAAGATTATGATTGGTTGAATCACTGCAAGCAAGCTTATCTGGATCTGTACCAGTCTCAGTGTCCGTGGTACAGCTTCAAATTATCACAGCTATAATCAATGAATATTCATGAGCCTCATGAATATTTCCTAAGTGTGGAAACGTATCAGCAATCAAACACTATTACAAGTAAATTTATGAACCTGCTGCACTTCGGGGACATCAGACCATTTGGCGCTTGATATGGGGCATGATGTACCCTCCCCCCCCTAATTGTGTCTTCATTGTATGCTTATAATCTAAGGAGTTCTTTAGAGGGGGGTACTTCTGTACAAGAGGAACATTGTGTGTTAAATAACTTGTCTGGGAACATTGGGGGTGGGGGGATACCCTATGCCCCATATCGGGCATGGTATACATCAGACCATCCATCAACGGCAATAGTTAATACATTCATAAACTACGAGAGATAGTTAATTGTATTTTAAAGACTCACTACAAACTTGTGCTACATGCCGGTGAAAACCTACTATTAAGTTAAAACACAAATTGTAAAAATATTTAGTGCTATACACAAAATAACTTATCAGTTAACTATAAGTTATGGTGGTACATGGTTTGCTTAAATGGAAGAGTGTGCATTCAATTCCTCTAAATTGCAAGAACCTCTTTTGAAATAGCACAGCCAACGGCGGGAAAAAAGTCTTAACAAAATTTCATAACAAACTCTTTCAAACACTTTGCATAACCCAAATCGCCCAATCCAAGGCAACGTGTCCCTTTAATGAAGTGACTGTGGTGTTTATGCATCTCTGACATTGTATGCGGTTACTTTTTTGATCCACTCATTTTGCCCGGTGGAATCCCTGAAAGCCTAGCCTGGAAAAGTGGGGCGATGGAAGCAATCAACAGTACAGAGATCTACGCAACACCTGTCAAAGGCTGGAACTCTTTTCATCTGTCTTGGTATTTTTCTTCCCCACTGCTTATATCATGAATTATTTATACTGTCTTTTAAAACATAAAGGCGAATTTGATGAAAATACAACAATCTCATTTCTAAAGTAACCCTGGAACACTTTATAATAGATGTTAAATTTGCATCGGGGATAAAGTATATACACTTTGGTTTTTACCCATACACCGATGTGTGTTAGCACTGTATACTCAGTACTTTCCCGAGTCCTGTGAAAAAATATCACAGGCTTATTACTCGGGTGGGATTCGAACCCACGACCCCTTGCAATTCTAGAGCAGTGTCTTACCAACTAGACTACCGAGATTGCCCGGTAGCTAGAGGCAGTTCGAACACTTGTTATTTTATCTACATGTATACAAAGTAAAACAGCTGCAGATTACAAACCATATTCTTTAGTGGAGGGCTTCAATTCATCGTCCCTTTAAAGAGTGTGCATAACATTGGTAAGAGTAAAAATATAAATGTTCACAGATCTCAGATCTGCACATTACTTACACGGTATAAAGATGGTCATGGTGGGAAACTTCCCTTGAAATATTTTTGCCTTAAATGCAACAGTTTTTGAGAAATGAGAAAAACAATTGGTTTTGATCTTGCAAGTCCAAAACTCAGTGTTTGAAAACAGTGACAACATTTAAGGTTTTTTCCACTTTATTTTGTGACTCCAATAACAGATTGAGCTTTTAAACTTTCACAGGTTTGTTATTTCATGTATAATATGTTGGATCACATCAAGTGTGGATACTGGTCTTTGACAATTACCAATGTGATGTGCTTTAAAGGCACTGAACACGTTTGGAAATTGTCAACCAGTGTTCTCACTTGGTGTATCCCAACATATGCATAAAATAACAAGCCTGTGAAAATTTGGGCTCAGTTGGTCATCGAAGTTGCAAGAAAATGAAAAAAGAAAAACACCCTTGTTGTACAAATTTGTGTGCTTTCAAATAGGAATAAAAACTTCTTGCAAGAAGTTTTTATTATTTTAGTGAGAAATTACCTCTTTCTCAAAAACTACGTTACTTCAGAGGGAGTCGTTTCCTACAATGTTTTATACTATCAACAGCTCTCCGTTGCTTGTTACCAAGTAAGTTTTTATGCTAATTGTTTTGAGTCATTACCAAACGTGTACGATACCTTTAAAGAAATTATGAAAATGATAATGATAATGGACATTTCTTTTGTAAAAAGGGGCTTTTGGATGCTACATGTTACCTTGAAATTAAACTTCTTATATCAACTTCACCCCCCCAAAATCACCTTATGGCCCTTTTGGAAACCACGGCTGGGGCTTGAGCTCTGGTTTGGGTTCTGTCAGTAAGTTTGAAAGTATATACCTTTGGTATGAGACTTCAAGCAGGTTGACGGTGCCTCAGTCGTAGTCCAAGCCATGGGTACGAAAAGGTCCCTGTAACCCCAACCTCCCAAACCTTTCCTCTTTGACGAAATGAAGGATTCAGAAGGACTGAGTGATGGATTTGAGCGCTTCACAAGAAGCCACTATTATTATTATAATTATTAATTAACAGTTGCTTATAATAATAATAATAATAAGAAGAAGAAGATTTGTATAGCGCTGGTATCTAGAAAAAAACTATTCACTGCGCTAAGACCTCTGGGAAATTAACGATATATGCCTGATTGAAAAGGTAAGTTTTGAGATGTGATCTGAAAGAAGGCGATGTCAGGTTATGCTCTAAGAGTCATTGGCAATTTGTTCCATATGTGGGGGGCTGCAACTGAGATACTTCTATCTCCGTAAGCTTTCATCCTGGCAGATGGAACCACAAGCAAGTGGGCATTACTTGAGACTGATTACTTATCACTGGGTCACGCGTTCCAATCTTATCCAAGTCCAAATGAAATATTTAGTGTGGAGCGATACATGTAGGAGGGGAGGATAAGTACGGATTGAGGTCACCTTGAGATGTGATCGGAAGGAAGTGAGTTCAGGTTATGCTCTAAGAGTCATTGGCAATTTTGTTCCATATTTTTGGGGCCAATTGAGTACTTCTATCTCCGTAAGCTTTCATCCTGGCAGATGGAACCACAAGCAAGTGGGCATTACTTGAGACTGATTACTTATCACTGGGTCAGGCGTTCCAATCTTATCCAAGTCCAAATGAAATATTTAGTGTGCAGCGATATACATGTAGGGGAAGATGAGTACGGATTGAGGTCACCTGGAGGCAAAACATTTCAGGCCTAGGCAGGACTTGAAATTTACACTGGACCACAGGCCCGAGGCCAGTAATTTCAGCACCGGGCCAGTAAGCTCACGACTCGACAAGTCCAGCGGTCTGGTGTTTTTTCTTCAAACGTTGACTTTCAGTTAAGCTTGGGTGATACCACAATATTATCGAGTATCGCGATACTAGTTCTGAAACGATTACGATATCGGGTAGATTTATTTTTGATCGTGATATCGGTAAATCGCGATATCGTCTAAGTATCGCGATGCATTTCCTAACCGAGACGATCTTGCAACAAAAAATCTCCTAGTGGAGACGATCTTGCAACAACAAAGAGCTGCAAGTCACAGACCGCAACCGCAAGATTCCCCAACAGATTCGACCCGACCGGGTTTCTTCGAAAAACCAACATCAAAGCCTTATTAGCGATCAGGCGGTCTCACACAGAGTACTGAAAAACTACGACATTGCGCTTCCGGGTGTTACCACGTGTTGTATCAACCTCGTCCCCATGGTTTACTTTATTCCAACCATGTTTACAATAGTACCTCGTACCGCTCGACACACCTTGGGGACGAGGTTGGTGATCTAATTAGTTATGCACACATATAGAACAGTCTGTCATGCGCAGTAGACACATTAAATGCGTGTAAGTAATAGGCCCAGGTTTTCACCCATAGGTTTAGAGTAAAACCCGAAGAATAGATCATTGGAGAAAAGTAGAAATGAGACGGTTGCTTCGATAACTGAAACTTGCACAGTGAGTTTCGTGTAGAAGATTGACGTCATCGAAAATTAATCGCGATATTATCGAATATCGCGATATTATATTCTTGACGATACATCGTGGATGAAAAAAAGCGATATCGCCCAAGCTTACTCTCAGTCGGATAAAAATATTTCAATTCTGTTGAGTATTGAAGAATACCTGCCCGTAATACAATCAAGATAAATTTTCTCTCAGTGCTTGTTCAATTTAAACAGTTCAAATCTTTTCTTACGACTGGTCTTGTAAAAAAAAACATCTGGTCCAGTAGACATTTTGAAGCTTAAAGCCCTGCTTGTGGATTTTCTCCCAAAATTGGAGCCTTGCTAGGGATAGGGAAGTAAGGGTTTTAATCAAAAGATTGCCATGTATACTTCACTGTTTTCCTGTCACAGAAATTAGGTTGACAGTGAAAACAGGTGTTTTTGTGCCTTTGTAATATGAATGCATAGGACCACTGCGCCTAAACCCTGATGAGTGATATTCACAATCCTAATCCATTTGTCCTCAATTCCCTTTGCAGTGGGACAACCTTTAGCAAACTTTTTATACTCAAACAAGTTTGCCTTTTATAAAATCATCTTCCGAATAATGATAATAAAATTTAAATAAATTAAAGGTACGCCGGAAAACTTTCCTAGTGTTGTGATCAACAGTTTAACATGATATACATGAAAAAACTCAATTTACATCAATTCAGTTTATTGGTCGTATCCGTGGCGGAAAATTCCCTTGCATACATGCAATACACAAATAATTACACACCAACAAAAATATGCTGAATATAAACTAGATCAATTAAACAACACTTTCACTGATGACTTTCATTGTATCTTTCTTTATAATTCCGCTGTAAATCAGCATTACGTTTACAAAAACCAATCTATGACCCTACTGCCTCCCAAAGACATTAAAGACGCTGAATCTCATTTTAAAACATGCATACTGAAGAATGATAAAATCACCCAAAGCCAAAGGGGCGCTAAACGTGAAGGCTACAAGAAAAATAAAGACAAGTTAAATAGAAATAGTAGGATACCTGTGCACATTTCTCTTGAACTGGAGTAGATTACAAGATGGCAAGAAACAAGATACAGGTAGGGAGATCCAAAGTGCAGCAGCACGAGGGAAAAAGCTATATTTGAATATCTCATAATATTGGCCTTTGGAAGAGATACAGTGATGGGGTGAGAAGATGTGGCAAAGCGGGGAGCTACGAGTGAAGTAGACTTGTAGACAAGTCGTTACATTTCTGTCGCGGTGATAGCAAAATGGCTGTCTCGCAACTATCTCGCTAAACTGCTGCCCCATGCGAGACTATTGCTCTCACCACTACGGTTAAATTGGACCGTAGTGGTGAGAGCAGTAGTCTCGCGCCGAGCAGCAGTCTCACGAGATAGTTGCGAGAGAGCCGTTTCGCTATCAGCGCGACAGAAATATAACGACTTGTCCACAAGTCTACGAGTGAAGGTGTGCACTGGAGGGACAAGTGAGAGACCCTCTGCCCACACACCATGAAAGTACCTGTTAGAACAAGCCCAATGTGAAGATAGGGAGTCTAAACAGAGCATCCCTGTTGCTGCAATGGATTGTTCCAGTACAAATTTAAATATAGGTGCTACAAAAGAGAAAATGCCTTGCAGCCCTAGCGAAGCATGAGGTGTGGGATTGAAAACATCTTGCAGTAATCAACCTCGTTCCCATGGTGTACGATCTCGCCGCGCCATTTTGTTTTCTTTCCCAGAATGCCTTGCTCGATTATACACCCTGGAAGTGTGAAACGAAATTAGCCCATATATTTGGCTATTTTAATTAGTCCTGTGGTTGATCCATTCTGTTTTAGAGACTACGCAGAGCGTGCCGTCAAAATACGCATCAAGTCGTAGAGCAACTGGCCCCTCCCATTCTTTTTCTATCTTGAGTGATACATTTAACTGTATGCAGTTTAGGGAGACCATGTAAAAACATGATTTATTTGAATGTATTGCGTCGAAATACTTGCATTTTTACACGCGTTCTACGTGCATTTTTACGCGCGTACTAAGAGCCCGACAAGCGCCCAACAAGCGCTCGAATGTTATTAACAAGCGTGCACGCAAATCAGTCACTTTTGGGAGCAAATCAGCGTTGATTTTCAGTGTTTCCCTCCCAGGGGTTTAGTGGTGAGAGGTATCGATACGGCGCGCTGCCCATGGTAGCGAGGCTGTGCAGTAATAAACTTGAAGGGAGTTTTCAAAAGATATAGGCCTATCCTCCACTTTGACACATTTTGAGATGGAATTATTTCTCAGGAAGAGTGGTACTAAGTGAACATTATAATCAGTTTGCTGTAATCAAAAACAATTCTCTAAGATTATTTTCTCACAGATTACAGACTTTTGTATCTTCGACTAACTAGAAGTGTCCTTTCCTTGAGACATTAATAACCTCGCTCCTTCAGAAATGAGATTCCAGCCCAGAAGATACAGAAGCTAAACACTTGACTTCTCCTTGAGAGACTTTCTTGTCAGCGTTTTTGGTTCACTGATAGAGTACACATCAAGACAGAGTCCTCTTCTCTTAACCAATCTGACAGTAATCATTCCCAACAGTTGCCAATGTGCAGTCACTTAAAGACAGACCTGGGACAAGCCGCTGATCTTAAATGGGTCTGACAGTAAAACTGAATGTATGCCACGAACTTCACCAATCTCAGACCAAGGGTGAAGGCATGTAAGAGTCTGGGTTTTAGCTGTATTGGTATAACAGGTGATTCAGCAGGTGAAGTCATTCAGCAAGGTCTTTAAATTCAGAGGTGTGGATGTACATACTATAAACAACCGTTCGCTTTAAAGGTAGGGTCACTACATTGGTGTTTGGCAACGTAAAATGCTGATTTATAAAAAATTAGAAAGAAAAATACAATAAAAGCCACGGGTGAAAGTTTCAGCTGATGAATACAGTGTCTACTTGCTGAGAAAACAGCAAAAAACTGTCACGGTATTTTCACCAAAACGTCCGAGAATCCACCCACGTTTAACGAGGTAACAGCGGGTACCAACCGCATCTCTGTGGGGGCACGGACATCAATGACAGCATCTGCACCCCCATCCTTCCCTTAACGCCACCGATACATCCTAGAGTTATAATTTGGTACGTTTAGAGTATGAGATGTGGTTGCAAGTGAATACAATAAATTAGATAGTAAACCACAAGGGAAACTTACTGGGTAAGTTTTAATTCATTTTGGGTTGAACAAAGAAAAATTGGGATTTGAACCTTCGACCTCCAGAGTAAGTGCCTGCACAACTGAGCGCCGCCAGCTCTACCAACTGTCAGTTGGTCGAGCTCCAGCACGTTAATCTGGAGGCTCAGGTTTGCTCTAGAGCGCCGGCACGTTACTCTGGAAGTCACAGGTATAAATCCTGCCCTAGCCAATTCTTCTTTGATCAACCCAAAATATGTTGAACAACACTTTTTGAGTGTTTTCAGGTACTTAACAAAAATTACTAAATTGGGTTTCTCATCATAATCTCTTTAGTAAACCTCATTTTATTTCTTTATTATTGTTTTACTGTTAACACCTTTTTACCAAATTGTTGTGCTGTCATGGTAATTTTTTTTAAATGATCTTGTATGAGGATTTCTGCAAGGGTCTCGTATTATCATAATGTTTATAAATTTATTGTGGTATTTCCTAGCGTTGTACCAATTTATTTGTGTTCTTATTGTGATTATCTTATGTTTTGAGTTTTTTATCATTGTCCTTTCTTGTTTGAATAATTATTTCATGCTTGTTATGCTCTTGTGTACATTGGATGGAATGGGTGCAATATACATCAATACATTGTTATTATTATTATTATTATCAAGCCTGTGGCTCTACTCATAACCAAACATACTCACATTTAGAGATATATAAACTATACAAAACACAAACCTACATCGCATGCACAAAATACATGTAACATGTAAGTTGTGTTTACATGATGACTGATGGATTGAGGTAATGTCAGCATCCCGACAACTATTCATTGTTTATCATTTAGTACTACATTCCAAACATCTCTCCAAGAGATTGGCTAGGGCAGGATTTATACCTGTAAGGTTTTCTTAAATTGTTCTGTAGGCCTATTTCCTAAATTGTTCCATTATTTTTAACCTCTGTAAAGCGCTCCAGACCCTGTTTTGGGTTAAGGGCGCTATATAAAAGCCGTTTATTATTATTATTATTATTATGTGCCTATCCATTATGGCCACTAATTATTTATACACTGCTTCTTTTGTGTCCAAGCCTACCAAGTTCCAGATTGCCCCCAACGACTGTTTCATTTGTTGCACTATAGACAAGTTCACAGATGAACAACATCCCACAACAACACCCTTGGGTCATCTTAAGAGGGTCAGTGAAACTCCCAAGTTCACTCTCCACAGGGGTAGTCATAAAATCACAATGTGTAAGGGGGTGATAATGGAGAGGCTGGTTAGCTGGACACCCCAAGGGAGGGCAGCCAGTGGGCCAGCTGGTGCATGGCTGGTGCCAATCAGCTCAATTTAGGGTGAATCTAGGGCACCCTTCTGGAACCATTTTGTCTGTAAGGTCAACATCGAGGGAAAAGTGCAACAAGGAGTGTGATGTTACAGATCTGAGCCCGGTTTCATAGAGCTGCTTAAAGGTATTGTACACTTTTGGTAGCAGCTCAAAATCAGTGTCCACATTTGTTGTGATTCAACATATGCATGAACAAACAAACCTGTGAAAGTTTGAGCTCAATTGGTCATCGAGGTCACGAGAAAATAGTGAAAAGAGACCTTATGTTTTTTCTGTTTTTTCAAATTATCGCGTGTGATAAAAACTATTGTTTTACTTTTTTCTCAGAAATGATAGCATTTTAGGCAGAAATATTTGAAGGAACCCTTTCTACCATTACTTACTTTAAATCATGTAAGTTATGTGTGAATCTGTGAACATTGTGTTTTTCGATCTTACCTATAGCGTACAGGGCCTTTAAGCACAAAAATAAGCTAAGCAAAACAAAATTATGCTAACTAGAATAAGGTTACCAGCCAAATTACCATGTCACTTGTACAATTTGTGACTGGTATCCTGCTCATTATTGCTAAGCAGGGATTTTTGAAGCAATATTTTCTGCTTAAGCAGCTCTATGAAATTCGGCCCTTGGCTCGATTTCATAGAGCTGGTTAAGCAGAAAACAGTACTTTAAAATTGTCTGCTAAGCTAAAAAAGGTAAGATACCAGCCACAAATTGTACATGTGACATAGTATTTTTGGCTGGTGACATTAATTCTGGTAAGCATAATTTTCTTGTGCTGAGCTACTTTTTGTGCTTTAAAGGTATCGTACACGTTTGGTAATGACTCCAAACAAATATTAGCTTAAAAACTTACTTGGTAACAACCAACGGAGAGCTGTTGATAGTATAAAACATTGTAGGAAACGATTCCCTCTGAAGTAACGTAGTTTTTGAAAAAGAGGTAATTTTTCACTAAAATAATAAAAGACTTCTAGCTAGAAGTCTTTTATTCCTAACTGAAAGCACACAAATTTGTACAACAAGGGTGTTTTTTCTTTCGTCATTTTCTTGCAACTTCGATGACCAATTGAGCCCAAATTTTCACAGGCTTGTTATTTTATGCATATGTTGGGATACACGAAGTGGGAACACTGGTGTTTGACAATTACCAAACGTGTTCAGTGCCTTTAAGAGCAGCTCTAATTGGACCCCGTTTCTTACAGGGATCATAGAGTCAATGTTGGTAAAAATGTCTTAGGCTTAGGGCTGTTTTGGGAACCATGGTTTGGATCAGGCAGGGTTCAAATTTACAGTGGACCGCAAGCCCGAGGTGATTTTAAAGTCGGGCCAGTAAACCTACGACAAGTCCGGTGGTCTTGTGTTTTACACTAGACCGTAGGCTAGAGCCCAAGGATTTTAGCATCAGGCCAGTAAACCTATGACTGGACAGGTAACGGGTCTTGTGTTTTTCAATTCATTATCTACGTCTTACAAAAATGATGTTCAAATATGAGTTTGAGTCTGATAAATATCTTTGAGGTCTGCTGAGTATCAAAGTTTACTTACCATAAATGAGATCAATCCTCTCTATTAGTGCTAAATCTAACTTAAAACAATATATATGTGTTTTTTTTAATTTGATTTTTGATTTTTTTTGTTCTTGTCTTTTCTCATATTGATTCTGGTCTTGTAAAAAAGAATTCTGGTCCAGTAAAATTTCTGAGCGAGAAGCCCTACTGTCTTGTGGATTTCCCCAAAGTTCGAGCCCTGAGTATTAGGGCTCCATCAGTTTTTTGTGAAAACGTACACTTTCGGTACAGGACTTGAACCAGGCGCCTAAACTAGAGCCACAGCCTACGCTTTATAAAATACAGCTGTATGAAAATATCCATAGGATCCAAAATTTAGTGGGTGTATCAAAATGATAGCATTTTCCACCTTTCAGTAACCCATGGATTAATATAATTCAATGACAGGGGAAAATAACTTCAGTGCTACAGAAGTACATCAAATGACATGATTTTTTCATGTCTGAAGAAAACAGATACCCTTTTCTTCACCAGGCATACATAAAACATGATGAATTCAAATAGAAGTTTTAAATATCTCATTCCTGTATTTAGCAGTTAACCAATTTTACTTGACTTAGAGGCAAAGTATGTCTCTGGCTTTTGGAACCGTTTGATTGTTCTAATCCTATATACATGTAGATACATACAATCAAACTAACCTGTGAAAATTTCATTTCAAAAGGTTGTAGCGTTTTTTAGATATTTCCAAAAAATCTGGAGCAGTTACGTCTACACAAGAAGAATAATCTGTAATTTGAATACACAATCTGAGAAATGATTCATGCAGAAATGTTTCTCAGATTGAAATGTTTTTAAATCCCTCTCTCTAAAACCACATTCCTTTGAAGGGAATGTTTCTCAAAACGTCATACATTAACAGCTGCAGTTACTTCTTTTTATGGTCAATAATTTTTTTGAGTAATTACCAAATGTTTTCCCCTAACTTTAAAGCTTTTTTTTTTTAACTATTTTATGAAAAACGGTTTAAGTTTTTGTCAGTGATGGAAGGCTTATTAAGAGTGCAACAACCAAAATAAATGATGGTGATGTTTTATAATCTTCAAATGCTATTTTTTCATTTTTTCATTTTAAAGCACACTGAAAACATTTTTTAATTGTCAACGACCAGTATCTGTGCAAAAGTTAAGCTCAATCGTCAATCAGATTCACAAGAAAATAGTGGGGGAATTTTTTTGAGGGTACAGTTTTCAAACATCGGGTACTGTACTCGTAAGAACTGTAGCATTTCAAGCAAAGGAATAACAAGATATGTTTTCCCACCATTACCATTTTTATACCATGTAGCTATGTGCAGCTCTGTGAACATTAATATTTTCAATCTTACAAATGTTGTTCAAACCCTTTAAACAAAATTACGGATGGAACAGTCTTGTCTGAAGGATTGGTACTTGATAATCAATGTGCTTTCAGGGTAAAATAAATAACAAGTAACAACAAAATCCCTACAGTAACAAATCTTGACCGTTGTCTTTAAAGCATGTTTCCAATTACATATTTTGCAATTACATATTTTACAAAAGTGGAATAAAGTTACCATCCATGACTGATGCAATAAGCAAACACCTGTTGTGAATTTTCTTCCCCCTAAATGAGGCACACAACAGACGCCAATTTCTTGACTCGAGTCGTCTTCATTTTGTTCCCACAAATCAATCAGTAAAGGGGAAGTCTTTCAGAAATGCAATCTACCCATCGGTTGTGCTACTTTAGCCCCATACTCACGAGCCATCACCTATTTCCACCAGTTCCGGCGAACCAAAATGAAATAATCCCAACCTCTCCATCGAGAAAGAAACGCAGTCCTCAGGCTGGCATGACTGGCGGAACAAACAAACAAACGAATTCCCGGCACACATAGAGAGGCAGGAAAAAAACACAGAAAAACTCTTAAGGTGATAAATAATCAATCCATAAGGAAGAGCTCTCCGAAATTCTGGCATCCGTCTAGAATGGATTTCTTCACTGATGGATTGTATGCAAGACTCTCCAACTCCCTCAGATTTCATTCAACACTTTAACGCTTTTACCAATAGTGAGTGAAATCAGTCCGGGGCCGGTTGTGTGCCCCGACACTTTCTAGACGTAACTGCAAACCCGGTTTAGTGAGACCAAGGCGGCAGGCAGACAGGGGAGAGACTAAAGCAGTCACCCTCTCCGTGAGATAAAAAAAAACTCTGCCGATATAAGAGACGTCACTATATCTCAAGGCATTATGAGTCAGCTTCTGCTTTCCTGCTTTCCTATAGCAGGCAAAAAAGAAAGAAAGAAACTAACAGAGAATCAGGAAAAGCCTACACAGGGGTGAATTACTCCCGGACAGGGGGGTTGGCCAGCCTGGGGGTGATCTGGGCAGAGAAGGAAGGGGGGGGGTCGTTCAGTACCCTCCAGGAGACCAGCGTTTCCGTCACCATCAACCACTTTCAATTGAAACACTTAGAGGTCTTGCTAATCTCAAACTGATTGATTGTAACCAGGGTTTTTATATAATATATATCTTGTTACTAGAAGGGAAAGGGTTCTGAAAATATTAAAGGTATGGTCATAGATTGGCCATCGTAATGCTGATTTATAGGCAAAATAATAACAAAAGATACAATAAAAGTCACCTTTGAAAGTTTCAGCTGAATACATTGTCTATTTGCTGAGAAAACAGCAAAAAATTGTCACGAAAATTTTTCACATGAACGTCGAATCCATCCATGTTTAGCAAGGGGACCAACCGCTTTTCTAGCCACAGCAATCACGAACGGACATCAACCCTCAGAAACTGGTGAAACTATTCATGCACGAATCATTTCTCAGATACAAATGTTTAGAGATTCAAATGTGTTGGCATACTTTTATTAATTTCTATTCAACGGGGACATTTCAGAAGATAATTTTACAGGATGCTTACCACCATTACCATTTTTAAACTAAAGTAGGCTTACGGATAGAATTTACACAATTTTTTTGTACGGGGTCGTTACCAAAGTATAGCCTAACCCTCTCTTTAAAGAAGTGTCTCTACTATAATAACAGCTTATCTGGCAATCAATTCTTTTCAAGACCAGAGTGTGCTGGTAATTTCCTGAAATGACAATTGAGGTGATAATAAACTTGACACTTCTAATGAAAAAAAAATGAAAAAACACTCAACTAAATTGAATGAAAATTTATGACAAATCTAATGGAATGAAGAAATCCATTAACGTGATTGATGCCTGCTGTATCGTTAGAGATCTTACAATAATAGTTCTTCAACACTCAAATTGAATTATTGACCTATTAAAGACAAGTGTCGGAGAAAAAATAATCTGACGAAATACTTAAAGGGTCTGTATACGTTTGGTAATTGGAACCCACTGCGTGTTTCAATCCTAGATAGTTGTAGATATATACCATAAAACTAACCTGTGAAAATTTCATTTCAAAAGGTAGTAGCGTTTTTGAGATATTGCCGAAAATCTGGAGCGGTTATGACCACGCAGGAAGAATAATCTGCAAGTGGAATACACAATCTGTCTCAGATTCAAATTTTTGGGGATAAAAAGTGATATCTTTTTCTATAACCGCAGTACTTCAAAGTGAAAAGTTTCTTAAAATGCATTATACTATCCAAAGCTGCTGTACTTCTTACCAAGTAAGTTTTTATTTCCATTAATTTTCAGAGACATTATCAAACGTATACAGACCCTTTAATACGGAATACATGTTATTCTTGGGAATACATTTTAAGAATCACTGCTTGTTTCACAGCGACATCGCAGCCTACTTGCACAAATGTGAAAGGAACTCACGTAACCTTCACATAACTCAGACCACTTATATTCGGACTCAAAGATACAATCAATCCGCTATTCCAAAACTTTGTGTAATTGTTGAACTTTAACCTTAAATGAAACGTCACTTGATTGACTGCAACTTAGTGAGATAAGATTTGAAGCTATGCATGGTGAAAGTACTATAGTAAGTAAGGTTTGCGGTGACACCATGTAAGAAATCTCTTTTGAGTAGTGGTGGCTCTGAGAAGAGCTGGTTTCTGCTCGACAATTTAGTGATTGAATTAACATGAATTCTCATTTTTTGTGTTTAAAAGTATAAAATATATATTTATAAAAAACGTTTCTGTGTTTACCTTTTTCATAATTCAACGCCTTTCTTGAATCTGTCATTTTTACTGCAATCTTTTATCTTTGTATATTTGACTTGTTTATTCTTTAGACTAGTCCAGTTGTATTGTTTTTTAGTGTATAATAAACCAAGTTGAATTGAATCATGGCCCCATTTTCATAAACACAAGAGGTAGCAAGCACAACAGTATTATAAATCCTTACCAGATTAAAATTACCAGCCAATATACCATGTCACATGTATGTAACATTTGTAATTGTATCCTGCTCAATTATGCTTAGCAGAAAATTGTTAAGGAATATTTTCTGCTTTAAAGCAGCTCTATACAGGGCCCAATTTCATAGAGCTGCTTAAGCACAAAAAGTAGCTAAGCATAACAAAATGATACCAAGTACCAGAATAAGGTTACCAGCCCAAATACCATGTCACATGTGCCATGACTGGTATCCTGCCTATTTTTGCTTAGCAGAACGTTTGTAAGCAAATTCTTTGAAAAGAACGTTTGTAAGCAAGTTCTTTGAAAAGAAAAATACTAGTTAAATACAAACTTTTCTCGAAGCTAATTCTTCAAAATATATGCCGCCATATTGAAAAAGTCACGTGATCGCAAATTGTGTCTTCGTCACGGAATCATCGACACTGATCGATCGTGGGTGAACATGAGCATGGTTTTGTCGGGATGAGGCTTATACCACGACATTTCTCAGTTATCGTGACCTGAGCATTAATTATCTGCTTGCAGGGCGATCAAAACACAGGTCAACTAGAGGGCAGCCTACATGTAATACAGAAAGCTCCCCGAATTACACCATCACTAATACTGCTGTCCTGTTTCAAAGGGTCAAATTTGTTTTGACATTTTTACACACTTCAACAAAGTTTGTCCCTAACTTTTTCAGTGACTGTCAGCTACCTTGCCATCTCACTAGTTCATTCCAGCTTTTTCACTTGTCCTTATTTCATATTAAAAAGGGATGCTATTCAACAGTGAACAGGTCCCAATTTCATAGAGCTGCTTAAGCAGAAAATTTTGTTTAAAGGAACGTTACAGAACTGGTAATTAAAATTTTCTTTAAGATCACAGATTTACATAAAACTTACACGGTCTAATGATGATGATATTGATAGTAGAAAGCATTCCTAGAAATATTTCTGTCTGAAATGCCATATTTGATGAGAAATAAATAAAAGTAATTTCCGATTGGAGTTTATCGCTCATGAGCATTTTATTCTTAACACATGTAAATGTGTAATCGGTTTTTCACTATTTTCTGGTGACCCAGATGGCCGATCGATCTCAAACTTCTACAGGTTTGTCAGTTTATGTATATGGTGGATTATATAAAGTGCTTAACTGTTTTGTTAGCAAAAACCAATTCTGTAATGTTCCTTTAAGCAGGATACCAGTCACAAATTCTACATGTGACATGGTAGTTTGGCTGGTAACCTTATCCTGCTAAGCATAATTTTGTTGTGCTGAGCTATTTTTTGTGCTTAAGCAGCTCTATGAAATTGGGCCCTGATCAGCCGAACCAATAGGTGAGAGTTTTAACTGGACCCTAAGATGTTACAAGAGAGCGCTGCCTCAAGCAAACACCAGATCAAGAACAAAAGCAGGCACCACATATTTGTTTAGACTTTACCTTTAAGACGGTCGCTGCGTGACACGTCTGTGTCTGCTCTAGACCTCTTAGCCTACATAAGACTTTCGGCAATTACTCGGCTATAACTTAATAACTGCCTTCACTATTACATACTTATCAAGTACAGCCCTTCGCTTCCAGACCAATGAGGTAACTCAGATGGGACTCGAACCCTTGGACCTTTCTGGGTTTTCTTTAAGTCTCAACACATGTATGTCATATCTGATACATATCTACATTCCCCATTTTTTGTTTTCAATTTAAACAGTTCAAAGATACACTTCCGAGCAATCGCACATTTTCAACCATCTACATTACAGTGCTCAAACAACAAGGGAAATTCTTCATTACCAAAATGACTTTCTTCTACACAAAGCCAACAATCCCCTGAGAATCCGAAGATATTATTTCCTGTGTATTCAAAGCAAAGTGTGCACTAGTCTCCGCATCCAGTCTCCCTCACATCCTCCCCCATCAGCTTTAAGTGTGAAAATGAAACCTACTTGTAAAGTGACATCATAAGCTGCTGATAACGGAGACTACCACCCTCTTTGAGACAGTAGAGGGATAACATAATTTCCTGTTACTTGGAAATCCATAATCCTCACACTTTGTCTGATAAATAAAACTCAACTAAACTGTCTGGTTGTCGTAAAGGATAAATGAGTTCATAATTTTGACAAAACTCAGTCTATAGATTTCATAATAGACCATGTGACCTGTGACATCACAAGTTTTCAAACCACAGAGCCTGCAGGCATTGTTTACTTATTAAGCCGCATCCGAATTGAAGAAAACAGGTATGGATATGACCTAGTCTTGGTGCAAGACATTCTTGTTGAGTTAGTAAAACCATATAACCATAGGGCCTACATGCGCTCAATTAACAACACTATACACGTCGCAACTATTCCACCGATAGAGGGCGTATTCTGGAAGCCGCGAATCTGTCAAGTTCTGAGTGCGATTTCTGGTGGTTATCGGGAAGTTTCCCAACAGCGCCCGCTATTGTTCGATAGTCATTATGCGCGGGGGCGCTAAATCGCGATAGTTGCGTGATCGCGATAGTTGCGTGATAATAAACAACGTCTTGCACCAAGACTAGCTACGACCATGCACAATTTTCAGCATGTAAACACATTGTAGTTACTTTGGTTGTACAAACAACCGAAATCAGCTGATTGCATTTATTTAAAAGGTATTTAGAAACAGTTTTCTCAAATATTACTTTTTTTCAGAAGGAAATATTTCACAGAAACAAAGGTTCTAGTATGCACTATGCATCTTCATAATCAGTTAGCTTTCAGACTAAAATTAAAACAAGAAAATAGAATTAGCTGTTGCAAAACTGCTTACCAACTAAAATGATACAATGATTTTTTTTCACTATACCAATCCTGTATAGTACCTTTAATTGTGCAACGGCCCAAACTCAATGCCTATCTGTCTTTGATACAGTGGCCTGCATGCATTGTGGATACCCCCTAAAGTACACCCATGTGCACATGACCTACAAAACACACTCTTAATGTGTAGTAATTCTCCATCAACCATCCAATGATAAATGTACCTGCCACGAGGCATCCTAAAGAAGGGGGGAGGGAGAAAACAACCCCGCTAACCTATACGTTTCCACTCCACGTTGATGTGATACAAAGCGTTCAAGATGTGATCAATTTAGGTGTTAATGAGTATTGAACCGTGGGGTCTTCCGGTCCGGATTTCCAAGCATACCTCCAGGGGGGGGGGGGGGGGTCCACCTTCAAGGATTCCTGTAATTGTAGTATACCTAACAAGATGGAACTGGAACTCCTCACACACTTAGAAGTTGATCGACCTTCATTACCTCTTTATTTGCCAGTTTCTCTACATGTCCCTGACTGTCATACGAGTACTAAACAGATCATGCATTACATGCTGTGTAGCAGCGTTCTGCCTTAACAGTGGTCCGCTGGCCAAATGCTAGTTAAAAACACCTAAGGACCAGTCCAAATTGTCTCCAAGTGGTCCGGCTGGCTGTTCAGTGTTGAAACAGGCCCTTAATTAATGTGAAACATGGACTAGTGACAAACCTGAAGGACTAGTGAAATGACAAGCTAACATGGTCCTGCTGGCTATAGTCACTTAAAATATTAAAGGGCACGTTGCCTTGGATCGGACGAGTTGGTCTTAAAATAAAGCGTTTGAAACCGTTTGTTATAAAATGCATATGGTTAGAAAGACGTTATAAAAGTAGAATACAATGATCCAAACAAGTATGCCTCGAAATTGCGTGGTTTTCCTTTTACTTTGCGAACAAACACGGTCGGCCATTTTGTGGAGTCAAAATGTTGACTCCACAAAATGGCCGACCGTGTTTGTTCAAGATGTAAAAGGAAAACCACACAATTTCAAGACATATTTGTGTGGATCATTGTATTCTACTTTTAAAACATCTTTCTAACTGTATGAATTTTATAGCAAACGGTTACAAATGCTTTGTATAGACCAACTCGCCCGATCCAAGGCAACGTGTCCCTTAAACGACCAGAAACATGCACCAGGGCTATGCTAAGTCATGAACAATGGGGCTTAATACATTTTGAGCGGTTGCTGATCCGGTGTACTGGGGCTACTACATGAATTTGGTTTTCAGTCCCTACCTGATTGCATGGGTTTTCCCCCGAGAATAATTCTCTGGGGTTTTCCTCCCGCATCTAAAACTGAAACTTCCTTCCTTGTTCTCTGTCTATGGGGATACTTGGCTACACTGTTGAAATAAGAAAAAAAATATTATTTCAAGAAAACTTTTTTTATGTCACTCCCAAAAATCCTAATAGAAAAAACTTTCTAGGGAGTGACACATGAATTTTTTTTCTTGAAATATTTTGTTTCTTTTTTAGCAGTGTACATGCAGTAGGCCTTTAGCGATTAAGTTTAGCGAGGTGACAGCGGGTACCAAGCGCATCTCTGGCTGTATTGAGGGCAGCATTCAAGGCGATCTTTGGAGATTCAAAATTGTCGACATACTTTTATTGAATTCTAATCAACGGGGTTGAATTCAGACAAAATAATCTTGCAGGATGCTTACTACCAATTGTTCCAAGTGTTATTTCTTCAGTCGTGGAGACCCAGAACACTCCATTCCGCTCACACCTTCAGGATCTCCGTTAACCAGAGACAGAGTACAGCAGGTCTGGAATTTCATCTTTGGGAGGGCAAGGCCATTATCATTTTGCAAAGGGCACTTCCATTGGAAAATCTGAAAGTCTATGAGACACTTTTGAAGGGGCACCAAGGCCAAGACCAGGGGCAATGGAGGCGATGGCCTCCATGGCCTCCGTGTAATTCCAGGCCTGGTACAGTATAAATTCTCTCTCCTAATCTGTGCGTAATACTACCATTACCTTATTTATTTAACAAGTAGGCTTTTTCAAATACCAAAGTAACACAGTATAACCCCTATCTTTCTATCTAAACAAATAATGCCTCAATGCAGCTGGAACTCAAAATTTGAAAGCACAAAACGTAACAACCGGTAAGCACAATACAATTTGGCTTACCAGAATAAGGTAACCGGCCACAATGCCATGTCACATGTACCACTTGTGACTGGTGTCCTGCCTATTTATGCTAAGCAGAAAATTATATAGCACTTTTTCCTGCTTAAGCATATCTCAATGGAATTGGGAAGTCCCACTACAAACCAACCTTGATTATTAGATATCTTCATGTCAGCAATAAAACTGACCGCTACATTTTCTACACATACTCAGCACCAGGGCCTATTTCCAATTTCAATGGGCTGCTTTAAACATCATTACGCTTACCAGATTAAGGTTACCAGCCTAAATATCATGTCACATGTAACATTTGTGACTGATATCCTGCTATCTATGCTAAGCACAAATTTATTAGGAACTTTTTTCCTGCTTAGGCTAGCATCTCAATGCAATTGGGAAGATCCTCTACAATCCAACCTTTATTTTAAGATATTCAATTCGGCTAAAAAACTCACCACATCCACATTTTCTACACATATTCAGCACCAGGGCCCAATTTTTATAGCTGCTTAAGCCCAAAAAAAGTAGCTAAGCACAACATTATTACGCTTACCAGATTAAGGTTACCAGCCAAAATATCATGTCACATGTACCACTTGTGACTGGCATCCAGCTCATTTTTGCTAAGCAGAAACTTGTTAAGTGTATTGCCTGTTTAAGCAGCTCTATGAAATTGGGCCCAGGTAATAAAAAAAATGTCCCACCTAGACGAGTTGTTCCTATGGCAACGTCTCCTGCCAAAATTACCAGTGTCGGTTTCCATACCCGCCTGACAGAACTCTCGCTCGGGGGGACGGCGGGTGAGGAAAGTGGAGATGCGGTTACGATCAATTGAGTCTATAATTACTCATCCAAATGTACATGATGAGCTCACGTCTCCTGGGTAAGACAAACCCACCCTTCAAAGACGACCGTTCATTATCATCGGATTGAGTTGCATTTAGGGGCGTCAATAATGCATGGACACCCCAGAACAGTGCAGTGGGGAGACCGCATGCAGCGTACATCGACACCCTGCGATAGTTCGCTGCGAATGATTACAAAAAGGGGGGGAAGAAGCAATGAGGAAACACTGACATAATGTGCATGCGGAGAACACTTTGGTGACAAATTTCATTAACACTTGAGGAGTAGACAAATAGCCTTTCAAGAAGGTTGTTTTTCATTGGGACTTCTCTCTTGCTTTCGCTGCGAGTTTACGTAGTCTCCCTAGAGAGGTAGTTAGCGCAAAATGTGTCCGGTGAAGTGTGTCTCGATACGTACATGCTGACGGGATGTTTGTGAAGCTCGCACGCACAGTCTTATCTGTTAAAAATAACATTCTTACTTCAACATGAATCTCTTTCGCTTGCCATTTTCATATTTTAATTTTTCACTTTATTTTACAACTCATGTATTTTTTTTTGCGGGGGGAGGGGATGGGGACAATAAACTTTAAATAAAAGTTGTTATAAAAAAATACATTCAATCACTGTTGGGAAACAGAATCAGATGCCAGAAAAAATGAGCTGCTAATTTGTTATTATAAAATGCTCCAGGATACAAAGATTTTGATTCTGTAAACACCATTTCATGAATCATGAGATCCAGACTGACATTAAAATTTGACTTTTCATATTTGGTGGGGAAATTTACCCCTCAGAAACCAGAGCAGCCGCAAGCCATTAAAATAGCAGCCACAAGTGGCTTCTATCAGCTCATAGTGGCTGCAAATGACTGAAAGTTTTAACCTACATATTGTAATTCCATATAACCCAAAAATTTAGAGTAAGCATTAGTTGCTTAGTAGTTTTTATTCAGCCATAACAAAAATACAAGACAATATAAGAGCTGCCAACATTTGCATCTTGGTTACAATCAGGGAGATTTTGTACAACAATCCGGGAGATATTTAGAAGTACATTCAACATAATAGGGGAAAAGTTTCCATAATCAGGGATATTGTCTAATTTGATTATCAGAGCATGGAAAGATTGGCTTATTTTCAGGGAACTTTCTGCAGGATCAGAGAGAGTTGGCAGCTCTGCAACATAACAAAACTTCCAGATGGCCATGGAGAAACAAAAGCAAAGTATGTGATCCGTATAGACCTGCTGCCCCACGCAGAAACAATCCATGGATTCAAGGTTGTTGTAAATGTATGTGGTGGGATTTGAACCCGGGGTCCATGTCAGGGAAAGGTACTGCTTTGTCAACCGTGTGTCATGTCAATATTCCAAGTCTCCACACTTCAAAAACTGGGGTGTTAAAATTGACACAATTGGTGTTGTCACATATAGACACCAAACAGAGAATCCAATAACACCACAGGGTGTTAAAATAACACCAATGTAATTGTTTTGGCAGAAATAAGTGTTATTTTAACACCCTATTGTGTAAATTTTGATTCTCTCTTCGATATCTATATTATGTGACAACACCCACGGTGTCACTTTTAACACCTCAGTTTTTGCAGTACAATGTGAATACAACATCTAATTCTATACAAGGAAACATTCACATTTTTCTGAGTCATTTCCAAACCTATTTTTGCTGCCAGGAGAAGAGTAAGTTGACACCTTTGTAAATCAGCAAAAACAGCTACGTCTCGGGGTATAATATCAATGGTTGCACAGGAAATCTATAGACAAATCCTATGGGGATTATCCTGTATCGGTGTTTTCTGCCGCCACTAGGATGCAAAATATGCCCAGCTTGCATATTTTTACTACGCATCACAGGTATTGCCAATCAATGATGTTGATACAACACTACACAAACACGCCGGTTCAAGCAAGCGTAAGAGCTACCAAGTAGCAGCGAAAAGACACTGACTGGGACAGGACAGAAGAAATTGACCTAAAATGCATCGGTCCATAGCAATGTATAGAATGGCTATAACAGGTCAAGATACAAAAAAGTGTTGCCTTTTTATTGATGTGAATTGTGAATGTTATAACTTTAAGGTATTGCTCCAAAAGCAGTATCCATTCAAATTCTGTAATAGATAACAGTTCAAAGGTCTTCACCAGAATTGTTACATCACCAGTTCTCTTCAGTTCCACCACCACGGCTCATGGGATTGGCTGCATATTGCGCCACAGCACCTTGTAAACCATTACATGGTGCTATGCAAAGGAATAGGTCTCATACTGAGCGCTTTGAGACACCCATCGGGAGTATAAAGCGCTATATAAGAACTGCGTATTATTATAGAGAGATTATTTCCATGGTGTTACTGCAGAACCCTACGTAGATCAAATCCTATACCATGCAAAGTTTCATATCCTACTCATGTACATGGTGCTACCGCAAACCTTACTAGATTGTATCTCCACCATGCAAAGTTTCAGACCCGACTTGACAAACTGTCCTGTTCCACCAGCTTAGTGCATTGTGGTTATCCCATAGCAACACACCTTTAAGGTATAATCTCCGTACCCATAGTAACAACATCTCGGAGACATGAACAGAGCGATGACAAAAAGTGCCGAACATCAATCGAAACCTATGCCTTGGCAGGCACTATAAAAGTCTTTCAGGGCAACGCACTTACATCAATGCAGCAAAACTCTCTCTCTCGGGGAAAACCTCCACAGACGATAACTAAATCCACCAGAGAGGGCTGAGGAGAGATTGAACCCATGACCCTCGGCGTATAAGTGGAGGTGGCTTAACCACTCAACCACTCTCCAAATTGACCAAGGAAATCCCATGGTACCAGAGGTACATGTACCAGCCAATCATTATAAATAGGAATGGTTTTCCTCTCCCCCCTCTCTCTTTCCTTCCGATCTCTAGCTCCCCCAAAGCAATCTTAGATGTAGAGACGGAAAATGAGGTATTCGTGGCACAGACTCTGTGGGGGAGTATTAATCGGAAGAAACAAGAGACCGAAGCATAATCATAATGCTCTCTCTCCAAGGAAATGCCCATCCTACTCGGGGTAAAACAGGCAAGTTATTCACCAGTATATAGGCTTTGATGACACTGTTTTCTTACAAATTAAACCTCAAGCAAACTGGGCGCAATATCATGACCCTGCTAACCACAGAACTATGTGCCTACTGTGTTCTGTAAAGCTATCTATGCGCCGTAAGCAAATTGAATTCCGCAGTAAGCAGAGCCAAGAAATTGGGCCCTTACGGAAAATGCCAGCTTGAGTGCAGGAATAATCGAAGTGTTATCACTCAATATTTGTGCCTTGATGTGCCTGCATTCATGGTCTTTATGTTTCTGTGCTATATTATTGGGTCTTATATTTCAAACACAGCTCTGCATGTACCTGTTGTAAAAACAATGAGCAATTTGAGAAGCCCGTCGGGTGTGATAAAGCTCTGTGACTGCATAGAGAAAGGACCAGGTGACCCAGGTGACTGTTAGATAGAACTGTGGAAAGGAAAACAAAAACCACTTGCAGCTCTGTGTGGTATTGAACCCCAAATAAATCCAAAGCAAACAGAGTCACTTCATCAAAGTGCAGTCATCTTGTTTCTCTCTTAGGCCACATAAAAATAAAAAATTGTTGATCGTCCTTTTTTTGATGGGAAGTGAGGGAGGGAGGGCGGTTTTTTTTTTTTTGGGGGGGGGTTTTGACATGGCAAAATATGAAATAAAGAATAAAGATATCATCATAATCACTATAAAACAAAGGGTTTGTGTGATTTTGATGTTTTCAATTGTTTTGTTAAACCCTTTCAAATCCTAGATGACATTTTCTGTAAACATTTTCAAAAAACTAAACTGCAGCCCATGGAGGAAGAAACTCCATGCGCAGCCTAAATAAATATTTGAAGAATTTTTCTTGTTTTGCGAACATGAATAATCTTTCTTCAATCATCTGTTTCCGACCTATGGATTTTGAAAAAATATCAGCTAAACAAAAATCTGGGAGCCAAGTTTGACTGAAAAGATCATTAAAAATACCGTTTTTTTTATGATTTAAAAAAAAAAAAAAAAAAATGGGGGTCGGAGGGTTTTGTAGGGTCGGGCGGGGACGATCAACAATTTTATTTTTTTATGTGGCCTTATTTCTATATCAATGTAATCAAATTGAGGTTGTGAGGCAGAATAGTCTGATCACTTTTTGGTGTACTGGTGAATCAGTATTCATTCTTACTGTACACACACGGGGAACATTACTGAGCAGATGCTGGCAACATGATATATTATAATGCAAGGCTGTGCTCGCATTGGCAGGGCTGCGACTGCGACTGCCACTGGGGCTGCGAATGCGACTTGGGATGGGGCTTAGGCTACGACTTAGGCTACGACTACGGCTGCGACTGTGCCTGCGGCTACAGCTTTTGCTAAGGGTGTTGCTAAGGGCAGCCTATACTAACTTTAACGCATGTAATGGTACTACAGCCAGAGCTGTAGCCGCCAATTGGACACAGCCTGAGTTTAATCCTTTCACGGTAATAACCAATTAAATTTTGTGTTTGCTTTAATGATTGTTCATTATCCATGGTGTAAGAAATAATCAATTGTGCTACCTGATGCTGATTACAAGAACATAAGCTGGGACTAAGTGCATTAGGGCTGCCGCAGGCCCGAGGCCAATGGTTTCAGCATCGGGCCAGTAAACTCATGACTCAACAAGTCTGGCTGTCTTGTGTTTTTGTTCAAATGTTGACTTCAGACTAATAAAAATCTTTCAATTCTGTTGAGTATTAAAAAATACTTGCCCATCCATAATACAAATGAGATCAATCTTCTCTTAGTGCTTCATCAAAGTAAAACAGTTCAAATATTTTCTTATGACTAGTCTTGTAAAAAAAGAACAATCTGGTCCAGTAAACAATTTAAGATACAAGCCCTGTAGTCTTGTGAATTTTCTCCCCAAATTCAAGTCCTGCTGCATTGCTCTTCTATATGGTAAATTCTGCTGTTGCGTTCACCGTTCTCGGTTTACAGGTTTTACAGCGCCAAATGTCTGCTTCAATTATTTATTATTTCCTACAGGACTCGGAAATCATTGAGTTTGCTGCGCATTCTAATAAAACATGGGTGAACTAGAAAAAAGTCACAAAACTAAAGTTAACATTAAATTTAATGTAGTAGTTAAAAGCGCAGGACAGTTCTTTTCAGAACTTGGTAGTCTCCTGAATTCCAATATCTACTCCGCGGCAAAATAGTCTCCGAATTCCGAAATCTACTCCGCGGCTGTAGAATACATAGCAAGACAAGTTCTCAAAAGACAAAATCTACACGGATATACACATGGTGTTACCACAAACCGAATATACATTAAATTTAACGTTAAAAGTTAAAAGAGCCAACATTGATCTTTTTCACATGCTGTAAAATCAAAACTAGAAGTGAACAATCAGCACAAATTGGCTGGCTGTTTCTGTTTTTTTTGCGAGAGAATGTCATTATCGGGCTGATAGTACCAGCGTGACAAGCTGATGATGCAAAACACCCATTACAAAATTGAACTTCCCCTGCGGTTTGAGGAGTAGTGAAGTGCTAGAACGAAATTGAGTTCTTGCTGATGTTCAACCATTCTGAATTCCGATCCCCTTGGGGATGTGATGAATGGTCAATATCAGGATAAGGATTTTCTTCTCAATTAAGGCTCGGCTTTAGACGTTCGCAGAGGATCTTGTACACAAAGTACAAGCTCCCCTATCGACCTCTCTCAGTCCCTACTGCAATTCTTTGTCGGGTTCGTTGAATACCAAATGGCAAAAATAGTTCAAATTCTCATTTCACCATAAGGGTGATTCAACATCTGGTGAAACTATTTTTCCTTTGGGCCTCAGTTTGGTCACACTGATTTGTATGGAAGAGACAAAAGATGGCGGCACCATGATAAAGGTCTATAGAGTGACAGCTCGTGATGAGTTCTATGAAATTAGTGGCACACACAGACAATGTCTCCCTCTCCAATACTTCAAAACACACTTTTGGTAACAATTTTCCCTTTCTGGATTTTTTCCCTAAAAAATATTAAGTAATTATTTAAAAAAACATTTTTTTTAAGCCATCCCACATCCGCCCCTTGGGTGTGCCACGCATAGAAGGCGTGTCATTAAATTTTGTTTAAATTTTGAGACTTTCAAATATTTTTAAAACTGCACTGTTTATTTGTTTTGTTTTTTGTTTTGTTTTTTAGATCGTCTATCAGTACCACCCCCCCCCCCCCCCCCGGGAAAAAAAACCAACAAAAACCCAAACACATTGCTTGTCTTTGACAGGCTGGCAATTAGCTGAATTTATTTATTATAATGTTATTATTATAATGTCCACCCAAGAAGAATAATCTGCAATTGAATACACACTCTAAAGAAGCGTTACGCGTAACGTTTCTCAGATTCAAATGTTTTGGGGGATAAAAAGTGATATATTTTTCCATAACCGCAGTACTTCGAAGTGAAAAGTTTCTCAAAATGCATTATTCTATCCAAAGCTGCTGTACTTCTTACCAAGTAAGTTTGTATTGCCATTAATTATTAGAGTCATTACCAAACGTGTACGATGCCTATAATAGGGTATTTAATCATAATTTTTCTGATTTTTCCAAGGGCAAAACAATCGGAAATCAGACTAAAATAGGAAGAATATCATACCTGGTCCAGGCCAGTAATTCCTTTGCATGCCTAAAAACAAACAGTGATAATTTCAAGCCGGAGTTAAATTAAAATTACAACAATCTGTAATTTAGGTTTTTGTTTTTTTGTAGGGTTTTTTAATTGACCTCATCACCTGTGAAGGGTTGTTGGTTTTTGTTGTCGAGATTGATAGCATCGGGGTTGTACCGTTGATGGAGAAAACAAGAAAGAACCTGAAATTCCTTCAATGATTAAAATTCTACTAATTATTCCTTATCCAGGGATGAGATTTGGTGAATGTGAACATTCCAGAAAATTGATTTGTGGGCCTGCCTGCGTTCCCCCTTATTCTAGACCCAGAACCTATCGGAAGTTATTCAGCAGGTTTTACAGACTCTGTGCGTCACCAGAAATACAAAGCTGCAGGTTGGGACACAATATGGACAATGTCTGTCTCCCTTCGGTGACTGGTTTACATCTTTTGAGAAAATCTGAAGGCTCAAGGAAGCTTTGAGAAAATCCTGAAATCAGGAAAAAATCCTGAGAAATCACATGCCTGCTCATCCAACAACAATCTGATCCAAAACTCAACCATCTCAGAAATGCAATCTAAATGCTAAACAAAATCCCCAAATCGGTGGTTTAACCTTTGACCTAAACAGCAACAACAAAAGGATCAAAGATTTACGCAAGCTTAAAGTTAACCTCATGGTTTCAAGCTAACATTGTCATTTAAAGTCACAAACCTTTACATACTTACATGTAAGATGTCTTTTCAAGTTCTAAGCCCAGAAAAAAAGCTTGCTTAGCAGTAATAGGTTACCAGCCAAAATATCAAGTAATGTTCATGTATGATCGTTTCTGACTGGTTCCCTGTCTAAATATTTTACTTTACAGAATAAATCACTGAGAATTTTTTGTTTAAATTTATTTTATGAAAGAGGGCCCTGTTTTCCACAATCAACAACCATGATGGAAACCAGAAAAAGCAAATCGAGAAAAAAATTATTTTAATGGTATGAGAAAGGGAACTTGGAAAGACGTCTTAAAGGGATTGTATACGAATCGGAACCCACTGTTTGTTTCAATCCTATAGTTAGACCATAAAACTAACCTGTGAAAATTTCATTTCAAAATGTGGTAGCATTTTCAAGATATTGTCTGAAAATCTGGAGCGGTTTTGTCCGCGCAGGAAGAATAATCTGCAATTAGAACACACAATCTGAGAAACGTTACTGTCAGTAACGCTTCTCAGATTCAAATTTTTGGGGATACAAACTGATATATTTTTCCATAACCGCAGTACTTCTAAGTGAACAGTTTCTCAAAATACATTATACTGTCCAAAGCTGCTGTACTTCTTACCAAGTAAGTTTTTATTGCCATTAATTTTCAGAGTCATTACCAAATGTATACAGACCCTTTAAGATGACGTCTTTCTGCGATAATATATCTCAGAAAAATGAAAAGCTCTTATTGTCACTTCAAGCGTCAATACGAAATTCCCTTACACTACAGCTGATGATAAATAAGGAACTCTAGGGTGACGACAATCCAATTCCAAATCAATCATGTTGGTAATGCACTCTGTAAAGCAATCACAAAAACCTGCTCTCCAGAAAATATACCGCCGTGGACGTTCCAATTGCCCTAGTTTGTTGTCAACTCACAGTAATGTCATTTACAACCATCAGTAGTAAAATCTTAAGCGAAGAGTAGAGGAAATAAATCCAGAGGTAACGAATTCTAAACCCATTACGAAAACCTGACCAAGGATGAAATTATATTCCACTGCCCTACTTTATGTCATCTCAAACTCGTAAATGTGCACTAAGTGCAACCCTTTTACACAGTCTACTGCAGGGCTTGAATTTGTTGGGGGGGAACCCACAAGACTGCCGGGCTTTTTGTTCAAAATATTCAATGGACCAGAATTTTGTTTACATAATAATAATAGTAATAATAATAGTGGCTTCTTATATAGCGCACATATCCGTCACTCAGTGACGCTCAAGGCGCTTTAACGTTCATTATTTTCCTGCAAGGTATTGTGGAGCTATATTTTTGAAGTATGAGACCAAGTCCTTTTACATAGCACCATGTAATGGTTTACAAGGTGCTGTTGGGCATTATAATGCCGGATCAAACCAGGAACACTGGGGCGAACCCCTTCTCTTTTCGATAAGTGTACTGGGTTCTTTTACATGTATTACACAACACACGGGACCTACAACTTAACGTCCCATCCGAAGGACGAAGCATGTGGTTAAGTGTCTTGCTTAAGGACACAAGTGTCACGACTGGGATTCGAACCCACACTCTGCTGATCAGAAATACCAGAGCTTGAGTTCGGTGTTCGGTGTTCTTATCCGCTCGGCCACGACACACCACAATTGACCAGAATTGAAACGAGACGAAAACATTCCTATACCGATTGCTTGAATTTGAAAATGCACCCATTGATCTCAATCGTATTATGGGTAAGTATTCTTCATCAATAAGCAGAATTATATTTATCAGACCGAAAATAAGTGGTGGGTAGCCGTGTTAGTCAGGTAATTACAAAAAAAAGGAAAGTAGAATATAGCACTTTTATTACACGCACTGCATCTCTTTGGAACTCCTTGCCTGGTGCATGTTTCCCTCCATCCTACAATCTAGACTGTTTTAAGAGGAATATCAATTCCTACCTTCAGCTTCCCTGAGTTATTTTCATCTTTTATATTTTACTTCTTGTCGCCCCTTACGAAGAGTGGCTTGTTTGGGGCAAACTTGCATTAATTTTTCTTTTTTTAAATAAACAAATGACTAACTAGTAATACATAAATATATCTGCATCAGCTTAATTGCAGATATTTATTTATTACTAGTTAGTCACTAAAGTGCTACATTTTACTTTCATTATTCAACATCTTAACACAAACACAAGACTGCCAGTGTCTGGTCAAGAGTTTACTGGCCCAAGGCTAAAATCACTGGCCTCGGGCCAGTGGTCCAGTGTCAAATTCGAGCCCTTTACAGTCAGGTCTGATGCTTCATGGAGGCACTGGAGGCACTTTGCATCCACGCCTCTGGTCATTGCCTGGATGCCCCTTGAAATGTTCCCTTAGAAATTTACATTTCCTTTGGCCCTGTTTGTCTTGCCTTGCCCTTCCAACAGTGAAGTATCATGCCTAGTACAGTAAAATCTTCACAGCCTTTAACAATTGTGTTCATGGTTAGCCCAACACCAGGGCCCAATTTCATAGAGCTGCTTAAAGGCAGTGGACACTATTGGTAATTACTCAAAATATTTATTAGCATAAAACCTAACTTGGTAACAAGTATTGGGGAGAGGTTGATAGTATAAAACATTGTGAGAAACGGCTCCCTCTGAAATGGAGTAGTTTTCGAGAAAGAAGTAATTTTCCACGAATTTGATTTCGAGACCTCAAAATTAGATGAGGTCTCGAAATCAACTTGCATCTGAAAGCACAGAACTCCGTGTGCCAAGGTTGTTTTTTTCTTTCATTGTTATCTCGCAACCTCGATGACCAGTTGAGCTCAAATTTTCACAGGCTTGTTATTTTATGCATATGTTGGGATACACCAAGTGAGAACACTGGTCTTTGACAATTACCAATAGTGTCCACTGTCTTTAAGCACAAAAAGTAGCTAAGCACAACAAAATATTGCTTACCAGAATAAGGTTACCAGCCAAACTACCATGTCACATGTACAATTTGTGACTGGTATCCTGCTCATTTCTGCTTAGCAGACAATTGTTAAGCAATATTTTCTGCTTAAGCAGCTCTATGAAATTGGGCCCAGAGCTGCCAACATTTGCATCTTGCAATCAGGAACATATTTTGTCAAATAACCAGAGAATCAGGGAGATATTTAGAATTACATTCAACAAAATAGGGACAAAAGTTTATCTTTGTTCGGCGGGGTGCCAGTCAGAAGCCAAACAACCGTTTTGGCTAGTAAATGTTTCTTCGTTCAACCCCAAATTAAATAATATTTCTTTACATAGAAAATTATAGCTATGGTTTATGCTAGGGCTTGGTTTAAAACCCTGACAAAGTTGAAATTCTAAGTAAGGAAACAAAATTTATACAAAATCTCTTTGAATTTATAAATAACTTAAATTCCGCAGAATCCAATTCAAAACTCGTACCATTTCAGAGCTGCAATCTAAATGCAAAATTCAAACCCAATTTAAATGAAAATGTCCTTTTGACAAATCTATGGTAAAACCCCAACAACATCCTGGAGAACGACAGAAAGAAAAAAACTGGAAAAAACCCCAGCTGGTGTTGAATCAAGAAATCCAAAAGCTGACAATTATTCCCAGGGTTCTCCCTAAGATTTTTCAAAACTGTGGGGCATTCTGGACCCAAATTTTGGGATGTTTGGCCGAAGCACGCTGAATTGAAACAAGGTCTTCGGAATGTTTTCTACTTGGTGTTTATCTTGGTTTTAAAAGCCCTGCTGTGCAATCTGGAGCATTCTATACTGTTTTCCTTCACAAATTTCAGTAAAGCACGTAAATCCCATTTTTGGTTTTAAAAGCCCTACTGTGCAATCTAGAGCATTCTGTACTGTTTTACTTCACAAATTTCAGTAAAGCACGCAAATCCCTTTTTTGTTTACTGTTCCAAAGGAACAATGTTCCACTGCCCTAGTTTTTGTCATCCCCAACTCACCCATTCCAGTCTCTACAACTGCACCACCTTAACAAATCCAGTAAAAATCCTCACATCATCTGAACAAAGAGCATAAAAACTGATCCACAATTCAATCCCAGACGACGAAAGAAAGTCCAAATGCAACAATTCACTTCAACGCTTCTACCCAATCCAGACCCCTCTCCTGAAGAAAATAACGTCCAAGACCATCGATAAATCTCATCCCAAACTCACCCGTTGCAGTCCTCCTCTGATCAAACCTCGACCGTCTAATGTTCCTCAATCTACTCAGCCAAACAAATATTGATTACTTTTTCCGGGCCAGATGTCACAAACGGTCATCAACCACTTTCACAACCGACGACGTCTGCCTGCAATGATGTTTTTAAAAGGGTGGACAGGCTGACGGAATCACCTCTGCCGTTCACACACCGACCACTTCGTCCTTATAAAAACCATTCTCCCTTCTCCTGCAACTCATCACTCTCCGCTATCCGCATAAATAGAGAAACACAAACCTTGCGTAAGGAAGTGGGCTCTCGTAAAATCTGTGAGCTTTCTCTGTTTGCTCATCAACCAATGCTCTCCCAGCCTCCTGGGGTATTGATTTATTTTTATTTCTTCTTGACGAGTCTTTTCTAATCCCCTGTTTTCTCACAACTTCACTGCTCTACACGCAATCACCTTATTACACAGCACACACACATGTATTCCCAATACTCATCATATTATGTTACGAAAAATAAACGTTTCAAGATAAAAATATTCAACATGTTAAATTCAAAACCAAGGAACTGAACAGTTTCATGTGGTACAGCTGATGATGGCAATGGCATAAATCTGCCATAAACATCATGTCAGGGTTTTTAAGTTTAATTTGCGATAGTCATTAGGTAGAGTGCGTCCATTCCAATCCTCTGGTTTTTAAAGGAAGGGTATACCTTTGTTAATTACTCCAAAAATGAATGACCATAAAAACTTACTCAGTAAAGAGCACTGGAGAGCTGTTGATATCACAAAACATTGTTAGAAACGGCACCCTTTGAAGTAATGTAGTTTAGAGAAAGAAGTAATTTTTCACCCAAAACAGTTGAATCTGAGAAAGGCTTCATCAGGCATGAAGCCTTTCTCAGGCATCTGAAAATACACAATTCTATTTCATTGTTTTGTTTCATTATTTTCGTGTAACTTCGATGACCAATTGAGCCCAAATTTTCACAGGTTTGTTATTTTATTCATATATATCGGGATACACCAAATTAAGATACTGGTCTTTGACAATTACCAAAAGTATACCCTGCCTTTAATAAATCATGCACTGCTGTTTTTTCAATCTTCTTCAAGACAAATAATAATAACAAATTGTGTGCTATCATTTGGTTTTCCCCTAAGATTAGGCCCGTATACATTCATACTAATTTGGAAGAGTACATTTCGTCACCGTTTTCACAAAGAGCCACATATGTCCAAACGCTTGATTGAGATTTACATTTTACACTGTGCTTGGCTTAAAACTGCAATATCTGCAATACTAAAGCCACGGTTTGCATTCAAAGACCTCTTGTATGATTCTGTATAAGTTTAACATCCCCTATTGACTAATTAATTTTGTTAAATATATTGGCTAATTGCCATAGTAATTAGTCAAAGATACGTGGCTCTTCGTGAAACCGAAAAAGTGAGTTGACCTACTTAAACACCCAACTGGTTAACGTGTTTTTACATAGGAAAGGGGCGCGTATGTCACGTGATCATGCGCGCGCTGACATAAGTGGCTCTTTGTGAAAACGGAAAAACGATTTGACCTACATTTGTTGCAATGTATTACAATGCATTTTTGGGCCGGTGGCTCTTCGTGAAAACGCAAAAATGCATTCATTGAGATAAAGGCCCCTTCTTGTAATAATCTATATTTGTCATTTTAAGATATGTGGCTCTTCGTGAAAACGATGACGATTTATTCCAAACCTCTTTAGTTTTATCAAAACATAATGTAATGATGGTACATCGTTAGTGTTTGGCAAGGTACATTAATTCCCATCCTCCAGCTTACAAAACATTAAAACAAATCACAAAGGGGTGGTACATCATTGGTTTTTGCAAGAGAATGTTCATTTATATCCTCTAATTTACAAGAACAGGGATGACACATCTTTGTTTTGGGAAGAGTATATTCATTCCAATCCTCTATTTTTTTTCAAGAAAACACACCATAAAGGGATGGTACATCTTTGGTTATTGGAAGAGTACATTCATTCCAATCCTCTAGTTTACAAAAAACATATCATAAAGGGATGGTACATCATTAGTTTTGGGAAGAGTACATTCATTCCAATCCTCTAGTTTATAAGAAACTTATCATAAAGGGATGGTACATCAATGGTTGTTGGAAGACTAAATTAATTTTAGTAAAAGAAAACTCCCCCCCCCAAAAAAAAAAAGTGTTGTAACAAAGGGGGACTTAAACTTTTAGGTTACCTAGTTTTGGTCAAACGAGGGCAGCATACAAAACAAAATTTTAATGCAGTTTCACGAGGGGAGCAGTAAGGGCATTTTGTTTTGGGGGGGAGGGTGTATGGAAGCCTATATTTTGACTGGCATCTTTTCAAGAAGTAAGTTTTTACGGTCATTCATTTTTTGAGTATTTACCAATCTATGACCCTACCTTTAAATACATTTCTGACAACCAGAGATAATTACATGTATAAAGCACATTAGAACATCAGTGCACATAACTTGCACTCCTTGTTTTTTTCTTTGCCAACTTCAACTCTGATGACAGCGATGGTTATCCCAGACGACAGAAGCTACAATTGACGTAGAAGCTTCTTAGTCATGGTAGATTAGGCCCCATAGGAATGCTTCCATTTCCTTTGAGGGGAAGTATTGGAGAGGGGGGGGGTACTGCCAGACTGTGGATGGGATTACTCTCCAGATCAAATGCCAGATCAGATAATCCCCAGCCATACTCGAAATTCATGAAATGCATTGAACAAAATACCTGTTAAAGGGGAAAGATGTTTTCCGTACTATTTGGGGCGTACATCTGGCTTCTTTAAAATGGGAAATTATCTATAAATCTCTGAAAGACGAGTCTGAAAACAAATAATTTTGGATAACAAATTTTATCCAAAATTTGATTGCACACAAAGTACAGAATTTGTAATTATCGGGAAGGGAAATTGATTTATTTTCAATCTGACAGCTCACTGGTTATAAAGTTCATACCAGGATGGATCCACCAGAGAAACACATAGCCTAGTGTACTTCCAACTGGAGCATGTAAAAGTCAAGAAAATAACATTTGAAGACCTCACAAACCACTGTTGGTTATTTTGATTGCTTTAATTGAAATACCCCTCATATTGTGCACAAACTCAGGCCTGAAATTTTGTCTTCAAAAGGGCAAGGCCATTCAAATTTTGCAAAGGGTACTTCCATTGGAAGATATTAAAGTCTATGGGAGACTTTTGAAGGGGCAACACGGCCAAGACCAGGGCAACAGAGGCCATGGCCTCCATGGCCTCCATTGAAATACATGTACAGGACTGCAAAATCCCTGACAAGACCATTAACTGTTTTGTCATCACCAATTGTGAAGAAATGTTCAGGAGTTTGTTGTGAGGTGTTTTTAATGAAAATTATTTCAAGACATTTATTTTTCACTCCAACAGAGAATCATCATAACAATACCAAAGAACAGCAAGAGGATAATTGGAAATGGGGGCATAGCCAGAAAAGCAAAGCTTGTGGTAGGTATGCCCGGACAAACAAAAACACAAATGGACTAACATTAACAAGTACAGTGTGAGTAGGTTTGATATTTAACTGAGACAGAATAGACTCTTTTTGTGAACTAACGTGGCTACAGAGGGATGCAACTTATAACAATACATAGGACAAGGCATGAGGGTTCCATTAACAATAACACAGTGTATACAGGTGAAATAGAGAAATCACAATAAGGTGAAAACTAAGAAAAAGCTGCTTGGATTTTGAACAAGTCCTTTGAGCTTGCGCTGAAAAGCAACTGTGTTCCTGCAAGAAGTTACTAGAGGATGGTAATTAGTTTACTCCTCCCCCCAAAAAAATTGATGTACTTTCCTTTGAAGGTATAGGCTCATAGATTGTGTTTTTTTTTTTCAACATAATGCTGATTTATAGGCCAAACTATCAAGAAAGATACAGTCACCTCTGATAGTTTCAGCTGAATATAGTGTCTACTAGTTGAGAAAACAGCAACAAATTGTCACAGTATTTTCATCAAGAACGTCAAGCGAGGTGACTGCATGTACCAACCGCATCTCTGGCTGCAGCATTCACAACGGACACCATAGAAATTGAAATCTCCAAAACTCTCATTGAGGTGAGTTTTGGAGATTCAAATTTTCAAAATACTTTTATTTATTTCTAATCAACGGGGGCATTTCAAACAAAATAATTTTGAAGGATGCTTACTTGCCATTACCATCTGTGTACATGTAACTTTTATTGTATCCTTCTTGATAATTTTGATTTAAATTAAAATTACGTTGACAAAAACCAATATATATTGATTTCTAAATTTGAACATTGCCTTCAAAAACAAATGTTTTATGTTACATGAAGCATAGATAAAGGACCACAGATGTAGCTTACCCACACTTTTCAACCAGAGAGCTCCTCAAACAACATCTCAAATTGTGTCAGTAAACATTCATCAACAATAAACGTTCCAACTTGCGTTAGAGTTAGACCAAAATCAATTCTGAGAGCTGAATAATAAATGAGGGTCTACATTGCACTTTTGTTAACGGAGGTAGTCAATCTGTTTGGACAGTGACTGGGGTACTAGATTACTTGTTGAGATGCACTTGAGTTATAGTCTGGATACATTCTGGAATGAGCCAGAGTGGGGGTTTTTTCAACAAGTATAAAGTGTGGCTAACTGCATTCAAATTGTGCAACCTTTATAACAGCTATACTTGAGCGAAAAAAAATTAACGGGACTGCTGTTTAAACTTGTTTATAATGTGTGTGTTTATCATTTAATTGTAATTTTGATATTTTTACAGTTCAGAATTTTTTCGTAATTATCGATCAAAAAATTAAGCCCCAACCTCAAGGTTTTGAGAAAATAGCTACACTTCTGTCTTTGACACATGCGTCAAAATGACAATACTTTGGGTTGGGGTCATTTGTGGGAGGTTGCTTTGTTTTACCTCCATGCTGCAACAAAGCGGCTATACAAAACGGAGCTCCCTCAAATGACGTAACATGAGTGATCACGTAAAAGGGCTTTTTGCGAATCTTTCTGAAAAGCACTAGAGAAGGATATTCAAAACGATTGTTTTGTTTACAATTAATATCTGTTTACTTTCATGTGAACTCAAATTTCTTACTGATTACAAACACTTTGAATGAATTTCAACAAAGATCACTTGTTGCCATTTTCGTTCAAGCTGGCCTTTAAGAAATATCTGCAACTACCGTACAAGACCGCAGGGTTTGTAGCTCAAAATTGTTGCGGACCAGAATTTTGTTTACAAGACCAGATTCAAAATGAGTCAAAAACTATGGGTATTAAGTAAAAATCATTATTCAACGGAATTGAAAGGCATTTTATCAGACTCAAAGTCGACGTTTGAACAGAATTTGCTTCTGTTCAAGATATTACACAGTGAGATATTATAATTCAATTGAAAAACACGAGACTGCCGAACTTGTCCAGCCGTGAGTTTACTGGCCCGACACTAAAATCACTGGCCTCAGGCCTGTGGTCCAGTGTAAATTTCTAGCCCTGCAGCTTGTGTAGATCTCCAAAAGACAACGTATAAGACTGGTACATGTTTAAAGGGTCTCAGTATTTTCATCAAGAACGTTGAATCCATCCATGTTTAGCAAGGTGACAGCGGGTACCAACCGCATCTCTGTGGCCTCAACAATTCCCAAATGAGCACCAACCCTCAGAAACCTGAGGAATGATTCATGCACGAATCGTTTCTCAGATTCAAATGTTTTTGGGTGAAACATTACCCAAACCATAATACTTCGAAGAGAATCCTTTCTCAAAATAGTTTATACTATCAACAGCTGCAGTGCTTCTCACCATGTAAGTTTTTATGGTCATTCATTTTTTGAGTATTTACCAACCTATGACCCTACCTTTAATGTATACGTGTACCTTCTGTACACGTTTGGTAATGACTCTGAAAATTAATGGCAATACAAACTTACTTGGTAAGAAGTACAGCATCTTTGGATAGTATAATGCATTTTAAGAAACTTTTCACTTCGAAGTACTGCAGTTATGGAAAAGACATCAGTTTTTATCCCTAAAAATTTAAATCTGAGAAATGTTACTGCAGTAACATTTCTCAGATTGTGTATAGATTCCAATTGCAGATTATTCATCCTGCGTGGACATAACCGCTCCAGATTTTCGGCAATATCTAAAAAACGCTACCACCTTTTGAAATGAAATTTTCACAGGTTAGTTTTATGGTATATATCTACAGCTATAGGATTGAAACAAACAGTGGGTTCCAATTACCAAACGTATACAATCCCTTTAACACAAAAGTAAAAAACTCATTATTTTCAGCCTGCAAATAAAACTCGCACCAGAACCATTCCTCCAGTAATTTGTTTCCGTCCAACATTTTGTGAAATTAAAGTAAATAGCATTTGAAGAACCCGCTAAATAACCAACGTTTATTTTGATTACCGCAATCCAAATAACAGAGCGCCTCAAAAGTCGGAACATTCTAATTGGATCAGATAAGCCTTCCAGCATGTACACATGGACCGTTGCGTTAAAATAGGTATTTAAATATTTTATTAAGAAAACCATAACAAGTAAAAATATATCACAAAATAAAAATTCTACAGAAATAACGCACAAAAACATACTTGGGATTTTAGTTAGCATACCAAGTGTTAATATTTCCATTAAAAACATACTTGGGATTTTAGTTAGCATACCAAGTGTTAATATTTCCAAAGAATAATTGATCACATAAGAAACGAATATTGGGTAGCGGTGGGGTTCAAACTCCCCAGGAATACCCCGGGGTTTCATTCCCTCAGTAGTGTGAAAGGGGGCTAACAACCACTTGTTGCATCTGACTCTAAGAATGTGTGCATCCAAATCAACAGCAGGGATCACTTTTAATTAAAAAAATTAAATCGCAAAATATTTTAAAGTAGTTGCGCCCAGCCAGGGAAGTACAATGCCTTAAATTGCAGATATAACAAAAATGACAAAAGATGAATGACTTCTGATTGATAAGTAACAGGTTGGATGCACCTGCTACCAATCAGTCAGACAATGTGATGACAGTTGAAACCCATTAATAGACTATTAGGCTAGCGTTCCCCTTTCATTCACTGGTCATCAGTTCATCCTGGGCTTAAGTGGGCTTGGTGTTGGGATTAAGAATCCTTCAAGTACGTCTGAGAGAGATTCTCAAAGTTAGGAACCCCCACCCACCCCCCCCCCCATCATGTCCTTCCACAGTCAGTGCTGAGAGATTCTCAAAGTTAGGAACCCCCCCCCCCCACATCATGTCCTTCCACAGTCAGTGAGACACCAGGGCTTTGAATTTAGGGTGAAAATCCACAAGACCATACAGGGCTTGTAGCTCAGAATGTTTACTGGACCAGAATTGTTTTTACAAGTCGAGACCAGTGTCACAGCTTACCCCACTAGGCAGCCACGACTGAAAGACTTCATCGCAAACTCAAATAAGTGTAGACAAGTGTCACCAGAACTACATATTTACAGAAATAGTTACAAATTTAATATATACATTTCTCTCCAGTATCCACTAAATGTGGTCGAGTTCACAAATCAATATTAAATGAAATTTACATCAATGAAAGGTCTACTAATTTTATCCAGACCTGTTTCAAAAAATTCAAAGGGTCCTAGTAAATAATGAAGGCGTGTCACATTTTTGCTGACACAAAACTCGATCGATAAAATTTCAAGCTCACTGGCAGAACCCATAACGTTTGAAGTTACCTTCCTTGGCAATATTTATAATCCACACACAATATACTTCAATCAATGCAATGTAGCTATAGAATCTAATTTGTCACAGAGAATACGTAAAGTCTAATACAATGATGTTACTACATGTATTTCAAAAGACAAAAATTGATCAAACTATTGGTCTAAACTTATCCTTCCTGCATAAACTTGTCCCACATTTGGGCATGCACAGGATTACAATAAAAAGCAAAGGAACAGTCCCACCAAATTATAAGATTCCTCTGTCCGCTCCACGGATAACTACAGCTCCATCTCCCACACAGGATTCACTCAGTAGCCAAAACAATAATGTGCTCTGGTTCCAGTCGCAGTGAAACCACTTTAAAGTTCACATATATGCGCCCTCTGCTGCTTGTAGCAACCCACAGTTATTGGACCAGGACGTCTTTAATCGGCCGACACTCAGTCTGGCGTTTCTTCTCAATTCCACACAGCTGATTCCAAACATTCACCAAAGGTGAAAACCATGGTTTTCCATCATAGTACTCTCTTGAAGTTCAGGGCTCAGTACATCGTGTTGCATCACTCCAACCAATTTGCTTTCAGTTAGCAGCCTGTATATCTGCTCTGCTTTTTGCAATAATACAGCCCAACACCCAGCGCAAAACGCCTGACCCTGGATCACAATTTGATCACCTCCTCTCTCTAGCTAAGATGGTGCTAGAATAACCCTGCTCTGTCTAAGAACAGGCTAACATAACTCACTCTCACTGACCGCGCCCCTCTACCCAACATACCACAAGATTCCCCCTATTCAAAACTTCATACCTGACCGGAACATAATACTCTAAGGAATTTCTGAGGGATAACTTACCACTGCAGACCAAATAAGGTGAAACATAAAAATAATAACAAACAGCATGAATAGCTGGCTAATAGAATATTCATGAGGCACAGCACAACTTTTATCAAACTCACATCTACTGAAGAGGGAAATTATTTATTCACATGTGTCCATGAGGTTAAATTCTGACAACCAGAATTGAAATGAGAATAAAAATACACAATTTAAGATTTGAACTGTTTTAATTTGAACAGGCACTAGAGAAGATTTATCTCACTTTTATTATGGGAAAGAATTCTTCAATTATCAACAGAATTGATAGATTATAATCAGACTAAAAGTCAACAAGAAAAGACCATCAGACTTGTCCAGTCATGAGTTTACTGGCTCAACACTAAAACCACTGGTCTCGGGCCTGCGGTCCGTTGTACATTTTTGTAGGGTGTCGTGGCCGAGCGGTTAAGAGCATCGAATTCAAGTTCTGGTGGTTAGTCATCAGGTTGTGGGTTCGAATCCCGGTCATGGCACTTGTGTTCTTGAGCAAGACACTTAACTATAATTGCTTCTCTTCACCCAGGGGTATAAATGGGTACCTGCGAGGGTAGAGGTTGATATTGTGTTTGAAAAAGCCTTCGGAGCGCCACGGTTGCCCAGGGTTGTATACTCCCCAGGGAGCTGAGAAAGGTTAAAGGAATGTTATTGGCCCAATGACCAGGGCACTAATGTAAAGCTCATTGAGATGTTTATTGTAAAATGCGCTATATAAGAACTTGTTATTATTATCATTATTATTATTATTTCCAGCCCTGGACCCCCTCAACAAATGAGTAAGTACTTGAGAAATTAATCGTCTAGACATACCGAGGAAATTCTAGAAGATCATACAAGCCAGAACAGTGTCCAAAGTTTCGCTTAGCACAGAAAAACCTTGCTTAATCCTTTCAAAAAACATTTAATTTGTAACAATCATCACCATACACCCAGACACTGTGACTACTAAATAGTCAATTTTTAAGAGAAATGTCTGGAAAAAATTCCAAGGAAATTCTCGAACACCATACAAGTCAGAAGAGCACCCGGAATGTTGCTTAGCACAAACAAGCCTTGCTTAATCATTTAGGAAACCGTTTAATTCTAAACAATGATCACCTTAATACACCTAGACACTGTGGCCAACATTGTCAATCAATCTTTTAAATTAATTTTTAAGAAAAAAATTCCGGAAAATATTTGAGGGAAATTCTAGAAATTCTAAATAATGATCACCTTAATACACTTGGACACTGTGGCTAACATTGTCAATCTTTTAAATTAATTTTTAAGAAAAAGTGCCCGGAAAATATTTGAAGGAAATTTTAGAAGATCACACAAGCCCTAACAGCAGCCAGAATTTTGCTTAGCAGAGGAAAATATTTCTTAATCATTAAAAGCCCATTTAATTCTGAATAATTATTACCATATTATACCCATACACACGCTAGCATATCAGGCCGATACGCGCGATTTGCAGGCCGTACACCCACATTTCTGTCGGTACTCGAATATATAATATATTATATATATATAATATTATTATTTAATTATTTTTATTTTTTAAAACATCAAGAGAAAACCAAACAGAAGTAGAAAACATTCCGAAGACCTTGTTTCAATTCAGCCCGCTTCGACCAAACTTTCAAAATTTGGGTCCAGAATGCCCCACAGTTTTGAAAAAACCTGGGGAGAACCCTGCACTGTGGCTAAATATTGTCAGAAATTTTTATGTCAGAAATGTTCAAGTGGGGTCAGATTGCTGAGTTTTAAACAAGGTCATTGGATATGTGTCCCAGACCAGGGTTCTCATTTTACAATCCCTGATCCACCCATCCTCCTGCTACCATCTCAATTCCATCCCTGAGAAAGCGCAGATCTTCTACCTTGGCTGTCTAGGGCATGAGTCATCCACTTATGGATAAAACGCACGCAAAGTGTTCCATGTTAACTCTTGCCATGTGCTTATTGAAAAGATTGGGTTTTTCTTTCTGTCTGCTGTAAAGTAGCAGTAATTTGTTCTGTGACAGAACAAATTGACTAGTGGGATTTGAACTTGCGACCTCAGGATTAACGTGCTTTTGGTGCGCTACAGTCTACCAGCTGAGCTATCTAGCCATTGCATGTATGCCCGCGGTCTTCCAATTTTTTCAATGTCTTTGTTTACAGTTGTTGAAATAACAGAAACTAAGTCAAGGGCTGATACTCCATTCTTGAAAGCAGGCCTATGGAATTTCATCTTTGAGAGGGCAAAGTTCTTTTTACACTTTGTAGAGGGCACTTCCATTGGGAAATCTTAAAGTGTATGAGAAACTTTTAAAAGGGCAACAAGGCCAAATACAGGGGCAACAGAGGCCATCCCTCAGTGGCCTCCATGTAATTCCAGGCCTCTGTAAGGGCAGGGCCGTTCTCCCCCTGGTAAAGGGCACTTCTATAAGGGAATACAAACTTGCGCCTTGGAAAATTTAAAAGGGCAACCAGGTAATGACATGGGGCACTAGAGGCAAGTGCCTCCAGTGCCTCCATGCAGCACCCAGACTGCAAAGCCACAGCAAGTACCATCTGTACCAAAGGGCCCAATTTCAAAGAGCTGCTCTTAAAGCAGAAATTAATGCTTAACAATTTTCTGCTTAAAGGAACATTACAGAGTTGGTTTTTGCTCACAAAACAGTGTAAGCACTTTATATAATCCACCATATACATAAACTGACAAACCTATATAGAAGTTTGAGATCGATCGGCCATCTGGGTCACGAGAAAATAGTGAAAAACCGATTACACATTTGCATGTGTTATACAGTGCATGAATAAAACGCTCATGAGCGATAAACTCCAATCGGAAATTAGTTTTATTTATTTCTCATCAAATATGGCATTTCAGACAGAATTATTTCTAGGGATGTTTTCTACTATCATCATCATTAGACCGTGTAAGTTTTATGTAAATCTGTGATCATAAAGAAAATTTTAATTACCAGTTCTGTAACGTTCCTTTAACAGAAATAAACAGGATACCAGACACAAAATGTACATGTTACATGGTAGTTTGGCTGGTAACCTTATTCTGTTAAGCATTGTTGTTCTTAGCTACTTTTTGTGCTTTTAAAAAAGCAGCTCTATGAAATTGAGCCCGCGACCCGACAAATGAGTTGAAGTTTGCTTCCAGACGTGGCGACATTACGTACCAACGATCTACAAATGTTACCGTGTAATGTAGCTACCTGAGACAAAAACTCAGCCACTTGGTGAATAAGCAGGAAGATGACTTCTGAAAGGGAAATCTAATATTATAAGACTTCCCCCCTTACATCAAGCACATACGTGAGGTTTGGCGACAAAGTTTCGGTTTGGTACCGATGATGTGTTTTTAGTATACTTCCTGAAACCTGAATCTGGGGTTTTTATAAAAGCCAGACAAAAACCCAATTCTAAACATATTATGTGGAGGTACATCACCCCCGAGACCTGGTACCTTTTGCAAATTTAATCAAGATCAAATGTCCCTCCGGCCTTGCTTCTTTATTACTCCTTTTGGGAGTTACAGGGCTAGGGTGTATTCCTCAGTTAATTCCCATGGCAACATGGCAACTAGAAATGCCTACAATGTTTGACCTAATGTCATCAAGCTGCAGTTTTTAACTTAAAGTTTTGTGAACAAATTTTGAATTTCCATTTATTTCCTTGGTGACAATGTGCTCAATGCACAATGCATGCAGGGCTCAGCCTGAACACTAGCCCGCCATGTATTATGTATGTCTAGTAAAAATTGCCATGGACTAGTAAACGACACTTCTCAACTTGCCCTGTGTACTCTTCTTCCAGGCACACTAAGTACTCAAAAAAGGTCATAAGCTATAAAATTGCTCATGAAAAAAATATTTGTTGTAGCTAGAATTACATGTACCCCCAAAGACAAATTTTCCATTCCCATGCACAACCTTCCTATGATGACTTACGAATGGCAGAAAAACCCATCGTCATCTTGCTATTTAAGGTTGTTAATTGCAATTTCATATCTGTAATAATCAAAAGGGCGTCAAGTGAAAAGGACGCATAAACTTGAAAAAATGTATCAACATCCACAAGTAAATATCTTTCTTAGAAACTAAATGTTTCTTTTTGCCAAACAATTATGATGGATGCCGCTCTCAATCAAGAAACTCCATTTACCAGGAGCTCCAAAATATACAAAACCAATTTTGTGCAATGCATACAAACTGCACTAACGACCTTATAGTCCTGAGCCGACGCCGTCACACTTTTACGTTCAGTTTTCTTGAAATAGGCCCCTACTGTTAATTGCTTCGTTGTAAAGAATTGACTAGAGGAAGACCTGCGACCTCTGGATTAACGTGTCGGCGCTCTACGAACTGAGCTACCTAGCCCTATGTTGGCGATCTCCCTATTTTGTCAATATCTTTGTTCGGGGTGCCAGTCAGTAGCCATACAACCATTAACTGTTGTGTAGCCAGGGATCACACCCAAGTTTAAAGCACAATCTGTGAAGCGGCAGCAGAGGGATCACCTTAAGGGGATGCACATTTTTATTTCAAATATCAAGTAATATACCACAAGGGAAAATTATTTAGAAATTTGCCCAGTCAGTTTCTCTTGTGGTTTATTACCAAATAGTTCTAACTAAAAATGAGAAAACAAAAATTAAACTTACCATGATGCTACTGAACCACAATCTGTTCTCATGTAGAGTGGCCAAGTGCATCGAGAAGGCGTACCCCATCAGGCTTGCAACGACCACACCCATCAGGAAGATAACGATGGCAAAGTACCAGCGCAGCGAGGCGCGATCCTCGGCTGTGATTTCCAGTTCCTCGTCGTCTGACGAATCATAGTCGGAGTTGGTAACCGATTCTTCACCGGGCATACTCTGTTGCTGGGTCCCCTCCCTGGTACCCTCCTGACGGCCATTGGTTGTGTCTGGCTTCACGATTGGATCACCAGCAGCACCTACCGGTTTCGACGTCCTGTACGGAACTTTGTCCTCCACCATTTTGATCAAACCATCAATGTATACTTCTCACCTTGCATGTCGATGTACTCCTTATATGTACCAACTGTCTGGTTTGTGGACGTCAGCTAAAAATATCACAATTTTCATGACTTCATGATGTTCTGAAATTCCTGCATACAAGAAACCACACACAAAAAGGGTTATTAAAAAACTGATTGCAGAAACTCCATGCTCAAACCCCTGGGGAAAGCATTCATGGTTTAATGTATCTGACATCTGACAGAGAGAAGTTTGGTTGGTGCAGCAATGTTTTTTCTTCATCTCCTTCAAAACAACAGGGTTTTTTCCAAACTTCGGCTTAGGCTCCGGCTCTGGCTCCGGCTCCAGCTTTAGGGCTCTGTTTGATAATGAAGCACCTTGCAAAAAGCATACTGCTCCAAGACAAATGATGAGCCAAAGCTGTAGCTGGAGCCATTAGCCGAGGTTTGGAAAAGGCTCAATGTCAACCAAACTAAGGGCTATGTCACAAACTAAGGGCTATGTCACACGAGGCAATTTACAGCAAGCAGTTCCAGGCAATCATGACAAAAGAAAACATTCCTACTTTCATTTTGATGTAAGAAAGCAGGGAATAAGTAAGACGGATTTAGAAAAATAACTCCAGTTCTACCGAAGTGTTCCTTTTGCATGCAGTGCGGTTGGTTACCTCCAAATTGCCTGTAAATATTGCCCCTGTGACAAGGCCTTTTATACCCCAAAAGGAAAATAGTCTGACCCCATTATAGCATAATGAGAATCAGGTTACAATTACACAAGTGCAGTCAGGGAACACTACAAGGATGGTGACAGCATGGTAAAGCCCCACAGCCTTTAAAGGTAGAGTCATAGATTAGTTAGTACTCCAACAATTAATGACCATAACAACTTGCTTGGTGAGAAGCACTGCAGCTGTTGATAGTATAAACTATTTTGAGAAAAGATTCCCTTCGAAGTGGTTTGGATAATTTTTAACCCCAAAATATTTGAATCTGAGAAACGATTCATGCATAAATCATTTCTCAGATTTCTGAGGGATAGTGTCCAAACGCGATTGCTGCCACCAGAGGTGCGATTGGTACTCACTGTCACCTCGCAAACGTGGATGGATCCAATGTTCGTGTGCAAAAAATGTACACGTACTTTGACAATTTGTTGCTGTTTTCTGAGCAAGCAGACACTGTATTCAGCTGAAACTTTCACATGTGTCTTTTATTGTATCTTTCTTTGTAATTGTGCCTATAAATCAGCGTTGGTTAACAAACCAATCTATGACCCTACATTTAAAGGATGTGAGGCTTTTATTTTTTCCTGTTCATTTTGGTTCAGGATATTTGTTTCCTGCATTGAGCTAAATCACACAATGAATGTGCTGCTTAGTTTGTGTTCCTGTTAACCTTTTTTATTTTTAAATTATCTACAAAAGCCTCAAAATTCTATCACAGAAAACTTTCAGATCGTGTCAGTTATTGCAGGTAGGCAATATGCAGAGCTGTTTTTCTTTGTTAAACTCGGTACCCACAAGGGGATTCTTTAGAAAAGGGAATAATAGAACAACAATAGGAAGTCCCCACAACTCTGTGTGCAAAAGACTGGGTGTACTTTCTAAATAATTTATTCCCACATGTCCTACAGGAACGTCTTTGTGTATCCATTTAAATGATGTAATTTTAGATAGTTTTTGGCTTGCACTGTTTGTGCATTATAGAGCACTTTACAATCACCATTATAATTCATATCTGTGAATGAACCACAGATACCTCAAAAGCTGTCGGGTTGGCAGGTAGTATCTTACATCGCCTTCCACCTCTGGGATCTTGGTTCGAATCCCAATGAGGGCACTGGGTTTTCAGTCCCTACCTGATTGCGTAGGTTTTCCCTGGATAAATTCTCTGGGATTTTCCTCCCACATCTAAAACTGAAACTTCCTTCTTTGTCTTCTCTAGTCTAAGTGATTAAGTCCGCCTTCCTGAGAGTCCTTGGCTTCACAACCAGAATTAATAAATGAAAGTTAAATGAAAAGCGAACTTAATCACTGTAACTCTGAAGCCTGATGAGGCAGACTAAGGTGCGTGCAATGAATGAGAGACACTGAGATAAACCCCTACTCCACCATGATAAATGTTCTGGGTCCTTTTACATGCACTACCTACATGTATCCTAGTACACAGGACCATTAGCTTAACGTCCCATCCAAAGGGCAAAGCAATTATGGTAAAGTATCCTGCTTAAGGACACAAGCATTGTGACCAGCAAGGCCGGGATTCGAACCCACTTTCTGCGATTGTTAGAACTTGAATATGGTGCTAGACCACCCTGACCATGACCCTTCTTCAAGCTTGGGCAAGAATATAAAGCAAATCTTTCATAAAGAAAAAGTTGCGTGAAGCTTTGTAAAATCAGCTGCAGGAATGTCACTGGAACAGAATTTTTTTATTTTTTATATTTGAAGAACTTTAAAGCACATGTGTTACATCGGTAACTGGCAAGACCAGTATTCACACTCGATGTGACCCAACAGCATACTGATAAAAATGTCAAGTTTTTTTCTGAACTACCACAGCTCAAGAGATTCCATCCATCCGTCACTGTCAACAATATTTTTTGGGGGGTGGTGGGGGGGGGGGGCGAAGGGGGTATTGCGCAATCATTTGCAATCGTGGTTTGGGTAAATTCCATTTAAAAAGAGATGATTACCATTAAAATAGAAAAATGTATACCGGCAATAAAATGCTCTCTTTAACAGCACTGAAAACATTTATAACAGTATATCTTTTAAGAGCATTTCCAATTGAATGAGAGTCGAAGAGAGTCGAATGAGATTATTTAAACGTAGGTGGCGCATTGGTGGCGTTCCCCCTTCTGCCCCCCCCCCCCCCCGATTATTTTCAAAACAGGCCGCGCCCAAATCAAGCGACTGCGGCTACGGATAGGGCAATTGGCTGCAACGACAGTGTTGGTGAATAGGACGTGACAGCGTTACCGCCTAAACTATTGCCATAACTATTATTTTGAACATGCCCTCATACTGCTACTTTTTATTTATTTACATATTTATTTATGCCTTTTTTGTTTTTTTCTTCATTTTTTTTCATTACACAACCAGCGCAATTGGTGCAAATAACAGGATGAATGGGAAACAATGAATTTTTTTTCCAGTTTTAGATGTGGGAGGAAAACCCCAATGGGGCAAAAACCCATGCAATCAGGTAGGGACTGAAAACCTGATCCACAATGCAAGGCTCAGGTCTGGAGTGGGATTCGAACCAGGGTCCACAGAGATAATGAAAGGCTGGGAAAAGAAACCATTGGCCAACCCAATGCCCTATGTACAACACAGGGTGAATATATGACAAACATGGCAAGCTTCACAATAACAAGTCTATGCAAAAGGTTCACGGCATTTAACCACTTCCACCTGTTTAAAATGATAATCTCAAGTGCACGATGCGCAATGGATATATGGCTCTCTTAGTAGAGTGTGGGTTCCTTAATCAATTCTATCGGCCTCTTCAGGCAGTCTATACTTCAGTCTTAACGAGTAGCTGCTTCAGGCCCTGCACTTACTGAGTCTCCAGTGAGTTCAGAACTAATCTATCATTGGTGTTGCCTTTCACTTGAGGACCCCTCCCCCTCCCGAAAAAATAAAATGTGTCTCCCAATAAATAAAATTAATGTGGCGTGTCTGAACGGTTAAGAGCACCGGACTTGAGCTCTGGTGTTTCTGATCAGTGTGGGTTTGAGTCCTGGGGCGGATTGCAATAAAACGGTCTTAGTCAGCGGTCTAAGACCAGTCAGTTATAGCCGGCTATCTGCCTTAGACGGTCTTAGCTTAGCCAGTCATTAAGCCCGTTGCAATAAGCCGGTCTTAGTTAAGTCGGCGAAGAGTAATGAAACACGAACAAACGTCCCTTACTTAGCTTTGCTCCGTCCGTAGCGACCGGCCGCCATTATTCAAACTTGCCAAACGAGCCGTAAACAACAATCAATCATCAATGGCCTCGATGCACGGCATTGTTCTTATTGCTTTGGTTTAAATCATTGGATATCAAATCTGTGCGTTGTAACATTTTTACTCTTGGGAATCTATATTTACGATCTATTTCTACCTCCATGGTATCATCATCTCGTCGTAGAGCTCGTCGCATCAAATCGTCTACAACTAACAGCGCCATCTTTAAAAACCAAAACTAAGACTAAGTCTATAATTAAAGACTGTCTAAGCGCGTCTCAAGTTAGCCGGCTATAGCACATAGACCAGTTTAAGACCGCTTGGTGCAATCCGCCCCTGGTTGTGGCATATGTGTCCTTGAGCAAGATACTTTAATACCATAATTGCTATGTCCTTCAGATTGGACATTAAGCCCTAGGTCCCCTGTACTAGGATTGGTAGTGCACGTAATAGAACCCAGAACACTTATCGTGGAAAAGTAGGGGTTAACCCCGGTGTTTCTTGTTCAGATAGAAAGCACCCTTGTTTACAGGTTTCCTCAGGCTTGCTAACTACAGTGATTCACTATGCTTTCGTCTTCTTTCCCCATACAAATCCTGCAACAATCTCCACAGTTTTTGAAAAAAATTAAGTCATAAAAAGCCCATTTTTACTTTACCTTACTTAAAATGGACCTGGTTTATTTAATTAAATTGATAGCCTACTGTGTTGATTATTTTCTTTGTTTTCTTATTTTTGGGGCTTTCTTTTTTTCATACCTTAATTATTTATTTATTTATTTCATTACACATCAAACAGCGCAAGTGCCTTAAAGGGATAGTGATTATGAAACAAGAAGAACTGATTTAGATGTAGGAGGAAAACCCCAAATGGGGAAATCCAACGCATTCAGGTACGGACTGAAAATTTGATCCACATTCAAGGCTCCGGTCTGAGGTGGGAATTGAACCGGGGTCCACAGAGGTGAAAAGCAGGGAAAGAAACCACTGAGCCATCCTGATCCCCAAACCTGATTACATTGTCATTAATCCCTGATATGTTTCTAGGTCATTAATATTTTGGTTCTTTTTCTTAAATGTCGTCAATTGGAATTGTCTTTTTCACTTTTTTATCTTCTTTTTTTTCAATGTGTTTGAGACAATAAAGTCCCATATGGGTTTTGAGGCATTGCATGGTGAGGTATCATTGTATATTCAGTTTGCGATAACAGCATGTGTGTATCTACTTTGCTGTGTAGATTTATTCAACTGTCTCCTGACGATAACTAGAGCGGGCTAGTCAAAAAAGTTGAGATGAATTAAGAACTCACTTCACGGCAGTGAAGTTAATAGGTCCCCTCGATCCACGTTACGAAAGTAGTAGTCCCGGCCGATTTTCCTACCCGCCGACCAGGTAGTAGTTAATAAGCAGGACAGTTCTTGTTCAGAACTACAGGTGAGTAGTCTCCCGAATTCCGAAATCTACTCCGCAGAAGTAGAATTAAATAGCAAGAAAAGTTCTCAAAGAATAAATCTACACAGCAAAGCAGATATATACACTGTTACCGCAAACTGAATATACAATAAAGTCCCAGTTGAAAAAGTCAAAAGTCTCCCTGCTCCCTCCTTTCTTCTTGTTGATTTATTCTTCTCTTACCCATCCCTCCTGTCCCGATATTCTTTTGAGACCAGCTAACCCTTATTTATTTCTCCCCTGTCATTTTTATCTTATCTTTCCTCAGGCTGTTCCCTCCCTGTATCCTCACATCTCGAATTTCATATTTCCCTTCTTTTATCATTTTTACTTCCTTTAATACCCTGCACATCCCCAGACCTCATCAATGTTTCATTGTAACTTCTCCCCTCACACATCCCAATTTCATCTTTCATATCTTATTGCTCATATTTCATCTGCTCTTCATTTAACTACTGTAGTCAAAGGTTCTACATGTACCTTACCGCCTCACGAATCTTCTACTAATACAGTACACACCATTAGCCCGAAAGGCTAGTAAAGCATAATTTTTAGGCTTGTAAACTCAACATCTTGTTTCTCCTCTCACATCCCAATATCACCTTCCATTTCGTCTTGCATCTATTCCACCTTTTTTTATATTTACTTTTGCACTCAGGGGCTCTCAAGGATAAGTACAGCCTCACCAATTCCTCATCTTCTACTAATACAGTACACACCTACAGTCCTTCCAGGCTAATAGAGCATAATTGTTAGCCTTGTAAATTCAACATCTTATTCTCCTCTCACATTCCAATATCATCTTTCATTTTGTCTTGCTCTTATTCCAACTTCTTTAAAAGCCTCTGTACTCGATGGTTCTCAAGATATACTTTTTACAGCCTCACCAATTCCCCCATTTTCTACTAATACGGTACACACCTTCAACCCTTAAAGGCAACTAAAGCATAATTTATAGCCATATATAAATTCAACATCTTATTTCTCCTCTCACATTCCAATTTCATCTTTCATTTTGTCTTGCTCTTATTCCAACTTCCTTAAAAGCCTCTGTACTCGATGGTTCTCAAAAAATACTTTATAGCCTCACCAATTCCCCATCTGTTACTAATACGGTACACACCTTCAATAATAATAATAATAATAGTGGCTTCTTATATAGGGCACATATCCGTCACTCAGTGACGCTCAAGGCGCTTCAACATTCAGTATTTTCCTGCAAGGTTTTGTGGAGCTACGTTCCTGAAGTATAAGACCTACTCCTTTACATAGCACCATGTAATGGTTTACAGGGTGCTGTGGCGCAATATGCTTCCGATCAAACCAGGAACACCGGGGCGAACCCCTTCTCTTTACAAGTGCACTGGGTTCTTTTACGTGCATTACACAACACACGGGACCAACGGCTTTACGTCCCATCCGAAGGATGAAGCATGTGGTTAAGTGTCTTGCTTACGGACACAAGTGTCACGACTGGGATTCGAACCCACACTCTGCTGATCAGAAACACCAGAGCTTGAGTTCAGTGTTCTTATCCGCTCGGCCACGACACGCCACCCTTAGAGGCAACTTAAGCATAATTTTTGAGTTCAGTGTTCTTATCCGCTCGGCCACGACACGCCACCCTTAGAGGCAACTAAAGCATAATTTTTAGCCACATAAGTTCAACATCTTATTTCTCCTCTCACATTCCAATTTCATCTTTCATTTCGTCTTGCTCTTACTCTATTACTTCTTTAAAAGCTCTGTAATTAATGGCTCTCAAGCTATACTTTACAGCCTCACCAATTCCTCGTCTTCTACTAATACAGTACACACCTTAAACCCTGAAAGGCTACTAAAGGCATACTATTTAGGCTTGTAAATTTAACATCTTATTTTGCCTCTCACATCCCAGTTTTATCTTCCATTTTGTCTTGCTTCTGCATGTATTCCATCTTCTTTCAATTCAACTTCTGCACTCAATGTTGCTCAATGAATACTTTACAGCCTCACCGAGTCCCCATCTTTAATACAGTAAACACCTTCAGTCCATCCAGGCTACTAAAGCATAATTTGTCATCTTGCATCTATTCCATCTTCTTCTCATTAAACCTCTGTACTTGAAGGCTATCAAGGAATAATTTACAACCTCATCACTTCATCATCTTCTACTGATACACTACACGCCTTCAGTTCTTCCAGACTACTGAAGCCTACTTTTAGTCTCATAAATTCCTCATCTTATTTCTTCTCTCCCATTCCCATTTTATCTTTCATTTCTTCTTGTTTCAATTTCATCTTCATCTTATTACCCACTGTCCTCCCACGCTCCTAGTGTCTTGAAGCAAGCTGTTCGCCTCATCAAATCCTTATTTTATTCCTTCTCCTACACCCCAATTTTCGTCTTTCATTTTGTCTTCCTTCCATTTCTTCACATCAACCCTCTGTCCTCCCTTGCTCCAAGAGTCTTGAAGCAAGCTGTTCGCCTCATCAAATCCTCATTTTATTCCTTCTCCTACATCCCAATTTTCGTCTTTCATTTTGTCTTCCTTCCATTTCTTCACATCAACCCTCTGTCCTCCCGGCCCTGCTCCTGGGGTCTTCAAGCAAGCTGTTTGCCTAATCAAATTCTCATTTTATGTCTTTTTTCACATGCCGATTTCATCTTTCATTTCTTTCTTACTTTTATTTCTTCACATCTAAACATACTCTCTGTCCTCCCTTGCTCCTAGGGTCTTGAAGCCATTTTTTTGACTCATCAAATTATTATTTTATTCCTTCTCCTACATCCCAATTTTCGTCTTTCATTTTGTCTTCCTTCCATTTCTTCACATCAACCCTCTTTCCTCCCGGCCATGCTCCTAGGGTCTTGAAGCAAGCTTTTCGCCTCATCAAATCCTCATTTTAGTCCTTCTCCTACATCCCAATTTTCGTCTTTCATTTTGTCTTCCTTCCATTCTTCACATCGACCCTCTGTCCTCCCGGCCACGCTTTTAGGGTCTTCAAGCAAGCTTTTTGCCTCATCAAATTCTCATTTTTTTCTCTCCAACATACCCATTTTATCTTCATTTCTTCTTATTTTTTATTTCTTCACAATAAAAATATACTCTCTGTCCTCCATTGCTCCTAGGGTCTTGAAGCAAGTCAAATCAAATTCTCATTTTACGTCTCCTCTCACATACCGATTTCATCTTTCATTTTCTTGTACTTTTTTATTTCTTCACATCTAAAGTGTACTTTCTGTCCTCCCACGCTCCTACTAGGGTCTTAAAAGCAAGCATTTTGCCTCATCAAATCCTAATTTTTAGTTTTCTTTCACATCCCAATTTGAGTCTTTTATTTAGTCTTCCTTCCATTTCTTCCTTTAAATTCTTCACAGCTAAAATATACCTTCTGTCCTCCTACGCTCCTAGGCTTTTAAAGCAAGCTTTTTGCCTCATTAAATTCTCACTTTATTCCCATCTCACATCCCAATTTGAGTCTTTCATTTAGTCTTCCTCCAATTTCTTCAAATCTAAAATATACCCTAGCTTTTTGCCTCACCAAATTCCCATTTCATTTCTTCTCTCACATCAAAATTTCATCTTTCAATGTAGCGTGACTTTCCAGGCTTATAAGAGCTTGAACCATGCTTCATCAATTCCTCATCTTTTCTGTTCCCCATCACGATTTCATTTGGTCTTAGTTCATCTTCTTTCAATACAATGTCTGTACTCAAAAGGCTCTCAAAGCATCTTTTACAGCCTAATAAATCTTACTTTCTTAAGTTCTCCACTTTATTATACCCTCGGTCCTCCCAGCCACGCTCCAAGGGTCTTGAAGCAAGCTTTTTGCCTCAACAAATTCTCATTTTATGTCTTCTCCAACATACCGATTTCATCTTTCATTTCTTCTTGCTTTTATTTCTTCACATCTAAAATGTAATCTCTGTCTTCCCATGCTTCTAGGGTCTTGAAGCAAGCTTGTCTGCCTCGTCAATTTCTCATTTTATTTCTTCTCTCACATCCAAATCTCATCTTTCACTTATTTCTACTCACATTCAATCTGATGTAGCGTGACTTTCTAGGATCGTGTGAGCTTGAACCGTGCTTCATCAATTCCTCATCTTTTCCGTTCCCTATCATGATTTCATTTGGTCTTAGTTCATCTTCTTTTTATACAATCTCTGTACTCAAAAGGCTCTCAAGACATCCTCTACAGCCTAATAAATCTTACTCTCTTATATTCTCCTCTTTAATGTTCCCCTTTGTCCTCTCAGGCCCCAAGGATCTTGAAACATCCCTATCGATTTCTCTCTTTTCTTATCTTTTACTTCTAGTTCTTTTTCCATCTTCCGCTAAAACAACCTCCATCCATCCAGTTTGCCAGGTTCGTTTAAAGATGCTTCGCCAGATTTTGTTGTTAAATTGATGGTAACAAATTTTGTTTAATATTAGATGGCTATTTTCCTTGAGTCGAGGAAGTTATTCACTTTCATTTGAGTCACTGAAGGAACAAACCTGTCAGTGATTAGTAACATTTATTTAATTGATAGAAATGAGTCATTGCAGGGAACCTGCTTCACGTTACCAGTATTTCATGCATTGTGCGTAGCCTAGGCAAACATGTTTTACAGGTTTCGTTTTTAAACAGTCATCATCTGTCAAAAATCATTCGGAGAAAGTAATCAAAATTTGCTGGTCTTCTGGCAATCATCATATCCTCATTTTATTTCTCCTGTCACATCCCATTTTAACCTTTCTCTCTAATGCACCCTCTTTACTCAGGGGGCTCCCTGGAGCTTGAAGCATACCTCATCGATTGTCTCTCCTTTTTCTTTCACTCCTTCTTGCTCTCATTCCATCTTCCTCTAAAACACCCCCCATCCATCCATTTTGCCACTTATCGCCAGGAAGTTAAAAACAAAAAAAATATTGCTCATGCCCAGGAGTAATTTTCTGATTGCCCAGAATATTGTTAAAGAGGAAGGGAAATGTCAAATTCAATTTTGTGAAATGCTCATTTTCCAATAGACTGTGCAAGTCTCACGCATAATCGAACTTCTGGGACCATTTTGGTCAAAAATATATGGAGTTTTACGTGGGCGGGATTTTGTTTCATCAATTATTTAAGTTTAACGTAGTTTATGGCTATGAAAATTATATGTGATGTGGGAATGTAATACTAAGTGATAAACAATATGAAAGTACAATCAATTCATCAAATAATGAAGAAAACCCGAGAATAAGACTTGACCTCCGTTTCCAGTTACTTGTAAAATATTAAGAATTTTGCCCAACTGACGGTCATGTTGTCACTAAACATATGCAATAGACGCACACATTCGGACGTGATTGGCAAATTGGGTTTCTAATAATAAGCATCTTCATCCCAAGTTTTAGTTTAGTTTCAATGTTAATATATGAACAAATTATTTGTATTTAACAAAAACTGAAACTTTATTTATAACAGCTTGCTATGGGTTTTTTTTTTTCAAGAATTTTGTATAAATATAATTTTAAAAGAAGATTTAATTTCATAGAAAAATATAGCCTTCACTCGAGTTTTTCTTGTTTTCGATATGCGCGAGACTAGCACAGTCTATAGGGGCAATTTGGGGCATGAAAATCCACCCCTGTCCCTCTCTGTTACACAAAGGAACATGTTCAGGCATCTCTGGACATGTTTTTTTGATGTATCTACCAGGATTCCATTTGCTTGTTTTGACAATTTTTTTGTTTACCTATACATGTCTTTCGGCTATAATTATGTGGTTTATAAAGATAATTCAACCAATTTTGTTATTAAACTGATGGTTAAAGAAGTTATTTAAATATTTGAGATTCTGAACAAACAAACCTGACAGTGATTAGTAATAGTTAAAAGAAACAAATAAGTAATGGTGGGGATCAAACACTATCTCACACTACCACCAACAAAAGTATTCTGCATTGTGTATGGCATACACACACACACACAAAATTGTTTTTGGGGGTTTTTCATTTTCAAACAGCATAATCTGTCAAAAGTCTTTTGGAAGAAAACAATTTAAAACTTGTCTTTTGGCAAACAAAAATCAGGCAATGTAAGTTTAAAGCCTAATCAACTCCTCATTTTTATCTCTCCACAATGTCATCTTTCTCTCTAATTTACCTTCTGTCCTCTCAGACACCTTGAGGGGATTGAAACATTACACACCTCATCGATTTCTCTCCTTTTTGTGTCAATTCTTTTCACTCTCAATTCTTCCTCTACAAATTACCCTCCTTCCATCCAGGTTCCCAGGCTTTATTAAATCCTAACAAATCAAATCCTGATTTTACTCTGTACAAACCTTTTACCCAAAAGCTCTCTTCCCAACCCATCCCCTCCACCCAAACATTTTTCCTTCCTTCCCACATACCTCATCGATTTCTCTCATTTTTTTCTTCCAATTCCTTCACTCTTATTTCATCTTCCTCCACAAAATACCCTCAAAACACCCATACAGGCTTCTAAAAGAACTCACAAATCAAGTCCCAATCTTACTCTTTACAAGTCTTTTTACCCAGAAGCTCTCTTCCCAACCCATCCCCTCCAGCCAAACATTTTTCCATCCTTCATACATTGATTTCTTTCCTTACCTTTTTTTTGTTTTTAATTCTTCTCACTTTTTAGAAACCTCACAAATCAAATCCCATTCTTTACAAATCTTTTACCCAGCAGCTCTCTCTCCAACCCAACCCATCGCCTCCACCCAAAAAATCTGTCGTTCCTGCCCCTGCCTTTTCTGCTGATTTCAATTCTATACTACAGTACTCCAGCTGCCTCCTCCATCCCCAAAAACATCTCTTCAACAAGTCTCAACATCCGATCTTATCTTTCACTCTTTTTCATCTCTCAATCCTCTTCTGCCTCCCCCTGATTCATCTGTACCTCCTTTCCCACCAGTTGTTCTCCTCCACCTGTCCCCTCCCACTCCCACCTGTCCCCTCAATCTTCCCGTATTTTTCTTAATTTTCATCGCAAATCTCCCATTATTCACCTCTCAATCCTCTTTTTAGAGCTTTGAGTCACTCTTTTTACCCCTAATCATCATCATCTCTTGCTCCTGCGGAGACAAGCGTGCATTTCCTTTCATCAGTAAGACCCAAGATGGTATATTTCGAGTTGACTTCTTGAGCCCCTGGGAGCTTCTTGTGATGGGGAATGATTCATTCCATGCTAATTCTGAGAGGGGTTATGTTATCAGATACATGAGTGGTGAACCCATTAGCCCAACGATACGAGGAAACTGACAACAGCAGAGAGTTTACCATCATTGGGCTAGTGATCCTAGCATGACATCAGATCATTTCTTTCTATCGTTCACTAATTTACCCACTGCATTGTTGTATTGTAGTGATTGGACTTATCAGTCAATTAAAGGGATTGTATACTTTGGTAAGAGGAACCCACTGTTTGTTTCAATCCTATATAGTAGTAGATATACCATAAAACTAACCTGTGAAAATTTCATTTCAAAAGATGGTAGCGTTTTTGAGATATTGCCGAAAATCTGGAGCGGTTAATGTCCACGCAGGAAGAATAATCTGCAATTGGAATACACAATCTGAGAATTGTTACTGTAGTAACGCTTCTCAAATTCAAATTTTGGGGGATAAAAGTGATATTTTTCCATAATCGCAGCACTTCGAAGTGAAAAGTTTCTCAAAATGCATTTTACTATCCAAAGCTGCTGTACATCTTACCAAGTAAGTTTTTATTGCCATTCATTTTCAGAGTCATTACCAAACGTACACAGGCCCTTTAAATATTGTAATTAAAATGTTTGCCTGGCTTTACACGCGAGCCGAATGATTTTGTAAGAGCGCAAGTGAATTTTTTTCCAGAAGATAACAATTTGTTCTCAAATAAAAATAATAATGAAGTCAAGGGGGAAATATGATTACTCTTGGAACCAAGTCACAGGGCTTGACTTTGTGTGGAAAATCCACAAGACGGTAGGGCTTGCAGCTCAGAATTTTTACTGGACCAGATTTTTGTTTACAAGACCAGAATCAATATGCGAAATGCCCAGAATCAAAATGAGAACACAATTTTGTTGTCTAGTTGAAATGTTACCTTTTGTCCAGTGCTTTTTGGGAAGGTTCTACATTACATGTAGACATAATTGCACAATTCGCCGTATTTTTGACCACGTGGGGGCGTTTGTGGACCAAGTTTTACGTGATGAAAAACAAGTAAACAAACGGTTGTTTTCATTTTTGTTATTATGTTTAATGTATTTCGACAATGATGCAAGAAAACTACATACAGGCATTTAAAATAAGATGAAACTGTTATTGTGATGCAAGACATTCCCTGAAGAAAGTGCCCCCATGCGGTCAAAAATATGGTCAATTATTGTGTAACCTTCATTCATTCATTCATTCATTCACTCATCAAAAGGTTTATTTTACAATTGTCATCACAGCCAGGACAGCATAAAAACTGAACTGCAACAATATTATATCATTAAAGGTAGGGTCATCATTTGGGTTTTGTCAATGATTGTAATACTGATTAAAAGGCAAAATTCTCAAGATACAACAAAAGTCACCTACAGTGAAAATTTCAGTTGAATACAGTGTGTGCTTGTAGAGAAAACAGCAAAACACTGTCGCAGAATTTTCCATGTTTCGGGAGGTGACAGCGGGTAACAACCGCATCTCTGTTCGCAGCATTCACAAACAGACACCACAACAATTTGAATCTCCAAAGTCGCCTCCAGGGGAAATTTGGAGATTTAAATTTTCCGACATTTTATATACCAAAATTACTACTATTACCATCTTTATAACAAGTAGGCTTTCGGATAAAAAACACTTGTTTTCTTTTCTGGGTCATTACCAGTTTTCTTTTCTGGGTCATTACCAAAGTATGACTCTCCATGTACCTTTAGCCTAATTAAAAAGACATCAAGAGATTAAAATACCTTCAACATGAGTTAACAAGTGTATACAACATCAAATTTGCACTGCATGCAGACAAAGGGAGGACTAGGGCCTATAACAAAGTCTACGTGTCAAACACAATTCATACATTGTACATCACGGTGATTGTCAAAACTCCTGCTACTAATAGCAATATCCCTAGTCCCACACCTGCCTAGGTTCAATGGTCTATATGAATAATTACATCAAACCCTAGGGGGAAACTTGGGGGGAAAAACTGCTTAAATGAGGAAAATTTACATCCATACATGTAAAGGTTAATGGAGGGCACGTACACAGTACAATGTTTGCTAATGTGGCGATGTTGTTACATGAATTTGCAGAGAAAGACGTTATAGATATTTATGCAGCTCTTACACTTTCAAGCGAAAGAACCTAGACTCCCTGTGTGGAAAGTGTGGAGATATTGGGGTTTTTACATTATGGGGAGTCCAGCTGCCTGTGCATGGAAAATTTGGAAAGCATACATTTGTGTAAACATTGTGTTCAATCACTGCATGTCGGTGGTCTCCGCGCACTTCACGCACGGAGTGTGGATATCATAAATATTCATTGATGCACAAGCAATAACCAACGTAAGTGTGCCGAATTGTCTCTGAGCGCTCCACGCAAAGAGAGTGTGGAGATCATGATAGCCATTGTGTTGGCCTATACCCAATACCAACCTCGTTCCCAGTGGTGTACGATCTCACCGCGCCATTTTGTTTTTCTTTCCCAGAATGCTTTGCTCAATTGTAACCCCATGGAAATGTGACTTTGAAATATCCAAATATATTAGATATTTTCAATAGTCCTGTGGTTGATCCATTCCCGTGTTAGAGTCTACGCAGAGCGTGCTGTCAAAAGACGCATTAAGTCACAGAGCAACTGGCCCCTCTCAGTTCTTTTTCGATATTGTGAATACGTCTAACTGTATGCAGTTTAAGGAGACCATATAAAAACATAATTAATTTGAAATGTATTGCATCGAAATACGTGCATTTTTACACGCGCGTACTAAGCGCCCGATGAGTGCCCTACACGTGCTCGAATGTTTTTAACAAGCGTGTGCGAAAAGCAGTAACTTTTGGTGAGTCAATCAGCGTTGATTTTATGTGTTTCCCTACACTGTACCAGGGGTTAGTGACGAGAGAGGTATCGATACGGTGTGCTGCCCATAGTGGCGAGGCTGACCCAATACATTCCACATTCTCCACGCACAGGCAGGACTGCCCATAATGTCAAAAAAACAATATCTCCACACTCTCCACGCAGCGAGTCTAGGGTCTTTCGTTTTGAAACTGTCACACCCGAGGGCATCCCAAAGCGCTCATTATTGTTTCTACATGGTATGCTGAGCTATGTTCGAATTATAAGACCCATTTAATTACATAGCACCATGTAACTGTTTACAAGGTGCTGTGGCGTAATCTGCAGCCAACCAAATCAGAAAACACTGGGGTGAACCCCTTCTCTGAACGATAAGTGTAAAGGGTTCTTTTACGTGCACTACACAACACACAGGACCAACAGCTTTACCAAGGACGAAGCAATAATGGTTTTAAGTGTCTTGCTTTAAAGGACACAAGTGACAAGACCGGGACTCGAACCCACACTCTGCTGATCAGAAACACAAGAGCTTGAGTCCAGTTAGCCCATGTAGGACGTCAGTCAGTGTACACTGACGTCCTGGGTATAAAGCACCTCTACAATGCGAACATATTTTGATTTAAGAAGCTGAAATTCCGTTCATATATTCTTTATGTCCGTAACTCACTATTGATGGGTCCAACCACAACAATTTCGTCCACGAATGACATTATTCTAGCAAATAAGTCCGAGTTGTGCACTACTGTTTTTATCATCGTGTACCAATTGACTGTGTAGGCTCAGGCGCGCATGCGCGACATGCATAGCAACCTGACTGACTTCCGCGTTAAATTTGTGGGCGTGTCTGTGTTCATGTCATTAAAGGCAAAGGACGCACATGCGCTGAAGCATTCACGTCTTGTCAGTTTCGGCCTGTCGCCATGTTATTATTATGTTATAATATATATATTTTATTTTCACAATAATGTCATCCAAGGATAAAATTGGCAATTCTGAATAGAGCAGGCGTAAGGTTCAGGACACAATGAACATGTGAGTCAAGTTTCAGCTTCCTCAAAAAGGTAATATATGATAAAAAATGGTTATAAATTTTTTCGCAATGGTACAGGACCTTTATACCCTGGACTCCGTCGCGTTGTATGCAACGGAGGAGTCCAACCTGGGCTAGAGTCCAGTGTGATTGACCGCTTGGACATGACACACGTGTTATGTAAGTTGAGGAGCCAACATCATAACAGTTTACATTTCTCGTGGACTTTTTTTAGCCTTTGAGAGGCAATTACCACTTTTTCGCTCTCATAGATTTTGTAACGCAGATTTATAGCAAACATCGGGGCTCGGATTTGGGGGAAAATTCTCAAGACCACAGGGCTTGTAGCTCGGAATGTTTACAGGACCGGAATTTTTTTCACACGACCAGAATCAATATGAAATTACATTTTTAGAATATAAACTGTATTGTTGTTAATGTTGATGTTGATGAATTTCTCTCAATTCTGTTGAGTACCAAAGTCTACTTACCCAACCCATAAGACAAATCATCTTCTCTGTAAAATTCGAGCCCTGAACATTGTAGGCCTCTGTTAAAACCCTTGGCATTGTATCTGAAGAGAGCAAGGACGTATACATCACTAAAACGTGACCACCAAATCTGATGAAATTTACACAGATTGGTTTTTTTTTTACGATTATCTTTAAAACAGTTTGTCAAAGGATGATATTTTTCATAAATTGTTCATGTTAAATTACTCTTTCTTTTTGCTTATAGGCCTAACCCTCATCGCATGCTCAGTTCCAGCAATAGACCGTCTCGCGCGTATTCAAACATTTTTGGGACCACTTTGGTCCCACGTACGATGCTTTAACACGTGAAGGAAACAAACTCACGCACTTTAACGGGTCCCAATGTTCGAATACGCACAAGACTTGCACAGTCTATTACGTCTCAGATCCAGATCCTAGCTCCAATCCAAGGGATAAGGCCCAGCAGCTGATTTCATGAAACTTTAAGCAACTGCGTAAGTCCACTTGCGCAACATTTATTGCGTAAGTTGTGCACCACTACTACCAGAAATCGTGCACAAGTGGACTTACGCAGTCGCGTAAAGTTTCGTGAAATCGGCTGCAGGGCTCGAAACTTGTACCGTACCACAGACCCGAGGCCAGTGATTTTAGCGTTGGGCCAGTAAACTCACGGCTGGAAAAGTCCGACGGTCTTGTTTTCACCAATTGAATAATGCATTGTCTTGAACAAAAACAAATATTGTTGACTTGAGTCAAATTATATCTTTCAAAACATTTTCTCTAGCTTGTTCAAATAAAAACTTTTCAATAAAAATAGCTAAAAAATTGTAAACGGCCCAAACATAAGAGCGCTGAAACGAGGCATACAACTCCAGTCATTGCGTAGGTTAAGAAAGTACAGTTTAACTAGCCAGAAGTGTCCCCCTTTAAAGTTCGCCGCTGCCAACACAATATTGTAATTCAATGACAATAGGGGATCCCAAACCCTCAGTGTATGGTTGGGCAATTATTTTTGTAATGGTTTGTCAAATGAAATTTTTAATTTTGTATAAATGATTTAATGCCGGTGTGGCAGGAGATTCTGTTCCCCCATACAGCAAACTGTAACTTCTTTTGATAGCACCCTCTTTTGAATCAACCTCCTTTAGCACACGGATGTTAATTTCCCATATGGGCGACAGAATTGCCGGGCGACAGAATTTACAGGGGACAGATTTTCCCTGACACCGACACTGGATAAATTTTACTAAATTAAGCCCGCAAAGCTTGTAACGCCCTCTTTGATGTGTACCTACTTGAAGTAGCCAACATTATATTTATAACGTCTCAAATTACAGAGATTTTCGACCATTGCTGCGAAGCTCAGAGGAGTAGGTAGGCCTATGTACGTAGCTTATCAACCGACATTCCAAGTTCGAATCCCCGCTGCCCACCACCCCCGCCCCCAAAAAAGTGGGTTTTTAGTTTGTTTTGTTTTTGTATTATTAACATTTTACTCCACCACTGATAGATAGGAGTCTAGGACCTAGTATTTGCCTTTGCTTTTGCAAATTTTTTGCTCCCGAAGATTTGCTTTTTCTAAAAAAAAGACCCTTGACTTGTTGAATATCTGCGCATGTTCAGCAGTGTTTCGGCACAACACAATACACTGCTTTTATTTATTTATTTTATTAGTCTGCAAGTTAAAATGGGAAAGACGATGAGGCTGCAAAGATAATTTATCATACTTAAAACTAAATAAAATAGTTCACAAAACCATACAGACAGGGGCAGTGCCTATAAAAAACAAAGACTCCATGGGCAGATGGGAGTCCATGTTGTCAGTGAAAACGTAAAACGCCATTCAATTCAACAAATAATGTAAAAACGAACAACAGATTCACCTTCAAGCCTCGTGATTAAAACCTCAAAAATATTTGCACACAAACCTTTTCACTGCCTTCCAAAAAGAGCTTTATATTCTAGCTAAAAGTGGATGTCCTTTCTTGTTCTTTTGGTACAAAAACGTCAAAAATTCGAGATGATTCTGCAGCCCGTTTTTGTGCATCTCATTACACACAGTGCGTGGCCCCCTGGAGCTGTATGGTCTGCTGGTACGGTTGTCAAACAACAATAGTCAGGGGACGTTCTTAACCTTCACGTATGTTACGATGTATCAAACAGGGTACCAGTTCACTAGCGGGAAATTAGCGGACGATCGATTGCATCCAAAAGTAAACAGTCGTTCAACTTTCCCTCGGCTCCCAAACCACAGAGAGTCGTTATGGGGAGGCAATAATTGTTCAACTTTCACTCATTGATTAACCACATGGGTTGTTATCTACTCAGCCAGTTGAGGCAGTGGCGAGCTTGATCAATGGCTCGATCATCCCATCAATGACAAATTGAATACAAAGGGTTCCCATAAAAAAAGACCGTTATTTTGTGGTCTGCCTGCTGAGAGATAAATACAGTCGACTTTTGACAACAAGGCTGCCTGGCAAAATCATGGTATCCGCCTCGATTGTTGTTGAGTTATTGTGTTGTTTGAAATATGAAGCTATGTTGTTGCATGGGTTGTTGTTTTATTTTTTGTATTTAGATAATTCAAGTAGTGTTGAATTTGATTAATATCATTCTCAATGTGGTTTGCACAACTTATTACTATAGCCTTTTGAGAAATGACAAACATCACACCGGCCTATAGTGTCCATCATCTCAAAATTAATGGTAACAGCTTTAATTAATCAGACCAAACACAAACATCCCGTTGAGCATACGTTTACGATAATTAATTTTTGCATTCAATTGTTTTTAGAAACAATTATTTATAGGCCTAATAAAATTTTCGATTGATGTATATAATGATTCGGCCCGCAAGGGAATTTGTTTTCCTTATCTTTATTTTATTGGTCATGGTGGTAGGCCTACGTGTTGGAAAACTCATTTTCACAAACTTCAGTTTAGAAAATTTAAAGAGAGAGGGGGAGAGAAAAATATGTCTCGCATAGGTTATATACAAAATAGGCCTAATTTTCCGGGTTTTTTTCTGATTTTTTTGGTATATAGGGCCTAAAGAAACACTCGTTTTAGAATTGTTAGAACATTGTCCGTGTTGAGCGCAAATCCGGGTCGGGCACCTTCCCGCCGCTGCGGGATGGAATTCAAAATGACTTGCTCTGGCAAAGTTTACGGGAAGGCCTATCTTTACGCTCAACAGTCGTCCTTTTATGCAATCAAAGCGTCTTTTATTTTAATCAGAATCTTCCATGGACGAAATAATGAAAACAAAAACACTTGTGCTGAGTTTTCAGAAAAGTGGCTTGCATAGGCTTACACTTAATAATAATTCCCTTGCAGGATGTTATGGGTAAAGTGACGTCAACACTCAGGTGGATAATAATAATTAAGGTGCAAGAGAAAAGAGAAAAATGCACAATATTTCATTTATTATTGTTGTAGTTATTTAATTTTTTTAACACAAAGTTACTGTGCTCATTATTTCAATTTTTAATTTGCTATGATTCATTGTGGAAAAAGGGGAAAGAAAGTTAGCTAGAGGGCGCTATATTGTTTCCCCAACATGTAACGATTTTGTCAAAAGTGACTGACCTCGTTGAGTAAATTTCACATAATTTTACCAAAATACGTTTTTGCATTACATGATGTTTTATGCACAACTGACGTGGACAGTATTAAAGGGAAAACGTAAGAAAAGTGGCTGTCGATGATTGCACCTTAATGGAGGAAGGAAATCCCTCCACGATCGATTGCATGCACACACCACTTAAGAGTAAGGGACTGTAAATATCAAAGATTTTTTGAAAATGTTGGCCACGGCCAAAAAATGGATTTCCTTTATACTTTTATATTTAATGGACCTTGGCCCCAAACTAACAAATTTGGAAAAACAATTCAAAAAATAACTTCGTTGCCATGGCAACAGCCGATTTACCATTTCGGGGTGGTTTTGCCTTTTTTCGATTTTAGAATAGTGAAATTTGCCCTCTTTCAAGGCCGCGTTACCATTATACATCATACAGAACATTAGTTTCTTTACATTATTATGGATAGGTGGGACCGTAGAGGTTGCATTGAATGCTTAAAAATAATCACCAAGTATATGGGCGGGTTATACCATTAGTTCGAAATAGGGGTGTTTTTGGACTTTGTTAAAAGATGAAAATATACCATCTTTTGACGGCTCATAACCCATATGGTAGTGCTCCGATTTCAACATCGACCACATATAGTTGAGATGGGACATTGGTCTTGTAGAAAATTAAAAAAATTGCTTGGGGAAAATACTTGATTCTTTGCAGTGTTGCCAGGCATTTTCAATTTTTTTCGAAATTCACATGAGCACATAGTGCCCCCCCCATCCGTATTATCTAAAGTTCTTGAGCGATATTTATAAAACTTGCCACAAATGTTTATTTGACAAAGTTGTACTTGGTCAAATAAAAAAAAAGGTTTTAAAAAGTGCAATGAAAGGCAAATTTTTGGGTTATGTTTCCCAATTTTGGTAAAAAACATGTTTTTACCCCATAATTTCAGTGTTTTTCCCAGATAACTGTGTAATTTTGTAAACTAATTGTTTATTTTGACATAATCAATAACATGACATTGCATTTTATTACTGGGGTCATTGTTGGGGTGCTGTAATTTTTGGTTTATCCCATTTTAACAAATTTACATTTTTTGTTACTCCATTTAAACAAATGATATAACCGCCAACTTTTGCGCCTAAGGTTACAAAGATAAGGCATGATTGACGATTATACAATATTTCTTGGCCTGTACATTTGAAAGTAGTATGTTCAAAAAATACATTGATAACAAACTTGATATAGTTTGCAGCCCCTTAATTAATACGGGTTGGAAATACAACCGAAGACGGCCAGTCATGTCCGCTGGTGGCAGCTGCCCACCAGGCTGCCGTACTTGCTAACTTTACCCTCGCTTTAGGGTCAAACTTTTATATATTGGCATTTTATTTATTATCATGTAAACCACTTGGTAACAGTGGCTTTACAAATATTTTATTTTTACTAATTATTATTATTGCCAGACTCCTCTTTTTTTCAAATTGATTATTACATTTTTGAAACTCAATGCTAACCCCATAGTTCAATGTGTTTACATAAGATTTAACCGAAAATTGTTGGTATAATTGGAGTTTTACAGTGAAATATGGATATAATTAACTTGTTCAAGAGTGTGAAAACACATTATCCCTGCCAGGGGGCACAATGTGACAATGTGCCCCCTACTATATTTTTGCCTGTTATTGGGTTCAGCTGTTACCATGGCAACTTTCGGTAAAACATTTCAATGTTTTTGAATGATTTTGTTTGGGTCTTTTTCAACAAAAGTTTTAATTGTCCTTATTTTTTCCCAAAATAAATGGTAGTGATGGGTGACTTAATAGTTTTTAATGCATTGTGGGAACTCACAATGGCCGTCATATTCGGGGACATCTTGGATTTTGTGTGTTCAGCCCGTAATTAGGGGGTTCAATGGAATATTTTTAACATGCAAATTTCCAACTTTTCTGGTGAAGAAATACTATAGAATCATCAAACAGGCCCATCATTGTAACCTTAGTGGAAAAACAATAAAAATACAGATTTAATTTTTTTTAATAAACCAACGATTATAGCATCCCCAACAGTGAACCCAGTAGACCTACTTAATTAAAATATAATATCATGTTGTTGATTATGCCAAAATAAACAAATTTGCAAAGTTGTATGGCATTTGGACAACAAATACTAAAATTATGGGGGAAAAAATAAGATTTTTGACAAAAAATGGGCAAAAAAATACACAAAATTCCCTTTAATGACACAAATTTTTAAAATTTGTTTTCTGCATCATGTACAACTTGGTAAAATGAACATTTGTGGCAAGTTTCATAAATATCGCTCAAGAACTTTGGATAAAACGGAGGGGGAGGCACCATGTGGCAATGTTTATAAAACAAAACAAAAGGGAAAATGCCTGGCAATACTGCAAAGAGTAATGTATTTTCCCGAAGCAAATTTTTTAATTTTCCACAAGACCAATGTCTCATCTGAACTATATTTGGTCGATATTGAAATCTGAGCACTACCATGTGGGATACGAGCTGCCAAAAGAGGGCTTATTTTCATACTTTAAAAAAGTCCAAAAACACCCCTATTTGAAACTAATGGTATAACCCACCCATATACCTGGTTATTATTTGTATGCATTCAATGCAGCCTCTAAGGTCCCACCTATCCATAACATTCAAGAAAATAATGGTCTATATTCTGTTTAATGGTAACGCAGCCTTGAAAATAGGAAAATTTTGATGTTCCAAAACCGAAAAAATGGCGAAACCACTCTGAAATAGTAAATCGGCTGTTGCCATGGCAACGAAGCTATTTAAAACAAATTTTCCCATAGTTGTTAGTTTGGGGCCAAGGTCCATCAAATATGAAAGTAAGAAGAAAATCTATTTTTGACCGTGGCCACCCTATGTTTGATATTTACAGTCCCTTACTCTTAATAATGTTGAAGTGCTAGAGGGCGCTAGACAATAATACCCAGATTTCCTTCGAACTAACTGTGAGTGACCGGGAAAAAAAAGGTTTTCTCAAAATTTGAGAAAAACTTTAGATTAAATTCTGGTTCTTAGGTAAATTTCGTCTTGGTAGTTTTGTTTGTAATACGCAGTTTTGTGCAAAAGGCTTTGAGTGTGACAAGAACTGTTGTCTGGGCAGTCAAATTGTTGTCGACTACACCATGGAGGAAGGAAATACCAGAGATGTCCCCAGATGTTAATTTTTGTGTCGTCTGCTAGTGCTACACTGCCACACACACGTGACGTTCATATGACGTTGTTTGAAGTTCAACTCGTCGTATACTCTACAGCGATTTTCCCTATTTTCAAATGGAGGCACTATTAAAGGACCAACTCGAAGAGAGGTTTTGTTATAAAAGACAGCGCATTCAGAAGTTGGATCACTGGTATGTAAACAATTAATGGAGTTTTATCTTTTTGAGAGGGTATAGTGCCATTTCCATTTTGAAAATTTAGGTCATTTTCAATATTGGAAAGTCTTACAGTTACAGGTGGTAAACTTTTGAAGGGGGCACCAAGGCCAAAAAGACCAGGGAAACAGAGGCCATGACTCTCTCCGTGGCCTCCATTTTATTTCCAAGCCTGCAAGGGCTCATAAGTTGTGAAGTAAAATACATTTACTATATCGTAGGAGGTCCTGTATTCGGGGTGCCCCTGAAATCGGGGCAAACCTTTTACCTCGATGTAAACAGTCCCTAGATACAATTTTTGTGGTTTGACTTGCCAAGCAAAGAGTCTCCTCTCCTTCGACCAAAACTTAGAAACATGTAAGGCTCCACTGGCTAGTTGCACCTGTAAAAATGCCAAAAGTTGTGGTATTTTAGGCATTTCTACAAGGTACAAAAATATGTCATACTGTCCGGGCCATAAAAAAAAATTGCCCACCGAAAAAGTTTCATCAACACTTTTTCAATTCACAATTCACGATGATCAATCAAATCATGTGACTGAACATTCTGCTGAGCATTCTGGGGAAAACTTTTAAAAGAAGCCATGTGCCTTCTCATTTTCTAATAGTCTGGAGAGTTGTTTTTGTAACCCTCATGTCATTATTATTAATATCAAAATTTAAACATCGGCTTGGTGATTCAATTATCACTGTTTATTTGTATGTTTTATTATAAATGTTAAGAAACATAAAATGACACAAAACTAAATAAAAATCAGATTTGAAAGCCAAGAATTATTTACACTTTAAAAAAAAAAATTAAAACAGTTTTTGCAAATTACCATGGTAATTTTTTAAATTAAATAAAAAATATTTTGAATAAAATGAAGACAACTGCTGGCTATAGAGTCATACACAAAGTCTCACAGAACACCTGTAGTCACTGCAGATGTTTCTTCCACGTATATGGCTTCACCGGGACACCATACTTTCTTGTTTGCCTTGAAAACAGGTAACACTCAAAACAAAAGGGACGCTATTGAAGTCATCGAAGATCGGTGCGTGGTGTGAAAGTTTCAATGTCCATCAAGTTTTAATGTATGTTTGCATACTTCTTATAAACCAAAGAAGGTAATTAGGACATCAGTTGATACATTGCATTAATTAGTTTTTTTTTCAATTCAAAGAAAAAGCTATAGTAGCCCGAAAACCGGTCACTGTAGGATATAATAATGTGGGGAGAGGGGGTTTAACATGGTTATGGCGTAAGCCTGAACAATTGTCTCCAAAAAGCATAAAGCTATGTAAATAACATTGAAATATTTGTTCATTTCCCCAAATTGAATTTAAAAGTACAGATGATCCATTTACCGAAAAATAAATCCTCAGTATGTGAACAAGATAAGTAAAGAACAAAATGTGTAAATTTTTAGTCAAATAATTTGTTCTGACTGAACACATCACAGTCACGACTTGTTAGGGTGTCGTGGCCAAGCGGTCAAGGACATCAAATTCCAGTTGTGATGGTTGACTCATCAGACTGTGGGTTCGAATCCCAGTCGTGACACTCATTTGAACAAGACACTTGTTTGCCCCCTGACATTATATTCTGATTTACAGACACTGCTTAGTAGGACCTGCGCCATCGAAGTAGATTCTCACTATCCTTTGAACATGCTGGTTGTTTAACTTGCTGTAGAGCTCCATTTGAAAAGCTCTGACATGCTCTGTATTGGTCTAAATAAACAAAATAAAAGAAATACAAATTTCTGAAAAGATCAAACCAAACAGTAAAAGAAAACTTACATTATTTACGATAATTTTCTCCCCCATTAAGCGCAGCAATCTAATCTTTAAAGGTAGGGTCATACTTTGGTAATGAACCCCCAAAAAAAAAAAAAAAAAAGAGAAGAAAAAGAAAAACCATGGTTCAACGTTCTGGATGAAAATACTGTCACAGTTTTTTTCTTTAAAATTCTCAACAAGTAGACACTGTATTCAGCTGAAACTTTCACAGGTAACTTTGTTGTCACCGTGCACCTTTATTGATAAGTTGGCGTAGGCCAAATCAGCATTATGTTTACAAAACTACTTTTAATAGGCAAATAAAATTGCTTTGATCACAATTAGATCAACCAGCCTTATCTCCCCCTTCTGTTAAAACCGGAAGAGATTATTTAAACAAACCCAGTCTATTGGGGTAGATTGTGTGGTGTTGATTAGACACTATCTGATAATAAACGAATGGTACAGACCTGTCCTTCAGTTTCAGATACTAAACTGCTCTTCTTAGATTTTTGAGGAGAGCTCTAGTCTTTGCACACCTCAGAACTAAACATTACACACTTACTAGCCACCAGAAGGGTTGGACTTCCGAGATGGCCTTCCACACAGTTCTGTCTAACATGTGTTCTTCATGTCCTGTCCAATTAAGCCTGTCCAATCTTCTGATCCTTGATAGGAGTTTGATGTTATCCTTTTTAAGGGGACCTCTATACTCTCTCACCATGTTTGGACATTATCTACTCTTCTTCTTCCCTCCTGCAAAGTGACTGGAAAGTTTCAGCCTTGTTAGTCTCAACCTCTCAGAAATTGGCAAAAGGTTTCCATAAAAATCGTTATTGGTAGTGTGTGATTGCCATGGAACATCTAGAACCTTTCTTAAGAGACCAGTGTAGCATCCATCTACTGCTTTCTTCATTAGATGTTAGAGTATAATTTTCCAGATGTCAGAACTGACTCCACAGTGGAGGTGAATACCTCGATCTTCAGGTTTCTTGGCGACCTATAGGCCTACTTGTCCATTATTTCCCCATGCTGATTGCCAGCTTTCCAAGCTTGTGCCTTCTGATGTTGAATCTTGCTCACTAACTGGCAATCCCAGCTTTGGTACTTATGAAGTCATGAACTATTTCTAGGTCACTTCCATCCAGAGTTTTTATTGTAGATGGGGCTTCTTTGTAGCATTGCCTTTGAGACTAATCTAGTAAAAAGTCAAATTAAAAATAAAATGCTTTTATCAAATCTGACCGCTCATGAAAGTAGCCTACCTAATGATTCATTGCAGCCTAGATTGATCAAAGCTACATTAATTAATGTCACATGGGTAGTTTCATGTACTTTCCAACTGTAAATAAATCGTTTTCCAGATTAAAAAAAAAACATTTACAAGTTTGAAAGTGCTATTTTTTTGCACTCCTTGGACAAGATTAAGGAGTGCGGAGGAGAGCGATTGCACTCGCTCCCTCCGTAAAAATAAGGTCTGATCGAGTGACGTCTCTACAACGTCTGGAAAGGTTATTAGCTTTGAAAAAAGTATGAAATCAACATTGTAATTGAGGTATACACGTTTTTCCTAACGTACTGCACGCTGCAGATACTCTAGGGCATTCTTGTATATACATCTAACTGGGGCGGGGCATCACAAGGTTTTAAAGGAGTGCAGAAGAGAGCGATTGCACTTGCTCGTCCACTCCATAAAAATAAGGTCTGAGTACAGAGTTTTTAAGTCAGCCTATAGTGAAGAAATTCAGCTGGTTTTTTTTGCCACATTCAAAGGACTCCCGCTCTTTAATCTACTTCTCTATTAGTGCTGAGGACACTGTTCCTAAACCTCTGTGAAATCTAAACCCCATGGGGTTTACAAAAAGGTGGGCCACAATTTCAACACAGGCCTATCTCCTAAAATCTGGATCCTAGTTTCAGACGTTTTTGTCAGCAATGAATCTCACCCCTTGTTATTACAATTCAGTGGGCTGTCACCCCCCCCCCACCAACCTAACAAGTCCTACAGTCTTACCAAACACATTTGAAAACAGAAAGAAAAAAATTTTTGTCAGTGATGTTGTGCGCATTCACATTAGGCTTATTTAGACTTTTATCAACACTGTATTTCAAGTCCTGACAGTACCGTGTACACTACACTGTTGTTTTTAAGGTCATACTTAAAGGGTCTGTATATATGTTTCGTAATGACTCTGAAAATTAATGGCAATAAAAAACTTACTTGGTAAGAAGTACAGCAGCTTTGGATAGTATAATGCATTTTAAGAAACTTTTCACTTCGAAGTACTGCGGTTATAGAAAAGGATATCACTTTTTATCACAAAAAACTTGAATCTGAGAGTTACTGACAGGAACGTTTCTCAGATTGTGTATTCCAATGCAGATTATTCTTCCTGCATGGACATAACCGCTCCAGATTTTCGGCAATATCTCTTTTCACTTCGAAGTACTGCGGTTATGGAAAAGGATATCACTTCTTATCACAATAAATTTGAATCTGAGAAGCGTTACTGACAGTAACGTTTCTCAGATTGTGTATTCCTATTGCAGATTATTCTTCCTGCGTGGACATAACCGCTCCAGATATTCGGCAATATCTCAAAAAAAGTACCACCTTTTGAAATGAAATTTTCACAGGTTAGTTTTATGGTATATAGGATTGAAACAAGCCGTGGGTTCCAATTATCAAGCGTATACAATCCCTTTAAAGAGCCTGTGTATTTTTGTTATAAACTGAGTATTTAAAGTAGACAAAATCAGCAGAATTCAGCAGGTCATTGTGCAAGTTCCTCTTCATTGCCCAGTTTATAATTGAAATTTTAAATGAACACAAAAAGATAATTCCAGGTCAGTAGGCCTAGTTCGGTGAGATTATGCAGATTGACTCAAAACCTTGAGAAAATAGAATAAGCTGTGGCAAACTGCTTTACAGCAAAAAAATCACAACCATCGAAAAAACTGCTGGTCAACGTGACGAATGACTGTCATTATCCTTTTATGCCTTTTTGATATTAAGTCCCAAGAAAAAACCTTTATGTCTAAATTTAGTGAAGGATTTTGTATTCAACTTTATAAGCTTCACCATATGTCACATGACCCTTATTTGTTTGTTTTTTAGATTCTTTTTGTCTTGTGCTTTAGAGAATTACCCCCCCCCCTGAAAATATCCAATAATTTTTTGACCTCTATTGTGATTTTTAAGCTCAAAATCAACACTCCTTGACCACTCTGTTGACCTCTTTTGTGACTTCTTAGCCCAAGTACAATACCTCCTCTGGCCAGCTCCATTTATTCACCATAAACTTGTTGCCAAAATGTGGCCAGTGTGTCTGTCAGGAGAGACCTTTCTTTTGTTAAATGGGAGCGAGGTTACCATATTTTTCGAACGTTGAAGCTAAGCAGCTGACAAAAGGCTCTAAATCTGAATAGAAATATCCTCCCAAATATTTGCTCTTTAACTCCTAAACTTTTAAACTGATTAAGATCTTATCCTAAGTTTCGAAAGTGAGATTCCTTTCAGATGACTGGTGTGGGGCAAGTTGGTGGGGGGGGGGGGTTGAGGAGATAGAGATCTGAAGAGTCAAGTAATCTTGTAAAAAATGCACACAAACAAATAAAGCACAATGCTACTTTTCTGTGTCTAATCACTTATTAGAATCTCAGGATTTGCCCTGGGATATGCACAAACTAGTGCTTTGGGTTACTTGGGTCAAAGTAAAGCAGTTGGTGTTTAAAAGCAGTGCGATACAAGAGTTAGAGTGTGTACAAAACCAATGGAAGCTGTTGCCAAAAAGTACAAACAAAAGAGGGACAATAGGAGGTCCCTGATTGCAGGTGTTTACTCACTTTTTTAAACCTTACATACAAAGTGTGGACCTGAGAAAAAAAGAGGTAGACACAATGTAGGGACTTCACGAAGGTTTTTTTACAGCGTTGAAGACTATGCTTTTTTTTGGTTAAGTGCACAGAACAAAGGATTGTCAACTGAGAGAGCTGTTGTGTGGGTGGTGGGGGTGGGGTGGGGTGGGGGTATTTGCTCTGTCCCTACTCACAGTTCCATACACGAAATCACACACGCAAACTAAGTATTAAATCTAGATTAAGTTGTAGCATGGCTCTGAGACAAAACACTCTCCACACCACCCTAATCATGGTGTTTATGTTCTTTTGTTGTTCTTGGTGAAACAAAACTGTGCTAGAGCTTTCAACTTCACAATTTTTATGATGTATTTGTTCTTGTACTTTGTTGTGCCTTTGTAGGTTTTTATTGTCTGGATCGCTTTAAGATAGTTTTTGCTTTTTGGTTATCCGCAGGCTCGGTGTAGTCCTATTTTTACTGTTTATTCTTTGTATGTACTGTTTGCCTGACAATAAACAAATAAATAAAACTTCATATCATTGTATAACCAAAGGTGGACCATAGGGGGAAACGAGGTGGGTTGAAAGGTTTTTGCAAACATGAGCTGTAGCAAATTGACAATAAATTTGCTCCTGCTAAACTTTCCAGCCGCTCAGTTACAAGACCAATCCTTATTGGTCAACTTGGACTTTGTTAACAATCCAAAACAAACACGTACATGTACATGTAATGTTTAATAGGTGTTAGTCATTGGCTGTCTTGGATCCTACTAACAAACAGCTTCACACTACCATTGATGTTTCACATAAATCAGTCTTAACCGTGCATGTTTTTTGGTTCATTTGGAAATCAGATATATTCTTCAATTGAATTTCCCCGCCCCCAAAAAAGATTCCTTCACTGCTCACTTTCCCCCCTTTAAAGGGTGTGTACAACATTGGTAAGAATGAAAATATAAATGCTCACAGATTTGAACATAACTTACATGGTATAAAGATGGTCATGGTAGAAAACTTCACTTGAAATAGTTTTGCTTGAAATGCCATAGTTTTTACGAAATGAGTAAAATAATAGTATTTATCCTGCAGGATAAATTCCGATGTTTGAAAAAAAGTTAAAACACATAAGGTTTTTTTCACTGTTTTCTCATGACTCCGAAGACCGATTTAGCTTAAACTTTCACAGGTTTGTTATTTCATATGTTGGGTCACATCGAGTTTGGATACAGGTCTTTGGCAATTACCAATGTTGTACATACCCTTTAAATTGTATAGTCTGGTACCGCCACTGAGTGTAGGAAATTTAGTTGATACCCCCTCCCAACCACAACAACAAATGAATCACCTTAAATTATTTCCAGTATAAACCTGCGTGTCCATTCACATGTTGATACACTTTTTGTGTTGTTTCAGGTACTTTATAAAAACCTTACAACCATTTGAAAAACTACAAATGGACATGACGGATGCACTGTGGTCATTTTTTTAAATCACGGGGTACCTGGGCTTGTAGTTCTTAGCCTCAGATTTAACCTTCTTGCTTCATACCACCCCCTCGCCCACCTCCCAGTTGATTGAATTCCCAATTGTGAAGGCTTTTTATCCTCTCTGTGTGCACTCTTATTTCAAAACTCAAACAATTTTCTTCCAAAGACCCACATGTCCAGTTTAAATTCCCCAGAAAGGTGGTGCCAAGATTTGATGGATTATAAATAAAATAATTCATTTCTTTAAAGGAAGTCATCCACTGAGAAAGGTGGTGCCAAGATTTTATGGATTATATAAGTAAAATAATATATTTCTTTGAAGGAAGTCATCCACACTGTTTTTAATCCCCCTGGGTAGCAGCTCAGGGAGCAAGGTGTTAATTGAATTCCAAAAGTACTTATTTCCTTGAGAGGAGTAAATTGTTTTTGTTTTCCCTTGAGTGAATTACAATTTAGGATGCTACCTTTCAGGTCACTTCCCTCTCAAATTCAGAATGATTTATTGACCAGTTATTAATCTTACAAATCCACCTGAGTCATGGCGTGAAAAGTTGAAATTGGATTGCTTCCAATCCCTTTGTAAATGTGTTGAAAAAGGATGACCACAAACTTCATCAACTTGTGATTGAATTGGCTGTCAGTGAAACTCCCATAGCATACAGTGCAAATTGCTAAATAAAAAACACAAAACAGCTTTTTACAGTGAAGGGTAAATTATCCATTGACTCTTGAACTTTTATCCTCTGCTCAATTTAATATGGGGAGTCCCAAGGCCCGGAGAGTAACGTTACCGGAGAGTTATTCTCCCTATAAACAAAAACACCCCTACAGCAGTGAAATTGTCCAAACATCCGAGCATCAATCTTAAACCTCTCTGCAAAAAGGACAATTTTTGTCTGGGCCTATGTCATCCAAAATACATCAAGTTGGAAGTCAATGACCCCCAGGTCACAATTGGACAACATTTTTACACTTTCCCCCTTTTTTGGGACACTCAAATCTGCCTAATATAGAATATTTTGAGGGCCTACAAAATATTAATGAGTTTGACGCTCTGTTTTCTCCCTATGTAGTGGAGTGCACCCTTCATAACATTTCATACCTACCCCCTCTTCTGAAGTCCTTTAAACACGACCCCTGTATCACAGGGAATAGCCGATGCACAAGCGCCATCAAAGGGAGGGTATCTTTGGTAATTACTCCAAAAATTAACAAGCATACAAAACTTACTTGGTAAAGAGCACTGGAGATGAGCTGAAGATATTATAAAACATTGTTAGAAACGACCCCCTTTGAATAAAGTAGTTTAGTTTTAGAGAAAGAGGTAATTTTTCACCAAAACATTTGAATCTGAAAAGGGCTTCAGGGAAGGAAGCCTTTCTTAGGCATTTGAAGCACACAATTATTTACAACAAGGGTGTTTTGTCTTTCATTATGTTTTTGCAACCTCAATGACCAATTGAGCCCAAATTTTCACAGGTTTGTTATTTTATGCATTGTTGGGATACACCAAGTGAGGATACTGGTCTTTGACAATTTCCAAATATAGACCCTGCCTTCAAAACTATAACGCAATGCATCTTGGGAAATCGAGTACAGTTTAAAAGAAATCAAGCTGCCAAGATGGACGCCATGCTGTAGTTTACATGTAATTATGCCAGGTTTTATAGTTGTTTACCGCAGTCAGTCAAAATCAGTGCATCATGATGGTTGCTGGTGTTGCTTGGACTCAGACTTCACCCAGAATCCTTTGCGCGCCGATCATGCGCATTGAGAGATGCATCTATGAGCTATTTCTGTGAACTAATACTCTGGCAGGAAATTTCTGGGGTTTCAACTTCACCCCCACCCCGTGTTAGTTCGCTGTGAAATGTTCCCATAGAAAATGCACAATATGTTTGTTATGAGATTTTACCTCACTTGACCAAAATGATTCTGAACAGGTGTAGATGCTTCCTCAGGAATTTACTGAGGTGTGATAGATGGCCAGCCAAATTTCTGGGGCATTTCCCAGGAAATTCATGGTAGTGTATGGCCCATTTTTACTAGGTGTGCCCCCCCAGGTGTTTAACCATACAACATTTACCCCTTTGAGATCAGTGTTTTTATCTCCCCTGTCAGTGTAATGTTTCTTTGCAATATGTGTCCTCTTTTTGCCATGTGTGACCCAATTTTTTTTCCAGGGTGTGTCTCATTTTTGTTCAGCAAGGGGGGTGAAGTCCATCTCAACAATGAAATATCAAACCCGATAAAAGTTTAAGCTCAATCGGTCATCAGAGTCAAATAAAAAGGGTGACAAAAAAAATGTTTTCACTGTTTTCAAACATCAGGTTTTGGACTCGCAAGATCAAAACATATTTTACTCATTTCTCAAAAATATTGCCCCAAAACGAGGGAAGTTTTCCACCATGACGGTCTTTGTCTTTCCAACATAAAATGTTTAAATCTTAAACATTTATATTTTTATCAAAATAGATGGGTCGGAGGGTGCAATAAAACAAGTAGATGAATCCCGAATTCAATGCATACATTTCAGTATTTAAACTATTTTATTTACCAAGAAATCTTACTAGATACTTAAATCTAAAACTGTGTTTAAAGGGACACGTTGCCTTGGATCGGGCGAGTGGTCTATCAAAAGCATTTGCAACCGTTTGTTATAAAATGCATATGGTTAGAAAGATGTTTTAAAAGTAGAATACAATGATCCACACAAATATGTCTCGAAATTGCGTGGTTTTCATTTTACTTTGTGAACTAACACGGTCGGCCATTTTGTGGCACAAAATGGCCGACCGTGTTTGTTCACGATGTAAAAGGAAAACCACGCAATTTCGAGACATATTTGTGTGGATCATTGTATTCTACTTTTAAAACATCTTTCTAACCATATGCATTTTATAACAAACGGTTGCAAATGCTTTTGATAGACCACTCGCCCGATCCAAGGCAACGTGTCCCTTTAAACACAGTTAAACAACACTTTTTTGTTGACAAACTCGTCCGATCCAAGGCAATGTGTCCCTTTAAAATCAAACAAATTACAAGTACACGTCATTTGAGATACATTTTGTTTCATTTATGAAGTACATATTAACTTTATTAAGTACAGTTGTAATGAACTTTAAACAAAAAATTATAATAATAAGAATGATGTACTGTTATAATTCAAAAATGTGATAATGATTACAATATAGGCAAGTCCAAATTTATTTTGAAAGAATACAACATACTTTATAATCCCATCCATTCACACTGTATGACATGTTGATTAACTTTTGATTTCAGTGAAAGTCTGTTCATGTTGATCAACTAAGATTTCAGTGAAACATCCATTCTCATTGTATAACATATTGATTAACTTTTGATTTAAGTGAAAAATCCTTTCACATTGTATAACACGTTGATTCACGTTTGATTTAAGTAAAAAATCCTTACACATTTATTACATGTCGATTGACTTGGATTTCCTTGAAACATACATTTACACCGTATTACATGTTACTACTTTTTAACAATTATACAGTAATTGATAACAGCAATTAATTTGTTCACACTATTTCCAAGTGTGTGAGTTGTTCCATCAAAGAGGTATTTTGGCCAATAAAAACTTAAATAAATCACTCACATTTCCTCAAACATAAATCAGAACACAACAAACTTCCCTTCTTCATCTATCATTGTGATCAATAAATTAATTATCAACATAAATAGGATATAAATCAAAGTATTGGGATTAAGATATTGATTAATACAGATGGTGATCTCTTATTTTATTCCTAAGGTTTTTACTGTCAGAGATGATTTTTATTTTGTTAATTAAAGGCATGTACACGTTTGGTAATGACTCTGATAATTAATGGCAATAAAAACTTACTTGGTAAGAAGTACAGCAGCTTTGGATAGTATAATGCATTTTGAGAGACTTTTCACTTCGAAGTACTGCGGTTATTGAAAAATATATCACTTTTTATCCCCAAAAACATTTGAATCTGAGAAGCGTTATGTGTAACGCTTCTCAGAGTGTGAATTCCAATGCAGATTATTCTTCCTGCGTGGACAAAACCGCTCCAGATTTTCGGCAATCTCAAAAACGCTACCACCTTTTGAAATGAAATTTTCACAGGTTAGTTTTATGGTAACAAACAATAGGCTCCAATTACCAAACGTGTACAATGCCTGTAAATCTAGTAATTAATTATGCTGATTGAGTACACCTGAAATAACATTATCAGATGAAAGAATTTACCTACTAATACTATATACACTTGCATTGAAGCACCTGAACATTACACTCATATTTTAGTACACTCCCAAACTACATTAATATTGTACACTGTTTCACCAAATTAGATGACCCAGTCAATGCATGAAAAAAATGCTCACCAAGTTTTCAAATTCATAAACATTGGACTGCCTGACCAGGTGATAAGTAATTTGTTATTTGGGTGTGCATGCACCCCGTCCTTATGAATGCTAGGAGCTCCACTTCATGGCAAAATAGGCCTACGGATTATAGAATAATTTGGGACTGTAAGGGTTTAGCATTGATCTTTCTGCCAACCTGATAAGTGTAATTTTGTTGGCACAATCACCAAAAGTTTGGCCCTTGTTGTTTGAAATAATGTCATTGCAGTTTACATAATGAAGCTCTTTCAGATTCAAGAGTTTGAGTTTTGAAAACTTAAAAATGTAACTTTGAAAAAACTTTAACATGTGAATGTATAGGACATTAAGTTTAACTCTTGTGTGTACATGTACAGTATTTGAACAAACAAAACAATTTGGCAAGATATTCATCACTGTACCATACTTTCCCTTCCTGTTAGTGTAAATTCCTTTTTTTTCTTAAACTTTGTTGGCACTTAAAACATCTGTGCTCAAACTGAGCTTCTTTAAGCATGCTCAAACTGAGCTTCTTTAAGCATAGCTTACAAAGTCAACATATTCGCAAAACTGGCAAACACCGTAAACAATAATTCTTTGTAAGAACAAAAGTTACATGTACACTGCAAAAACTGGGGTGTTAAAATTGACACCATGGGTGTTGTCACATATAGCTACCCCAGAAAGAATCAAAATTAACACCATATGATATTAAAATATCACCAATGTATTTGTGTTGGCAGAAATTTGTGTTATTTTAAAACCCTGTGCTGTAAATTTTGATTCTTTTTCAGTATGTATATTTGACAACACCTATGGTTTCAATTTTAACACAGTGTACCAGTACCATTCAATTTGCATTCTTGACCATGGTGACCCACTAAATTTTAGCAAAGAAACTATAAACTAGCTTAAATAGGGGCTGTCCAAAGTTTTCAACATTTTCATAGTACCACAGCGGAGGGAGTTTGGAGACCATGATATAGAACTTCTATCAAAGTTGAATATTATGTTGATATTTAAATACAGTGCATCAGTTCTGAAAGAAAAGTGTGTTGGTGAGAACTGCTTTGGGGAAGGGGAGTGCCGGTACTTCCCTGTACAACCTGAAAAATGTTGACAACTTTGGACAGTTGGTTTATGGTTTAAGAAGGTTTTATATTATTAAACAGCTTCGTGAAACTGGGCTAGGATTTGATAATGATTGAACGAACCTTTATCAGTTGACTTTAAACATACATTGTACTCTTGCACTAAAAACAAAAACAAATCCTGCATAAAGAGTTTGTGTGTGCATTGTGATAGCTAGACAAACCCCCTGTAAAATACTAACATTTATTTACACATGTGTAGAGTACGCTGATAAGGAAAATACTCTGCAGTGATGACTGTGGTTTTCATTCAAGTTTTCTGAAGTCAAGTCACAGTAAACAAGTCCAGATTGAATTTAAGAACTTGATATACATAAAATGGGGGTCATATGTTTGAGCACATATGGAAGTAGAAAATATAAAGTCTCAAAGGTTTGGCATTCAATGCAATTTGATGCAATTGAATCCTCTGAATACTTTGGCCTTCTTTTTGCCCAACGTTATGATGCAAAGTGTCAGCTTTTAATTGTCCAGTATTTCATGGGTGGACATTTACTGGAGTTGATAAGTTTCAGTCTTGTTCCCAACTCGATAATTTCGAAGTTTATTGAAAGATTCTTAGTAAAACTTGGCCATAACTGATTTGGCGGCTTTGGTGTGGCTATTGCTGGATTGCTGCTTCAATGTTATCATTACAGCCAATAGCTATAGCCATAGCCAAAGTCCCTTGTTTCTGATGCAGCCGTATTGTCAATGTCCAAGTTCTTTTGACTTTAATGATAAGTTCATGGCATATCTATAAACATCTTATCTTTTGTCTCACCCCGTGTCTTGTTGCCACCGCCGCTGGCCATGTCCTCATACATGTTATCCATGACGCTGGGCAGGCCTGTGGTGTAGGGCGGAGGCAAGCTGTACGCCCCAGCCTCCATCCCCTCCGTGGTGATCGTGGCCCCTTCATTCACGGCCGGTTGCACGAGCAGGTTGAGGTTCCTGCCTCGCTGGGTGCGCTGTGTGTTGATGACTGTTGCACCGTCTTGGTACACAACGCGGATTTGGTCGTCGCTGCGTTTAGTGGACAGCTTGATGGTCTTGTAGAGGAAGACAAAGATGAGGACAAGGATGGCGATGATGATGATGGGAACGACGATGATGACGGCCAACATCGGAGTACTGATTGCTCCATGGTGGAGGTAGGTTTGACTCTTCTGAGTTGTCTTGTCAGGGATCTTAGCTGGGGGTGTCTTATCTGGTTTTGTGACAATGACAACTGGTTTCATTGTGTTGGTGGTAGGAACTTCAGTTGTAGGCTCACTCGTTGTGGGAACTTGCAGCAGGGGCTCAGTGACTACTCCCGTTGGAGGCGCAGATGTTGTTGTAGCATCAGACCGGCTGAGGACTGGAACCTGTGTCGACTCGCTCGCAATGCCATGATCATTCCAAACCTCACAGGTTATGTTGAGATGTCCGGCGTCTGAAGTCACGCTTGGGATTTCCAAGACACGACCACCGTTTCGAAAATGAACGACCTGTAGTGGGAACAGCCTCCAGTGGTAGGTGGTAAGCGACGGGTTGCTCACAGCGTAACACGAGACAGTCAGGGATTCGTTCTCGTACACCTCCGTCTTGTTAAGCACAAACTCAATTTTGGGTTCGTGAATAATATTCAGAGCGACCATGTCACAACTTTCATGGTACTCGGGGAATTCTGTGGATGTTAAGATGCACTGGAGGTGGGCACCGTTGTCTTGATGCGAAGTGTTGAAACGATAGACACGGTCTTGGATGCGTTCGTCATCAATGTGGACCCAGCCTCCATTGTGTTCGTTGATCTCCTCATCCTTCCACATCATGGTCAGTGTGAACGACGGGTCGACCAAGTAGCCGACGCATGACAACTCAATCAGGTCGCCCTCGTAGTTGAACTCTGTATCGTTAAGGTCATTCGTTATGTCATGTTTAGTACACTCCGGAGCAAGGGGACGAATAAGTACCTCCAGAGAGGCAGTAGCTACGGCGCGCATTACCCACTCTCTCGTTCCTGGTTCAGTCTCAACTTTCTCAAATACTGTACAAGCATAGGCAGCAGTATCCTGAACATCAGCATCCGATATCAGTAAGTGGTACTGTACAGAATGCGGATCTCCAATCATGGAGTAGTGTGGAAACGCCGGATCCGAAAATCGAATCTCCTCATTGTTTTTCGACCATGTTACTCTAAACTCCATGTTCTCCACGACCTGACGAGTGTCTAATTGACAGTAGAGTACAGTTGAATCTCTTTCCAGTATCTTTGTGTCCTGTGGTGTTAAGACAAACCATGAGTTTGTCGGCTGCTGGCTGTAGGCAAGATGAACTTGACTGATCATCAGTATTGCCAGAAGCACGTTTGGAAAAACTCCCATTTTGGTGTATAACTTTGCAGCGTTGTTGAGTCGTTAAATTGCAGTAGAAATAATAACTTGTCAACAGAGAGAGGCTCTGTTGTTGAAATGTCTGTTGTTACTCCAGATGTTTATTGTAGTGAGTGGTGAAGTACTGTTTTGGATGATCCTCTCACCCTATGCACAAATCCTTTGCTGTTAATGGATCGTCTGTTGGCTCTGTTTTGTTTGTCGAAGTGCATTTGCTTTGGTTTTTTTACAGCTGTTTACAGAGCACTGCTGGATATCTTAATGAGCTCTGATAACAAGGTGGTGCTTTTATAAGGTTGTGGGACCCTCAATCAACAATGTGTGAAGGCAGGAAGGGAGACAAACTCATTCATGCCCGGTCAAGTCCACCAAGGTCTTCTGGCTGGCTTTGTTTGTCTCACCTCACAGCCTGCCCCCTGGTGTGGCTGCAGCGAGCAACTTGGAACAAAAATGACCCAAACTTTTTTCCCCATGTGAAAGCCTGGTGCCACAATGCAATTACTAACGGTCAATATTTAGTCACCTCAACCCCGTGCACATTGTCTTCTGACCCTGGGTTCACCCCAGAGAGAGAGAGAGACAGAGACAGAGAGAAAAAAGAAAAGAATGTTTCATTGTTTGTCTGCTAAAAAGGGCGCATGTAACTGATCATTACTGGTCTCAAAGTGAGCAGGGCCAATGTAAACTGACGTAACAAAGAGCGTTCCCTTTTGAACTTTGTTGAGAATCCCTCAAGACAGGTTGGGTCAATATGCAACACAATGGAGACTGTATGGCAGAGGAGAGACCCTCAAGGGTGGCAGAGATAATCCCCTCTTGAGGAAGTTAGCGCCTTTTGTTGTTTATCCAGTCAAGGAAGCTGATGACTCTGGCCCTTTGTGGGATGGGATCGCTCCTCAAGGTCTTGTGCAGGTGTCAAGAAGAAAAAGATGTGATACTCACTTCAGGGTTTATAAACAAGATCAATGGTTTTTTATTTGGACTTGAGACTATGGTCAGGGTTGAGGAAAGAATGAAAAGAATAAACTATGATGGAATACTATCACCTTGAGGTGAAGAAGCTACAATTTTGTAAACAACAACACTTTTTCCAACAGTTCCTTTGTCTATCGAGCAAGCTGTCTTACTAAAAAATCAACTGTTAAATAGTCTTGTAGTTTTTATTGTTGGTTATTTTTAATTTTTTTATTTCATCAAATAATAAACCAGAAGAGAAACTGACTAGACACCCCCACAAAGATATTGACAAAATAGGGAGATCGTCATTATAGAGCTAGATAGCTCATAGAGCACAGGCACAATAATCTGGAGTTCGTAGGCTCAAATTCCTTTCAAGTCAGTTTTTTCTTTGTTTAACCCAAAATTATTTGTATTTTATTACACTTTAACGATGGCAAAACAATAACTAGTCAAAAAATGTTACAATAAGTATTATGATTGGTAAATAAAAATAAAGAAATTTTTAATATAAACAAATTGCATAAACAACCAAGCCAGAGAATGGCAAGGAGGAACAGGTGACCAGCACCTCTACAAGGTTGTCCTACCACAAAAAATTTCAACAAATACCCCACCCCTCAAAAGAAAAGAGAGGGGGAAAAAGAGAAAGAACAGCTGTGCAGTGGAATAAGGTGGGACAGACATTATACATGCACATAATGTTTTATCTCATGTTATGAAAATAAAACTCCATAATTATTTTTAGAAAATGTGGGTATAATTATTAGAAACTGCAAATTCCAGAATCTGTTTACATACTTTATAACATAAAAACATTGCTGATTTTGACAGATGAAATTGGAGAGGTTTGTTCATGTTATTGTTTGACTTGGCCTATTTTGGGTTTAATTATTTCTGAAGAAGGGAACTATGCTACAATGTTGTGATGCGATCAAATTAATTAGTCGTTTGTCGGAAATATTAGTGTGGAGAAACAAGCCAAAACAGGCCAACAGGGGTGAAATTTTCATTTTTTTTCTTTTTTAAAATAATTTAAATGCCAAAACATATCTTAATTTATATTGGCAACTTCCTTCCTGATAAATAACATCAAAAAAGGGTTAAAATTAGCATTGAAAGAAAATGTGCCGATAAAGTTTCAATAAACAACTTGACTTTAAACCCCTTTTTCTCAGTTTTATTCTCTCGCATTTCTTGGTGTTTCTACTTTCACAATTTTTGAACCAAAGGTGGTATCAATATGGGGTTTTAACAGTATTAAAGCATTTGTTCTTTTAAAATAAATGAACAAAATGAAAATTGACGGGTTCGACAAACGACTCATTTTGCTTCACATCACATTTACTGTTCTGGTGTGCTTCAATTTCTGTTAAATTGTGCTACCGCAGAAAAATAACAAAACAGGCGAGGCAGATTGAAAAAATTTATTCTGCTCTAAGAAAGTTTCATGTCTGTATTAATTGCCTTTCCAAATTAAAAATTTACAGAGTCTGCTCAGTAAAACTAAACAGTTTGACACACACAAAGATCATTTAACACTTTAAAAATTATCATATCTGAAAAGGAATAAACATTGAGCATTATAAACAAGTATAGGTTGCACATTTTGAGTATACAACAGGGCAAGTTGAGAAGTGGTGTTTACTAGCCTGTAGCAGTTTTTACTAGACAATGTACAGTTTACGCAGGGCTAAGGGTGAACCTTGATGGTCAGTGTTTGGACCATCCCATGAAATGTGTAAACAACTGCTGATCCCCTGCACGCTAAATGATCGCAAGGTCCCAGCTATAGTGTTGAACCGTCCCAACTGTAACACTCAGATTAGGACTGGTCCCAACTATTATTGGGACAACTCTATAGTTGGGATGAAACACTACCAAATGACCTTTTACCACCACCCCATGGTCATACAGTTACTTTCTTACCACCTAACATTATTGTTGACCAAGGAGGTACCACCATTCAAGCTACAAAAAAGGTGTTTGTAGATGATACTATTGTTGTTTAATGGAGATAAACATTCTAAGGTAACCTCCAAAGTAAATTTAAACTCTTGGAGTTGGTGAACAAAAACACAGCCTTCTTGATGGAAGATTCTGAGGTTTCCCCGAAGGTGTAAACAAGTACACAAACAGTTGTTTACTTTGTAGCATGTTCAGTCATAGAGCCAGTCAAGGTTCATTCACTTGTCATTTAATACCCTTATTAGACTCAAAAAGAGAGTAATTAATAATAATAAAGAGAGATTTATAAAGCGCAAACAGTTGCAGATCAGTTTCACCTCAAGGCGCTGAATACAAGCAAAAATGGATTAAACAACATAAATTAAATTAAAAACAACGATAATTTTTTTTTTACAAAAACATTACGTCTTGACCAGCCAAAAAACACAGTAAGCTAAAAAGATGAACTAGTTAAAAATAGTTGTAGAAAATGAATAATAGATACAAACCTTTCAATAAGTTGCAATGTTACAAAAATACTGTTTGAAAAGATGAGAAGACAAATTATTCAACTAATAACCAAACACATTGTGGATTGTGGCATCACATTTAATTAAATTCTTAATTATTAAATTGTTCCTTCGAAATCCCTTCTTGATTTATTCTTAAAACAAGGTATAGCTCTTTGCAATAACTAGAGAAAAATCCCCAAACAAGCAGGGGCGGTTCAACAAGACTCGACATTCTTGGGGGAGGGGGGGGGCAAGTGAGGTGCAAAATAGGGGGCAATACAAAATCTGAGTTCCCAACACTAGAGCCTAGGGTGCAAGAAGAAAGAAACATTAACTGAGATACAGGTTTAATGAACATCAATGGGGACATTACTGTGTAGATGAGTTAAAAATTAGTGTCAAGAATAAAAGAAGTTGTGGGCGAGTGTATGCACAAAGCTTTATAACTGTAGACTTAGTTCTGCATATCCAAGAAAATAAACCCACTTAATCTCTTTGTAGACAACATTATCTTTTTCAGGGTGGGTGGAAGTGAAGAAAATGGGGGGGGGGGGGTGACAAATTTCCCCTTTGTCCCATTTAGGTGGATTTTCCCCCATTCTGGGTTTTTCTGCCCGCGCATAATGAAGCTTAACATTCCTTCATTGTACCCAATTCGTCCTGTTATTGGTGCTTGCGGTATTGGATGTGTAATAAATAATAAGAAGACCATTGGAAGAAAACTTCTTAAACCAATTTCACACCTTCTCTAACATTTACAAATTAGTTTAAATCCAAATTGCAACATCTAAGCTTGCCCTTCAACTTTCAAACCGACCTGAGAAAGAAAGTAGTCTTGCTGACTTTACCTTCAAGTCAAATTCCAAAGATGAATGTAAATCTACCACACCATAACAGGTTTTGGGGATTAACAATAGCAATTGATCTGGTAGCTTTTTATAGAAGGTATTTCATTGTGTGTGGCAGTCTGGTTCCGGTAGCTTTTTATAGTAGGTATTTCATTGTGTGTGGCAGTCTGGTTCCGAGTCTTCAGGGTCACGGTGCGCTGAATGGTGAATGATGTCACAACAGTCTCCTTGAGTAACCTTTTCTCGCAGGGGAAGTTTTTGTTTCATTGTTGACTTTTGTATTTTGTGTCTTGTGTGACCTTGGCCTAATTTCATGGCTCTGCTCACTTAAATTAGTGCTTACGTTAGCAGAAAAATCCACGCTTAGTTTCGTAAGCGTACTTCACAGGTAAGTATGGAAACGTTGCTCTGGTGTGTGTGTACTTCATGTATTATTATATTAAGCATTCTTTACTTTTATATTGTGAAAATTCATTTTAATAGAGTCCTTGCATACACTTCCCATCGCTGAAAACGAACAATGGAAACGTCCACATTGTGAGGTCTTCCTTTACTCTTGGTGAGGGCGCTGTTTATGCAAGGGGTTTAACAAGCTGTTGACATTGCTTAGCAAATTTTTTTAAAGTAAGATCTAAGACTTTTTAAAGTGTAAAATCAAAGACTTTTGAAAAGTAAAATCAAAGGCTTTTTAAAAATGTAAAATCTGAGACTTTTTCAAAATTTAAAATCTGAGACTTTTTTAAAATAAAAATCAAAGACTTTTTAAATGTAAAATCAAGTCTTTTTTAATGTAAAATCAAAGACTTTTTTAAATGTAAAATCTAAGACTTTTAAAAAATATAAAATCTAAGGTTTTATAAAACGTAAAATCTAAGATGATTTGACTAGGAAACCTGTCTCTGGTGAGCAAGAGCTTCTGCCTGCTGTTATTTAACAGACTGGACTGGTCTCTCATCACTGCCAGGTAGTCTAGGGGTTAGGACAGGAATGCAAGGGTCATGGGTTCGAATCCCACGAGTGTACAGTGGTTATCACACATCAGTTAGAGGGTAAACTAAAATTATATATTCTTTATGCCCAATGCAGTTAAAACCGAATTTTGTTTCTTCTTCTGTATTACAAACTTTGAGTGCTACAAGCTTTATGACAAATCACATGTATACCCATTCATTCATGGTCATCCCAGTCTCAAGTGGGATATCATCTTAACTGGGATGCCACCTTCTTACATCAACTGGGATCCCATCCCGTTTTGCATCCCACCGGGGTGATGATATTCCAGTGGGATCCCCATTTCATCCCAGTCAATTTTCTATGGGGAATGTGATCAGCAGAAAATGAAAGATTGTACAATTTTGCTAGATAATTTTAACAATTTCTTAAGGAGTATTTTTTTAAATTGATTATTGCTTGTTCCCTTCACAATGATGTGTGATAAGCACTGTATACTCGGCACTTTCCGAGTACTGCGAGAAAACCACAAGCTACTCGGTTTGGATTCGAACCCATAACCTTCACTTTCTAGAGCAGATGTGTAAACTGTAAAGAAATACCTAATAAAATTGTCAACATACAAAGAAATAAAGATCAAGTAATAATCCACATGGGAAACTGACTGGATAAAATTTTAAATAATTTGGGGTTGAACAAAGACAAGTTTACTAGAGTGGGATTTGAACCTGTGACGTCCGGATTAACTTGCCGGCGCTCTACCAACTAAGCTATCTAGCCCTAATGTTGGCGTGACCCTATTTTGTATAATATTTCTTGGTTCAACTCAAAATTAATTAAAGAAATAAAGAATCTGAAATACCCACTATCATTATGTAATAAATGTAGCCTTATTTAATAAGAAAACTTTCAATTAAGTACTTTTTTTCAATTTGTTAAGAATATTAAAAAACGCATTAATCAAACCCCACCATGAAAACATCTTAATTAGTTTCTCATACAAAATACATTTAACAGATACTTTTTCCTTGTATAACTTGGTCAAAACAGGATAAGTAAATTTTGAGTTGATTATATTTTCAAAGCATTCATGACTTTGAAGTATAGTATAATTTTTACCACTTGGCATAAATTTCCTAAAATGATAAAAATTAGCTAAATTGATTTGTTGGTTGAAACTGTAAATGGCAAATATGCCTTACGCAACAAACATCAACTCACTTATTAGCCCGAATTTGTGGCGACATCACTAACTTCAACATTTTGTGCTCCTTGTGGGGCGTTGTTTAACCCCCTATTGTGTCTTCACTGTGTGCTTGAATCTCAGGAATTCTTTAGAGGATTTTAGGGGTGTGTACTTCTGTACAAGAGGAACTTGAACAGTGTGTTAAAATATGGCAACATTGGGGGGGGGGGGTGGGGTACCCCCTGCCCCATATCAGGCATGGTATCAACTTCAAGGATTGCAGTATAGTCTGGTACCCTACATTTATTCATCAGGATAGAGGCAGGCATTGTTGCACTGATGACTAATGTAAATAAAGTTAAATAAATAAATACAAATATAAAGTCCATTATCAAAATTCAGTGCAAGGCAAAAAACCCCATACAAAATAATATTGGTCTTTATCCTTCATGCCATCATTACATCATTTAATCTAAAAGAAACCTCCTAAAATGCTGCAAACTGATACCACCCCCCCCCCCAAAAAAAAAAAAAACACCACAAAAACAACCCACCCCAACCCCGAAAACAAACAAACAAAACAAAAACCCAGAGCATCAAGCTTCTGAACTCTTTCCCACCCCACCCATAAGCATTTCCTGGCCAAATTTTACAGAGCTGCTTAAGCACAAAAAGTAGCTAAGCACAACCAAAATATGCTTAACCGAATGAAGTTACCAGCCAAAATACCAAGTGTACAATTTGTAACTTGTATCCTGCCCATTTTTGCATAACAGAAAAGTGCTTTCCGTTTTTTTAAAGCAGCTCTATGAAACAGGGCCCTGGGAAGATCCCCACTAGTCCAGTGTGATGTCTTTACTCATTTAAATATTCATAAAATGAACCAAAGCTGCACTGTACAAAACATTAAAGGGGCACTAATTAAAGTTAAATAAGAAAACATTTAAGTAGTACATGCATGAATAAATAATAAGCTTGGTTACGCTGAGTGATAATAATATTTGAATACAACAAATTAATTTCAGATGTACATATGTATTAACACAATCTAAAAAAATGTTATTCAGCAAATCATTGAGTACTCAAAGCATGGTCGATGGAACTTGGGGGATGGGGTTGGGGGCTGGTGAGATTAGGCAGCCAATGCCTCTCCTTTGAAAGGTAGCTATTTTGCACCCCCCTCCCCACCTTTTGATCAACCTATTTAAACATTTCCCAAAACAAACAATAGGAAGCCATTTTGGCTTTTAAAGTATTCCGTCACTTTTTACTCCATCAGCCTCTGAAAAAGTTCTTGTACGTTGTTGCCCATTTAAAGGGTTGTATATGTTTGGTAATTAGAACCCAATGTTTGTTTCAATCCTATATAGTTGTAGATATATACCATAAAACTAACCAGTGTGAAAATTTCATTTCAAAAGGTGGTAGCGTTTTTGAGATATTGCCGAAAATCCGGAGCGGTTATGTCCACGCAGGAGGAATAATCTGCAATCGGAATACACAGTCTGAGAAACGTTTTAGACAGAAACGCTTCTCAGATTCAAATTGTTTATGAAAAAAATTGATATCTTTTTCCATAACCACATTACTTCAAAGTGAAGTTTTTCTAAGATTTTGTTAAAATGCTGTATACTATCAGAAGCTGCTTTACTTCTTACCAAGTGAGTTTGTATTGCCATTAATTTTATGAGAAATTACTATACATATACAGCCCTTTAATGAAGTTCAGTCTCTGAGAAAAACTCTGCTGGGGCCAAAATGTGAGGCCATTCAAAAAATTTGAGTTGAACTGTTGGTCCTTTCTCCATGTTTAACGACAAATAAAACCCCCCAAACCCCAACCTTGTCTTGAATACAGCTTGCTTTAAGTACTTTACATAAACCTCAGGTCCGATGTACATTTTTTTGACATCTTTACCCAACCCTTTTGCCAGAGGGCATCATCATCTTAAAATAAAAATACAAAAACGATTACTACTGTATTAAACAAATTTTGATTACAGGTTATTTTAAGTACATCCTGAAGTACCATTAATTTTTTGAAATCCCTCGCCACTTCCGCAACCCCCCGGAGAAAACCCCTCGTGGCATAGGAATGAACCAACGCACAGATCTACTCACATTTTTGGCATTTGCCTGGAATCGAACCAGGGCCACAGTGGTGGGCAGGCAAGCGCTTTATGCACTATTAGCAACCCAAGCCACCCTGTATCATGGAGGTATTTTGTACATAAAACCGTCCCCTAAAACTTAAGACATCTCTTTATAAAAAAAAACCAACCCATCATGGTTCCCCAATGTATTACATTCTTGAATACAATCATAGAACTGTGTTCTGTCTTCTTTATACACAGTATATAAAAAAGAAAAAACAGTGAAGGCTTATTGTACATTTTGTTATGCATTTAGAGATAATAAAAATCAGAGATAGCAAGTTTCATGCTAGACTAGTGGACAAGTCGTCAAATGTTTGTCGCTGTTAAAGGCATTGTACACGTTTGGTAATTGGAGCCTATTGTTTGTTTCAATCCTATACCATAAAACTAACCTGTGACAATTTCATTTCAAAAGGTGGTAGCGTTTTTGAGATATTTCCGAAAATCTGGAGCCGTTATGTCCACGCAGGAAGAATAATCTGCATTGGAATATACACTCTGAGAAGCGTTCTCAGAGTGTGTATTCCAGGAAGAATAATCTGCATTGGAATACACACTCTGAGAAGCGTTACCGTAACGCTTCTCAATATTCAAAATATTTTGGGGATAAAAAGTTATATATTTTTCCATAACCGCAGTCCTTCGAATTAAAAAGTCTCTCAAAATGCATTGTACTATCCCAAGCTGCTGTACTTCGTACCAAGTAAGTAAGTTTTCATTGCAATAAATTTTCAGAGTCATTACCAAACGTGTACGATGCCTTTAAAGCAAAATGGCTTTCACAAGACTTCTGCTCTCCGACATTTCAGCAGTCGGGAGCAGCAATCTCGCGAGAGCCGTAAAGTAACATGAGAGCAGTGACATTTCACAACTCAACAACACGTCTACGTTCATGCTGAATTAAACGAAAATCGTATAAGTTGAAAAGAAAGTAGTACCCATGCCCTTAGGCCATGTGCAATGACCGGATTACTTTTAGGCCTTGTAACATAGTCAGCACGAGAACAACAATGTACATGTGATAATAGCCCATGTCAAAATAACTACCAATCAGTCATTGCCCCATAAACACCAAATGTACAAAATAGTGCACGCTAGTGATTTAGCAAAAAGACACTAATTTTATGTTCATGTTGACAAAAGCGTTCTGACCTGGGTGGATGAAGTCACAATTGTCCTAGGGATTGTCCAAACAGCCTACCTTAAGGTATGTCTTTAACTTAACACCATTGTCCAATTGTTCAAAATAGAAACCTGTCCAGAGTGGTTGAACCAAGGCCACATTTCTAGTTTGTGTTGAAGTTGAGAGGAAAGGCCATAAGGTTGGATTTGTCTATTGTTGTCAACATACTTCTTTGTAATCTCAGTACATTGTGAAGCTGTGAAACACCTGGGCCATGTTACGGGCCATTCAGAATTATCAATATGTTTAAATTATATACAGGTGTATATATAGTTTTTCAATTTCTTGACCTACAATGTCCCCTGATTTAAACACTGTGTGTTTTTCTGTTCTTTAAATCTTTTTTTCTTTTTTTGAAAAGTACAATGTCGATTTTGAAATATCTTCTTTGACCTATCCACACAAATTTTCAGATTAATATAATATATTTTTTAACAATGATAATTCTTAGGCAGAATATTTTTGAGGAGATTGTACATCGTTGATTTTTTTTGGAAGAGTAATTGTCTATTGAATTTAAAAAACAATTGCATCGAGAATAAAGAACGTGATTTTTAATAAGACTTGAAGGTTTGCAGTGAGAAGACGATAATGTAAGAAAATTTGTGGTGATACATCTCTCTTTCGAGTAGTGTGGTTCCAAAGGAACCGGTGGACTCAACGTTTTGGACATTAAACACTTTCCATAGTCAGGAGACATGATTTTTACCCTTAAGCCTGGTTCATACTTCCTGTGAAATGCGATGCGACTTTGACGTCACAAATTCGCAACAAACAATTCGCAAGAGTTGAGCTGTGGGCAACTTTTGCGAAACACTCGCAGCGAAAAACAGAGTTGTAACATCATATTCGCCTTCGCAGGAAGTTTGAACGGGTTTTTACACTGAAGTGTGAAAAGCACTGTATAGACCGTGTAACCTGTGACATCACATGTTACTTTACACAGAGCCTGAACTTTGTGTAGGCAAGATTTGTACGCAACTCAAAACTCAATAGGGGCACTGTTTGATTTTGATTAACTTCTGATTTGAAGAAAGGGGGTTTATCTCAAAACTTGTTCAGCTGTATACTTTATAACTTTTGAATTGATGTGGTAATTATCACACAAAATGTAAAATTTCCCATATGACCAGTGTAGTATCTTCAACTTGCCTGCCAGAAAGGTCCTAGAATGTACAAGGTCACTATATAATAATACTAAAAGGCACCATGGAGGTTTACTCCAAGTTCACACCTGAACCCATTGGTCTGTTTTGAGTCACATGAGGGCAGCAGACAGTCATTCAGAACTTGGGCCCTTCACAACAGACTATACATTTCAGGGGGCATTGCACTCTATACATGAAAATGGTATGGCCTCATCAACCACAGGGTATTGGTGACAAATTATCACGCTGCTATGCACACAAGGATTCTGAGCAGAGAAAAGAATGCAGGGTCGTGGGTTTGGTTTGAGCACTACCTCCATGGTTTGAGCATAGAGAAAGGACGTGGGTCCTTTCTCTATGGTTTGAGTAGTCCTGAGTAGTCTGAGGATTTTTTTCCCACAGGACTTGGCAGCAGACCATGTAACCTTTGTTTACAAAAACGTAAATCCGGGCCATTTCCTGGCAGGCAAGATACTACACTAGTCAGATGAATCTTTTTTACATTTTGTGTCATAATTTCCACAGAAATTCAAGGGTTATAAAAAAAACAGTTGAACAGTTTTGAGATGTGCCTCCCTGTCTTCACAATGGAAAACGATAGCAACGAAGATAAACAACTTTCATCCAGTCCGTGTCGTGACGCATTTTAACACGGAAAGGTTTTATGCTGGTTTTTGAGGCACTGGTACTTCAGTGATGTTCACATTGTGTTTTTATGGGTCTTTGCTGGGAACCATGCAGGGCGCTGCCAAGCGGGGGAAAAAACACTAGGTCAAAAATCCAAGGGGGGGGGAGTTCTAGTTTTTCCTATCAATTTCACAATATTACAGTGAGGAAAACTTCACACTTGTAACCAAAAAATAACTAAACACAAAATAAATAATGATAAACTTAGTTTGAGTGATTTCGTTCAAGTTGACCTTTAAGTTTTAGTAGTCCCATGATTGTTTTGTTCAGTATCCGCTGTTTATAGAAATAACAATGAACCGAATTGAAAAGATCATGTATTTTGTCCTAAAGCGTGACAAAGATTTCTGCGTAGAAGATGAATTTGAAAAGCATATCAATGCTCAGTTAAGTAGTCCCTTTGACATCGAGCTCTCGTCTAAAGTAATGCACTTCTTGTTCGTTCCTTGAAAGGAAATTCAATAAACTTTCCACTGAATTCTGATTGCATACTGCTAAAAAAGTACAGATGCATCAATTTTGGTCGACAAAAAGAGGGGGAACAGTTCTTTCCTTGGCAAAGGCATTGAAATTGGTTATTTCCCATTGCTTGGAAAGTTGTAACCTAAAGGTACATGTGATGGCATGGTGAATGTTTAGATAGCAACAGAAATAATGTTACTACAGGCAATAAAATTTGTTCTTATTGAAAGCCGTCCATTAAAAATTTGCCCCACTGAACGGCTGTTTGTAAGTATACCACTTTTATGTACCATGGATAGTGCTGGCAATATCCACTGGTGCACTGGAACACTGCCACAAGTTGTAAAAATTTCCTATTATGACCTGTGTAGTATCTTGCCTGCCATGAAATGACCTGGAATGTACAAGGTCACTCTGTTTGTAAACAAAGGTAACATGGTCTAAAGTTGGGTCGCCCCAACACACAAGTCGGGACTGATTTAACAACTCAACGTTTCGATCAGTGTGCTTTGATCGTCTTCAAATCACACTGATTAGAGCATACTGATCGAAACGTTGAGTTGTTAAACCACGGGTTCTTCTCAGAACCACCACAGCTCAGAAAAGAGATTTGTCTTTGCAAACCTCACTTGATTGCATCTTCACCATGCAAATTTTCAAATCTTACTTAATAAACAGCCAGTTTTTCTGTCTTACCATAGAGCAAGGACAGCTAACCATGGAGGTACAGTATGATCTTACTTTCCTAAGTACGTAATGCGATCTGGAAAGTCACATACTTTTTCATAAACTGTGTGTTTTGGCATGTTGGTTTTTTCCAGTCCATTTGGAAAGGATTGCATAATTAAAACCTTATTTTATTTCATTGGAAAGATCCGATCTTTCTCTTTCCAACCATTGTACTATTAGTTTGGGTATGAAGGGTGAACAAAAACTACAGCTTTAAGGCCTAATGGTCTTTTTGCTCAGGCTTGAGTGCTTTTTGTGTGTGATGAATATTTATAAATGTTAAGCAATTACTTCTAAAAATCCTCAAGCCAACAAATTAGTATTCTTTTCAAAAATATTCATGCATCATTGATAATCTTGTCCACATTCAATGAAATCAGCAGCCATGGACAAAATTTGAATTAAATAATTAAGTGGGTTGGCATGGAACAAAATGCTATTTAGATTTTAACATACATTGTAATACCCAAATACTAAAAAAACATTGCCAATTGCTTTTGTGCTTTCTATTTTTTCAAGCAGTCTAATATAAAATGATAAATTGATATTGCATACATAATATAACCCAAACCACATGTGTAGGCCTCTGCACAAATTATCGGTTATAATGCATGTCTGCTTAAGCAGAAAATATTGCCTAAATATTTTCCGCTTAGCAAAAATAAGCAGGATACCAGTCACAGATTGTACATGTGACATGGTAGTTTGGCTGGTAACCTTATTCTGGTAAGCATAATTTTGTTGCGCTTAGCTGCTTTTTGTGCTTAGCAGCTCCATGAAATTGGGCCCTTGTTTGTTATGTTTATTCGTTCTATTTATTTGTTTAGAATATAATTAGTGTTACTATAATTATACTGGGGGGGCAAAAATTTGTATGCTTTTTCTTTCTTTTTTGGTATAAATGACTTGGTTTGTTGTAATTTCTTAAACTATTAAAGTTGTAAAAACAGTGATTACATGTATCAGGGGTGAGATTGTTTGAAAATGAAACATCCTGAAAATTTGAGAGAAGTTTTCTCTTTGGTGTTGAGATGAAACCCCTGAATTACACAGATTGCTACATGTACATTGTTGAGGTTTGACAGCATTTCAATTAGGGTTTTCCCCAGGTTTCTTCAAAACTGTGTGGCATTCTGGACCCAAACTTAGCGAAGTTTGGCCGAAGCACGCTGAATTTCGGAATGTTTTCTACACTTCTCGGTGTGCAAATTATTAGTTGTTGTTGTCTTGATTCACTTTGTGAAACATTTCCAGGGTAACTTGGTGAAAAAAATGCTTAACTTTTGAATTTGCTTCAAGTGGAAACCAAAGCTTAAGGTATGCCGCCCTCTATTTTTCTAGAAATATCCCATGCATACAAGTACAAATAAAGGCATTATATACACAATTGGCACGGATAAAAAACGTTGTTTAATTTTAGTCTGAAATTTTCTGATTATGAAGTTCATATTCGCACCATTTGTTTCTGTGAAATATTTCCCTCTGAAATGAAGTCATATTTTATAAAACTGTACGCCTGTCTGACAACCTAAAACTACGAAAGCTCATGAAGTTTTTTATGTAGGCAGTATATACTTTTGGTAAATGTCAAAGACCAGTATCCTCACTTGGTGTACATCCCAACATATACAGGAAACAACAAACCTGTGAAAGTTTAAGCTCAATCGGTCATTGCATTCACCAGAAAAAAGTGGGGAAAAAGCTTAAGTGTTTTCACTGTTTTCAAACATCAAGTTTTTGACTCATGAGATCAAAACTAATTGTTTCACTCATTTCTCAAAAACTATAGCAATTAAAGCAAGAATATTTCAAAGGAAGTTTCCCATTATAACCATTTTTACACCACGAAAGTTATGTGTGAATCTGTGAACATTTATATTTTTACTCTTACCAATGTTACAAACACCCTTTAAGTGCTACCACTATCTTCCTTGCGACTAATTTTTCAGCTCAAAGTAAGGTTCATGTACATGTTCTGTAAATAAGTCAATGAAAAAAGTTTAGTATGCAACAATATCATGTTTTCCTCAAAACCTACTCCTAGGAACTAATAAAACAAAATGCTGGTAAGAGATACAACCTTGCACCACTGAACCAGTCTGTAACTATTGCTTGACCTGACACAACGATTTCAAATCCATCTCAGGTACTGGTACTCTTCCGACGTGGATCACTGTTCCGCCGCGGATCAAAATGCACAATGTCGGCGTAGTTGATCTTTGGCTTCTCCCCCTTATCATTTCCTATCGTCTCACTGGCCTCGGCCTCTTCAGCCTCCCCTCCTTCCACAACGTAATCTTCCTCGTCACTGCTAAACTCCAGGTCAGCGTACTGCAACCCTTCCACATTCATGTTCTTCGGATCACACTCAAATTCATCTCGGTACTCGCACTCGATCATGTCGTCCTCGTCTAGGATGGCGCCGCCGACAGCCCCCTCCAGGTGGTGTTTGTCAGGGATCAATCCAGGTCGTGGGGGCTTCGGACTTGAGTGTTCCGCCGAGCTTGCCCCTTCCTCTGGCCCTTCCATAAGAGGGGTGATACTGGAGCTTGCCATTCTCGATGATGGGAAGGCGTACAACCCGGCAGAGTTCCCCGCCATGTTGCGCCGAATCTGGAGCCTCGCTCTCATCTCCTGAGGGGTCAGATTCCTGGAGCGGTTCTCGTCGCAGATGAATGAGAGTCTCGTCTTCACAAAGTACACAATGAGAAGGATAAAGAAGAGGACCACCACAACGCCGAGAGTGATGGCGACGATCTTGAAGATATTTTGCATCGTTGACTCCACCTGACTAATCTCAACATTCAGAGACTTTGAACCTATGCTGTCCTTCCCAACTGCTGTGCATGTAATGTTGTATTCAGTGTCCCTCAGTGTATCTAAGTTGAGCAACACTGTGCTCCCGTCACCACTTATAATGTACTGTTTCTTCTTATCCAGATTAGGAACAAAGCTCCATATGTAATTTGCTCCGGAGGAGTAGCAAAAGAAGGTTGGATTGTTGTCTTGATCATTGTCATGCTTCTCCAAGACGGTGCTTCTCTCTTTGAAGGTGCAACTCTTCTGCCGCACACTGTTCAAGTTGACTCCGCTCTGCTGCAGCTGCCTGTTTGCTCTATTCAGCGAGAACTGCGAGATCATTGTGAGACACTGGTACGTGTCGCCTTCTTGATGATCTGTCACGTCGTGAATTATACACTTCCTCAGATGCATCTCATTTTTGCGTGAAATGTTCCTCCCTGTGATCGGCGTAAACCCACCGTTCCTGTTCCGTTCCCACGATATCTGAATGTGAAGATTCCAGGAGTCCAGGCAGCATTCCAAAGTGAAGCCCGTTCCTTCTTTGTAAGCTGTGTTGGGAGAAGTTACACTTATCGAACACTGTGGGTTTCTTTCCCTCGCAAAGTAATAAATCTTTACCCTGGCGCACATTTTCTTGAACAAAGTTCTCTCATTGGATTGTGTAATGTTAGCGACAAAATAAACAGCGCAGCAGTATTTGTCACGATCATCCTTTAACGTGATGTTGCGTGAAATTTCAAGATTGTAGTCACCGTCAGTATAATTCCTGAGCAATGAATAATTCTTGGCGCTGTATTCGTCGTTGTCAATGGCAAAGCCGTTCCGAAGCCACACAACCTCCATCTCATCTGTAAGTCCACTAATTTGGCAATTTAAAACGGGGGCAATTGAAAGCGCGTCAGCCTCGTTGAAATACTCGTACAAATCTTCCGGTTTCTCCGTGAAATTTACATCAGGTGCTTGGGTTTGCGCAAGTGCGCAGCTTACAATACATGCTGCTAATAAAGCTGCCGTGCAGTACATGTACATGTGCTTAAATTCACATGCATCCATGATGCCTTGATTATGGCTACACACAGCACTTGTTCACTTAAATTCCAGAAACGCCATCCAAAGATTCAGTGCAGAGACCATTGCTGAATCAATGTCCAACTTCAAGAAGGGATGGATAAAGCAACGGCAGATGTAACAAACAAGGCACTTCTTAACACTTACAGTAATCCTTTTCCCCCCGATAATATGTAGAATGTCCACAGAAGAAGCATTCACTTAGCATTCAGCAAAGCCAGAAATTCCAACTGGAATGCTTGGTGATACAATCTAGTAAAGGTTTTTGTCACAGGCTGCAGCTCATTTTCCGCAGGGATCTGTGGTTAACTAAACAAACCGTTACTGCCACAGATAGACGCACTCGTTTGCAAACCATCCATCAACATAGTTCCTCACTTTCAACTGTTTATTATCCTCTATGAATTACCAGTGAGTTATTTTCCACATCATGGAGTTTTCTCCACCACAATAAACCTGGTAAGTGTCTTTTGTACGATGGATTGGATGTGAACTGTAATGCTGATGTGATGTGAATGGTGATGGCAAGTTTGGAAAGGCTCTTTTAAACCAAACCGTGAAAAACAATTAGCCCTCACTGGAATCTCTCCTACGGAACCGACCGCAGCATCAGCGAGCAATCATTCCAGCCTGGAGTTCAGATGTTGATATCATTCCACCCTGCTGTAGCGTTGATGATAATTCCGCGTGTGCAAAAACAAGTCACTCTCTCTCTCTCTTTGGGTCTCCGATGAGTTGTTTTGAGTTCGATGCCCCCCGGAGGAAGAACATTCCATGAATTGATGACATTTCTGTGGACATAAGCAGATAACATTGAAGGTTGCATTAATCAAACTTCCATTAAAACACATAGACATACATTGTAGGACCCGGAGGTGGGGAGGGGGGCACAACTGCCCTCCAAAATTCAGGCAAAACAGTGGGGAAAATTAGGGCATAGCAAGAAGAACAAATTGACAGAGAAAGCAAAAAATAACAAATTTTATTAGAAATTGGTATTTGTGTTTCTAACTGTAAAATTTTGGCAAGCCCCTCTGTCCCCCCCCCCCCCCGACCAAAGAGTCCCCATACACCCATGTTGAAACCAAATTTAAATTGTAAAACAACACACACGTGTTCATGTTCACTTAGCACAGTTCCACACACAGGCCTGATACTCCACACCTCCATGCCCCCCCCCCCCCACTGCCCCCACTCCGGTCATTGCCTTGGTGCCCCTTGAAATGTTCCAGAACACTTTTCTCATAATAATAATAATAATAATAATAATAATAATAATAATAATAATAATAATAATAATAATTATACGCAGTTCTTATATTGCACTTTATACTCCCGATGGGTGTCTCAAAGCATTCAGTATTTTTTCCTACAAGGTAAGTGGAGTTGAAGTATGAGACCTATTCCTTTGCATAGCACCATGTAATGGTTTACAAGGGCACAATATGCAACCAATCAGACCAGGAACTCCGGGGCGAACCCCTTCTCTTTATGATAAGTGCACTGGGTTCTTTTTACGTGCATTACACAACACACAGGACCTACGGCTTAACGTCCCATCCGAAGGACGAAGCATGTGGTTAAGTGTCATGCTTAAGGACACAAGTGTCAGGACTGGGATTCGAACCCACACTCTGCTGATCAGAAACACCAGAGCTTGAGTTCGGTGTTCTTATCCGCTCTGCCAAGACACACCACTCAGAGTCAATACGGTTGCCCTCTACTATATAAGGAGAAACTGCCTTGCCCTCACAATAATGAAATACATGTACATGTATGAGATCTACACGCATGCTAAAGAAAACATAATGAGTTTAACCAGGTTTGTTTTTTAAAACATATCGAGTCAATACAATCATGCGTAACTATAGCCAGGTCTCCTTGGCCCTGGTCTTGGCATTGGTGATCCAAGAAAGTGTGTACACATATGTATGGACCCACTATCATTTGGATTTCTAGGAAGTGGCCTTTCCATGGGATAAGTGGTCTTGCCACAACAAAAATTAAATTCCAATATCAAGGAATGGGTCTCTACATGTAGGTTGTACAAATAAGGGCGAATCAGTTTTGTGAAAAAAATATGAAATATGACAAGTTAAAAAAATACTATATTTAAGTTTCGGTCCCGTTAAGTTAGAAGACTGGTGGAGACTGTCTTGAAATTCGAGGCCCTGATGTATTTAAAGAGTATGTTTTTATAATCACCCCCTTGGAACCAAGACGATTTCACCCCAGCAAGAAGAAGGGGTTTATAGTTTATGTAGAAACCATCACATGATGGTTAGAGGGTCTTATGACAATTCAATTATGAGTATTTCAACCGGAAATCTCTTCACCACCTGGGAATTGACAATCAAGGTTCTCTCCCCAGCAAGATATATTTTTTCCAGGGGACTGGAAACTACAGGTATTTTGAGGGGGATTAATTTAGGATATTCGTTCCCTCTCAAAATTTTCATTGGAAATAGAATAACCTACTAATAGTTTCAGTGTAAACATTTTATATTTTAACTGCAATTTTATTTTTACTTCTTGATAAAAACAAAACAAAATTCAAAATTAGTTAGTCTTGGAGAGGAGCTCAAAAAGGCTATAAATATTCAACAGTTTAAAAAAACCAATAAAACTATCTTACATTTGCACTCATAAAAACATAACAAATGTGGGTGCAACTGCAATGACATGTTTCACAGGTTGTTATTTTTTTAATTTCTTGAAAGGAATGAGTGACTTAAGAATCAATGCTAAAACATTCAACTTTATTCTGAAATATTTTGCACAGCGGTGTAACCAGATAATTTCATTTGAGAAGGGGGGGGGCCCAAGCAGGGGAAAAGACATAATAATAATAATTTTTATTAATTATTTATTTTATTATTGTTTATAAGTATTAAAGCCACAGTAGGGTGACACTTCATAATGCAATATGCTATAATATTAATAGGGCGACAGTGAATAATAGGGTGACACCTAACTGTTGCCCTATTATTAATTAGGCCAATCCATGAGAATGAATTGTTCAGTGTGGATAACTGACCCATTCAAAGATCAAGGGCCATGTTCTTTCTGGAAACAAATTGTTTTTAAAATTTTGATTTGTCAAGTAGTTAGCTTTTTGATTCATTTGTGCATTTTTTGGGGTCGATCTCATTCGGGGGGGGGGGGGGTATGTGTATGTTTCGTAATGACTCTGAAAATTAATGGCAATAAAAACTTACTTGGTAAGAAGTACAGGTTGGATAGTACAATGCATTTTGAGAAACTTTTCACTTCGAAGTACTGCAGTTATGGAAAACGATATCACTTTGTATCCCCAAAATTTGAATCTGAGAAGCGTTACTGCAGTAACGCTTCCCAGATTGTGTATTCCAATTGCAGATTATTCTTCCTGCGTGGACATAACTGCTCTAGATTTTCGGCAATATCTCAAAAACACTACCACCTCTTGAAATGCAATTTTCACGGGTTAGTTTTATGGTATATATCTACAATTATAATATAGGATTGAAACAAACAGTGGGTTCCAATTACCAAACGTATACATGTACAATCCCTTAAGGAGAATACTAGCAAGGGCAGCTGTCTCATGCCACTCCGAAAGGTGATATCTTTGTCAAATTAAATTATGAAACCATGGGTCATGTTGCAAATTTGCATATTTTTCTATTGATTTGAATCTCTTTGTAAAATGAGGCGGTATTGTGAGCAATGGTTTTCAATTTTGTTTGGGAGTGATTTTGTAGGGCGGAGAAAATCACTCTTTTTAAACAAAGAAAATTTAATTTAAGGTCCAGATTTCCTAAAGGTAGAACATCAATGGTTGTGGGGTCTTGAATCCCACTCACAAGGGCCCAGAAAGTTAGTAAACAGTGCGGGTTTATCAAACATTAATGTGAGAATTAAACCAAAAATAATATTCGTCATCCCTGATGCAAAAACTTAATATATTTGAGGTAGGATCATAGATTGTTTTTTGTCATTGTAATGCTAATTTATCATCAAACTTATCAAGAAAGATACAATAAAATCTGCCCACGTTCAAGAAATATTGAACAAACTTTCCCATCTAAATGTAATGGTGGATTTAAAGACACTAGACACTATTGGTAATTGTCAAAGACCAGTCTTCTCACTTGGTGTATCCCAACATATATGCATAAAATAACAAGCCTGTGAAAATTTGAGCTCAATTGGTCGTCGAAGTTGCGAGATAATAATGCAAGAAAAAACACCCTTGTCACACGAAGTTGTGTGCTTTCAGATGCTTGATTTCGCGACCTTAAAATCTAATTCCGAGGTCTCGAAATCAAATTCGTGGAAAATTACTTCTTTCTCGAAAACTACGTTACTTCAGAGGGAGCAGTTTCTCACAATGTTTTATACTATCAACAGCTCACCATTACTCGTTACCAAGTAAGGTTTTATGCCAATAATTATTTTGAGTAATTACCAATAGTGTCCACTGCCTTTAATAGGAAAATTGTTAGTATGAATTTAAAGAGTTTCAAACTTTATCCAACAACCACTTTTTGACTTGTCATGTCAAAAAGAATTACCATATTTTTGAGAGATAAGGAGGATTTGAAACTTTGCATGGTGGAGATTAAGGTCTAGTAAAGTTTGCTGTAACACCATGTATATATACATGAAATCTATCTTAGGCCGCATCCCAATAGGCGACTACAGCTACGGCTAAGGACATCCTATTCTTCAACGCATGATGACGCGGAAATCTAGCCGTAGCCGTAGCTGCCAATTCGGACACGGCCTTTATATGGAGTTGTGGTGGTTCTGAAAACGAACTGGTGTGAAAAAAACTCAATAATTCGATGTTTTGATGGTCTTCAGTAAAATTAAGGCCACCCACAACTCATAAAGATATTTCAAAATGGTGCCACCTCAAACCTTACACTAGATTGTAAATAACATTTAATATTGTTTGTCATATTAAAGGCACTGAACACGTTTGGAAGTTGTCAAAGACCAGTGTTCTCACTTGGTGTATCCCAACATTATATGCATAAAATAACAAGCCTGTGAAAATTTGGGTTCAATTGGCCATCGAAGTTGCAAGAAAATGATGAAAGAAAAAACACCCTTTTTGTACAAATTTGTGTGCTTTCAGATAGGAATAAAAACTTCTTGCAAGAAGTTTTTATTATTTTAGTGAGAAATTACCTCTTTCTCAAAAACTACGTTACTTCAGAGGGAGTCGTTCTCACAATGTTTTATACTATCAACAGCTCTCCGTTGCTTATTACCAAGTCATTTTTATGCTAATATTTGTTTTGAGTCATTACCAAACGTGTACGATACCTTTAAATGATTGAAAAAGTGGAGGTCTTTTCCCGCTCTTTCCATAGTACATGTATGCCTGTCATTCAATACACATGTAGGTTTTTCAATTTTGTTTTCTGATAAGACACCAAAGCTTTAACCTCTTGGGTAAACAATTAGTTGATAAGTGATCACATGCATGTAGGATTAGTCATAAAGCAAATCACTTAATGCTACATTACAAAAAAAAGGTAGGTAGTATAGGTGACCAGGGTTCAAATTTTACAATGGACCGCAGGCCCGATCTTAGCATCGGGCCAGTAAACTTGTGACCGGAAAAGTCTGGCAGTCTAAGTTGTGTTTTTCAATTTTATAACAATACCTCATTATTAATATCTTGAACAGAAACAAATTATGTTCAAATGTTGACTTTGGGTGTGATAACTGATAAATACCTTTAAATTCTATTGAGTAATGAAATATACTTCATACTCATAAAGACTAATGAGGTAAATCTTCTCTTACAGGTCTTTTGGCTAATCAAATAAAAACAGTTAAATGCATAAACTGTGTCAGGAAGTTTTTTTCTCATTTTAATTCTGGTCTTGTGAAATCATTTCTGGTCTAGTAAACATTTTGAGAAACAAGGCCTGTGGTCTTTCTTGTGGATTGTTTCCCAAAGTCGAACTCTGATGATGAGATTTAGAATAAAGACTTCTCTTTGGGAAACAATCATAAAACACATTTTACAAAAATGAATGTTAGAACCCCTACATTATGTTCAGCATGTTATTTTCTGTTCTCTGTCGTATTACCTGCCATTTTAGCCCAATAGTGTACGTAGGGCCAACCATACCACCCGGACGACCCCAAGAATTAATGGGGCTTACCGTCAGTGATTCCACACAGTTCAACACCACACCACCACACCATAATCCTTCACACAATGAACCAATATCACCTATCAATCAGTAATGAATCAAAACTTATGTCTGTGAACAAGTTTTCCTTCCCCAACCATGATTTTACCATGGAGGTGATTTTACAAATCACTCACACATAATAAAACAGTTACTGTTCATTCAGTCTTCAATTTCCACCTCCACACTGTTAAATCACGGACAAAAGAAACAGATTTCAATGTTCGCTAATTCTTCAGTTTTATTCACCAAATATTCACAGATCTCCGTTTTGGCAAAGTACCATCCATGTACTAGTAGAACTAGTTAGACCTCCATGATCATGATGAAAGTACTTACCAATATTTGTCATCCACTCTCCATGAAAAATCATGCACTGCATCAGTAGTAGATCACAATCATTATTATTTGGAGCAAGCACCGTGTGCATAGAATCTGTGGTTTACCTGCCCTTACTTTATTCCGTAATCTTTCGAGAGGCATAAAGTACGACTTATCTCTCCCCCCTCGGCATGCCAGACATTCACACACAACGGTGCAATGTTCGATTCGTACGGCCGGGGATGACGCTCGCTCTACCCCCGAAATCCCTTCGCCATCTGACATGGGTCACTTCCTGTCGTCGAAAATCCCTACACAATACCACATGTGCATGGCTGACTTTGTGCTTTGTATTTTTTCCTTCCCCCGATGGATAATTGTTTACGTACCGGTATTGGAGGTTTTCCACTCATTACTTAGAATGCTGGAAATGAAATCAGTCAGTCAGGCATTTTTGAAAGGTTTTCGATCTTGCCTGTGTTGTCACGATGCAGACCAACCCGCAATGGTGCAAATAATTATTAGCCCCCGTTTGGGGTCACACATCGAACTGTTGTGGCTATTGATTTGTGCACTTGCTGCATGCAGCTTTATCGTCACAGTTTTCCTCTGGTTGAGTGATTTGGATCAGGTATTGACGTGCTTAAAGGCGCACCCCTCTCGTGATTAATGTTGTACGTTCATTTTAAAGTTGGAGGTGGTTTGGTTATTACGAACTGTTGAGTGTGTATACTATAGCCATGCTCTCTTAGCTCTATGCTCATACCATATGGAGCATAGAGAAAGGACATTTCTCTATGTATGGAGGTATAAATAAACCATGCTCATACAAAGGGATTCCCGGTTGAGTGAGCTAGCAGATTGATTATTGACTTTTCTAAAGGTTTACACGTGTGTTCGATTTATTGTAAATTAAATAGAATATACAATTTTTAAAAACTGTTTTGGGTAATGCCATGGAGGGAGAGCTTTGTGAACGTGTGCCATGGCTGTCCTTGGGAGCCATTGGCTCCCCCAAGAGAGTACTGAGGGTTAATTGATTTGTTAAAGGTGCACTCTTGGCTAACATTGCATACATCGATAGTCACTTTAAACCCAACCTGGTTCGCACTTTCAACTTGTTCTCTTGGAATATATACTACAGATAATATACCTGCTGGTGTTGGTGACTTAGATTTAAGTGACTTTTGGCATTTCCTTGTTTCTTGATTAGCCATTTTCTTCCTATGTTGGAAAGTCACTTTAATGCCAAGACCTACAAGAATGGTTAAATGATTTTCTTGGTGGAGCATCCATGGATGGACGTCTGATTTGTTGATTTGTTAAAGAAGCACTCTTCCATTGTAACTTTATTCACAGACAAATCCCTGTGGATGTAGACAACTGTTCCCTGAACTTAGTTTTCAACGCTTCCCCTTCTGAGTGTGTTTGGGTAATTTATTATTGATGGCTGGACAGTCTCTTTAACCGCGTTTGGGGTCATCAAAGATTGATCCGTTGTGGGCTGAATAGTGTGCCTGTTTGTTCGCAGCACAATGCAGTCTCTGTACATGATCTGAACATAGTGAGGTTTTAAAGAGGCAGTCTCTCATTATACAATATTGAGACAATTTTGTTAAACTTAAACCAAAGTTGTTTGATTATTGCTCAGTTTGATACTGAATGTTGTAGCTATGTAACTGTCTATACAACCTATCTGATGTGTAATGACCCTTTGTAAGTTCCCCCATCGCCCCACTCCAAATATGGTATCCGTTGTCGCTTTTGGGTCGATCTGAGTGCCTTATCCACTTTGTGTGTACTTGTGTGTGTTGTGTGTGACTAATCTGATCTTTATTAGTACACCAAGGCACGTGTGTGGAAGAACCTCCACACATATATAATTAGGGTAATTAGCCACCCCCAATTATGCCCCTTATTGTTCCCCATACATACGATACCATAAATGGATATACCATGGAGGAAGGAAAGGATACCAGGGGCAAAGCAGTTGAAAGGGTAAACCTACATGGTCACAATATAGTCATTTGTTCCACGACTCCCAGCGCATCAACAACGTGTAGCAAACCTTTCCAGGTGAAATAACGGTGTACAAACTTTCCGAACCTGTGCCCAAAGTTCATAGAGCTTAAGCACAAAAACTAGCTAAGAACAACAAAAGTTTGCTTACCAGAATAAGGTTACCGGCCAAACTATCACGTCACAACTCACATGTACAACTTGTGACTGGTATCCTGCTCATTTCTGCTTAGCAGAATATTGTTAAGCAATATTTTCTGCTTAAGCACCTCTATGAAATATTGGGCCCTGGCCATCAGTCAACCAGTTCCAAGTTCCAGGCAATCTCCAAGAAAAGAAAGAAAACCCCCCAAACCACAAACAACAAACAAACAAAACAAAAACACAATTCACACGTCTATTTCCACTTAGATTTCCTTGGGATAGTATCGCCTGAAACACTGTCTATAAGTTAAGAAAATAGCATTTGACAACACACATATACCATTGCTTATTTCGATTGCTGCAATCAAAATAAGCCCGAGGAGATAAACTTTAACGGCCAAATGTGATGACATCTTCACAGGTTGGGTTGAATGGAGTGTTCATTGAAAACATGGAGATAGAATTAGAACCTCCATGTTGTGAAAACAGGATGAAACGAACGTACTCATCTTTCCACTAAAGTTTCAAATTAGTTCCTTTTTAACGGGAGTTGCATTTTTGCCATTAGTTTACCAACTCCCAGTGGCCAGAACCTCGGATATTGAAAACAGGTACTAAAGATGAATGCAAAGTCTTCAATCAACAGTGCCCCAGTAAAAGTTTCCCTTGGGCTTGTAGAATACTCCAAACTCTGCCCCCCCCCACCACAAATTGTTTCAATCCAGCAAGTTTCTGGATATTTTAACCTTCATTGTCAATCTGTTCAGCGTCATTTTTGTCAGCAGGCGCTGTTATTGGTATCCCTGTACAACCCTCGTTCAATTTCCATCAATTTCCTCCAGCAATATCTTATGCCGTGATGTAGCGGGAGCTTTACCTCCATACTTCAATACACGATGTTAGCCGGCGTGTATTTATTTATGGCCCTAAAATAAAAATGATAATAAAAAGTAATAATAGTTTAATATATTATGCCTAGGCCTAATTTGCGTATGGGGAAAAAGAACATAGTTTTTGTTTTACCCCACACCGAGGCCAAGTTCGCAAGTGCCATGATTTTGCCGATAAAGAGGCCGTTAAAATTGGGCTCCAGCAGACAAAATGGACGTGGCTAACGCCATAGAGTTGTGCACTAGGCAGACGCACAAACGCGTATGCGTCACGCCACCATCAGCCCCGAAAAACAAAAACGCGCAATTCCTCTTAAGACTTAAAGGCATCGGACACGTTTGATAATGGGGGACTTTTGGGACGCTAGGTGGCAGCAGACTTACCAGGTAAATCCATTGTTCTCGGTAAATGTGCGCATGCTCAGAACTACGTGAAAAATGAACATTTACCTGGTAAGTCTGCTGCCACCTATAGCGTCCCAAAGTCTCCCATTGGAGCCTAATGTTTGATTCAATCCTATATAGTTGTAGATAAATACCATAAAACTAACCTGTGCAAATTTCATTTCAAAAGGTGGTAGCGTTTTTGAGATATTGCCGAAAGTCTGGAACGGTTATGTCCACGTAGGAAGAATAATCTGCATTGGAATAACACACTCTGAGAAGCTTTACCGTAACGCTTCTCAGTATTCAAAATATTTTGGAGATAAAAAGTAATACATTTTTCCATAGCCGCAGTCCTTCGAAGTAAAAAGTCTCTCAAAATGCATTATACTATCCAAAGCTGCTGTACTTCTTACCAAGTAAGTTTTTATTGGCATTAATTATCAGAGTAATTACCAAACGTGTGCGATGCCTTTAACTTTGCCAACCAAGTGTTTAGTGCGCAAGATGTGAAATTTACATATTTCATGGGCTAATTGTCCGAAAATACCGGTATCCACACTTTGTGAGACCCACCACATGTACATTTACATGAAAAAAACAAATAATTTGTGAAAGTTTCAGCTCTGTGTCATCAGAGTCACAAGAAACTGAAAAACTTCATCACTGTTTTCACCGTTTTGAAACACGCGAGATCAAAGCCAATGGTTTGAGTCATAGAGTCATAATAGTCTCAACAGCTATATAGCATCACATGTTTACAAAAGAGCCACAGAGCCTGGACTTCTTGCAGGCACGATTTATACACAACTCAATGGATGAAAATAATAAATGATGTATTTCAGTGAAATTGCACTGTCTGACTTTTATCAACTTTTGATATGACATCCAAAAATATGTTGAGCCGTTATTTGTATAACTCTTGGATTTATGTGGAAATTATGACACAAAATGCGTAATTTCCCATATCACTGTTGTAGTATCTTGCCTGCCAGGAAATGCCCTGGAATGTATAAGGTCACTCTTTTTGTAAACAAAGGTTATAGTTATGTGCTAATGTGTGAACGTATTATTTTCAATGCTGTGCATGTAACCGAAGGGGAAAAACGTTCGAATATAACAAGGGACTCTCACAGACTATTTCAAATGAATGTCTTAGTAGTCACACAATTTTGAATATCCGGTTTCTTTCTTCCTTAAAGGGATTCTATTGCGTATGGTAAATGGAACCCACTGTTTGTTTCAATCTTACATAGTTGTAGATAAATACCATAAAACTAACCTGTGAAAATTTCATTTCAAAAGGTGGAATCGTTTTTGAGATACTGCCAAAAATCTGGAGTGGTTATGTTCACGCATGCAGGAAGAATAATCTGCAATGGGATTAATTATACACAATCTGAGAAACGTTACTGCAGTCAATGCTTCTCAGATTCAAATTTGTTGGGATAAAAAGTGATATATTTTTCCATAACCGCAGTACTTCGAAGTGAAAAGTTTCTCAAATGCATTATACTATATCCAAAGCTGCTGTACTCCTTACCAAGAAGGCCTAAGTTTGTATTGCCAATAATTTTCAGAGTCATTACCAAACGTATTGAAATTATAATAAAGAGTGATATAATTGTCCATAACCGCAGTACTTCGAAGTGAAAAGTTTCTCAAATGCATTATACTATTCAAAGCTGCCGTACTTCTTACCAAGTAGGCCTAAGTTTTTATTGCCAATAATTTTCAGAGTCATTACCAAACGTATAAATACAGACCCTTTTAACAGGAGTAGGGGTTAAGGGTAGGGTTGGGGGATTATATTACCCCAAACAGAGAAAAGCCCTAGCTGTAAGTTTTATAAAGAGCTAGCTTAAAGCCATCAGGTTTGAATCACAACCCTTTCCTTTGTTAAGTTGACTTGCCTTCCTCTCTAGTTTGCTGTCGTATCCTCATGTCACTCATTTCCCCCGCTGTGTTCCAAGGCCAGGTGTGGGAACCTTCTTTCTTTCAACTACTTTATTTGAGTCATCGTTTGAATCGTACAGCTGGAGTGGTTCATATCCGATGACTTTTCCCGCTAATACTTCTGCTCTTTCAGTTCCAGCATGTTTAAAGGCACTGAACACGTTTGGAAATTGTCAAAGACCAGTGTTCTCACTTGGTGTATCCCAACATATGCATACAATAACATGCCTGTGAAAATTTGGGCTCAATTGGTCATCGAAGTTGCAAGAAAATGATGAAAGAAAAAACACCCTTGTTGTACAAATTTGTGTGCTTTCAGATTAGGAATAAAAACTTCTTGCAAGAAGTATTTATTATTTTAGTGAGAAATTACCTCTTTCTCAAAAACTACGTTACTTCAGAGGGAGTCGTTTCCTACAATGTTTTATATGCTCTCCGTTGCTTGTTACCAAGTAAGTTTTTATGCTAATATTTGTTTTGAGTCATTACCAAACGTGTACGATACCTTTAAGCTGGCCGGTTATTTCTCTCATTGAATTAGGGGCAAAGCTATTTCAATTTTTACAAAGGTTCCATGGGTTAAAAACTTCGTCAAGATGAAAACTGGTTTACGAGTGAGGATAATTCATCACTTGAAGACTTGTTATGGTCATGTCACACGAGAAAATTTTACAGGCAACCAGTTCCAGGCAATCTCCAAGAAAAGAATCCATTCACATTTGAATGTTCACATGTTATTCTTGGGGATCTTAAGACATTGTTTGAAAAAATTTACTCATTGTGCCACCAAAGTGGTCCCGTAGCATGCACTGCAGTTGGTTGCCTCCAAGTTGCCGGTAAAAGTTGCCCCGTGTGACAAGGCCCTTAGAGACTCCGCTGATAAGGGTGAGGTCAGTAAAGAGGTTTTTGAATGTGTGTTACCAATTTCCTATTATACATTACACACCATGCAAACCTCAAATCCTGACTGTTTGAAGATTTGAGACAAATAACTACTTTCCTAAAAAAAAACCAAATTCATTTTTTTACACACGCATGTGACTAATAGTACTCAGGAATTTCCGTGATTTCAGGATTTTCTGAAAACCTCCTGGAGTTTTCAAATTTTCTTGAAAGCAGTAAAGCAATCATCAAAGGGAGAAAGTAGGTTTCACAGTGTGTCCAAACCTGTAGTTTTGTAGTTCTATAGTGATGCACAGAGTCTGTAAACCTCCTGAATTGTAACATCTGAGAGGTTCTGGGTCTAGAATAATTATAATGGAAACCCAGACCGCAAGCTATTTTGCATCCCTGCACACACCCACCATTTAGTGTATAGGGAGAAAGGGAGAGGTGGAATTTGACACTATACATTGCTCCCTGTAATGCCCGTCATCGGGGGGGGGGGGTCCAAACTATCACTGGAAATTCTCTAAAATGAAAGTGAACTGTTTCGATGACAATCACAAGGCGAGTGAATCACCACAGAGTCACTTGTTTACAGAAAGATTGGCCGTTTAATACACGTGCCAGTACGTTTCCTGACACGCAATTAACTCTGTGCGTATATACATCACTATACGTGTAGGGAGCTTTCTCCTGAAGACGATCAAAGCATAACTGATCGAAACGTCGAGTTGTAAACACTGTTCCGTCCCAACTTTAGAATCGTGTCAACTATAAGTTGGGAGCGGTACCAACTTGAGAGTTACAGTTGGGACATACCATGCCCGATATTGGGCAGAGGGTATCCCCGCCAATGTTCCCATAAACACACTATTTTCCTATTGTACAGAAGTACCCCCCCTAAACCACTAAAGAATTCCTGAGATTCCAAGCACACAATGAAGACACAATAATGGGGGTACACCATGCCCCATACATCGAGCACCAAATGAGTTGGGACAATGATATAGTTATATATAGACTACAGAGGGAGCACTCTATACAACGTAACCAGAGCCGTATATTGAGAGAGTTGCGACAACTTGCGATTAGAAGCCATTTTATCTCCAAAAAATGCATTGGCGAATACAGGGTGCCAGACTAGTCTGCCCATTGGGTTGTACTGCATTTTGGAACAAAATGGCGTCCAGCAACCACGTGACCGGAGAAAGCTGGTCCCTCCATGTCGCAACTCTCTCAATACACAGCTCTGAACGTAACCGCGCTGGCCCACCATGGGTTCGAATCCCTATGGGTAAAATACATACAAATTTCCCCTTACAAAATGTTGGTTGATGGGTGAACTGATGCCGCGTGACCTGTGTTATAGGATGGCTCAGCACCATTTTCTCAAGGGCCACAAATGCTTTTTGTCGGGCCGTGTCTCATGGTTTTGTGCGGCCTCTAGTTCTATTATATAACTCTATAAAATTATGGTTGGGACAAGAGCTGTACGTGTTAGAAGCAATGTGTCCAAAAAACGCAAAGGGGAACTAAGGGTGCCAGACTAGACTGCGCATTAGGCTGTGCTGCATTTGGACCGAAAATGGCGTCCAGCAACCACGTGACCAAAGAAAAGTGGTCCCTCTATGTCCAAACTCTCTCAATATACGGCTCTGGTTGGGAGGGCCCAACTATACTATATTTTCCCAGGTCTCTACACCCTGATAATGAACAACAATTATTCTCATAAATATTTCCTCGGTGGGGGAGATTATTTCAAAATGTTGATGTTTTGTTTGTGATTGATTAAGTAAAAATTTAATTTGGATTTGTGTTTGAAGTAAAAATTACATTTTTGTTTGTGTTTGAAGTATTAGTTACACGTTTGTTTGTGTTTTAAGTATAAATTTCATTTAACATGTATAGGCCTATATACTGCAGGGCTCAATTTCATATAGAGATGCTTAAAGCAGAAAATTTTCTGGTGAGTAAAAATAAGCAGGATATACCAGTCATAGATTATATTACATGTGACATTTTATTTCGGCTGGTAACCTTAATCTGGTAAGCATATTGTTGTGTTAGTAGCTACTTGTTGTGCTTAAAGGCAGTTTAGACTTTTGGAAAAATGTCAAAGACCAGTATCCTCACTTGGTGTATCCCAACATACATGAAACAACAAACCTAGCTGTGAAAGTTTAAGCTCAATCGGTCTTTGCAATCACAAGAAAAAAAGTGGGGAAAACCTTAAGTGGTTTCACTGTTTTCAAACATCGAGTTTTTGACTCGTGAGATCAAAACTAATTGTTTTACTAATTTCTCAAAAACTATAGCATTTAAAGCAAAAAATATTTCAAAGGGAGTTTCCCATCATAACCATCTATATACCACGTGAGTTATGTGTGAATCTGTGAACATTAATTATATTTTTACTCTTACCAATGTTACAAACACCCTTTAAAGGCACTGTACACGTTTGGTAATGACTCAAAATAGATATTAGCATCAAAACTGACTTGGTAAAGAGCAACAGAGAGCTGTTGATAGTATAAAACATTGTGAGAAACGACTCCCTCTGAAGTAACGTAGTTTTTCAGAAAGAGGTAATTTCTCATTAAAATAATAAAAGACTTCTTGCAAGAAGCCTTTTATTCTTATCTGAAAGCACACAAATTTGTACAACAAGGATGTTTTTTCTTTCATCATTTTCTTGCAACTTCGATGACCAATTGAGCCCAATTTTTCACAGGCTTGTTATTTTATGCATATGTTGGGATACACCAAGTGAGAACACTGGTCTTTGACAATTACCAAACGTGTACGATGCCTTTATGCAGCGCCTCTATGAAATTGGGCCCAGGTCTCGGGTGGTAATCCCAACATAATATCAAGCGTTCAAGCTTTAGAATGAACCAAGTGAATAGATTCACACAATTAAACATGGGGTATCCACAAAATGTAGCTGAAATAACCAACTTAGACTTAGCATGTAGGATGTAGCAGAAAATGATTGATGTACGTCTGTGTTTCTCAAGAATTGGGAGGTGTCTAAAAAATACACATGATATTTTCAGTCAGGCAAACATTCGGCCCTAACACTAACAGTCTTGCGGAAAAATAAATGAATTGTTATGTTAATTTGGTAATTTTGAGGTAAATTCTTCACAGTGTACACTTCTCGTTGTTAAACTGTTCACACTTGAAGTTTAATAACCTGGCATATTGTTTTCATTACTTAAAGGCATCGTACACGTTTGGTAATTACTCAAAATGTATATTAGCATGAAAACTGACTTGGTAACAAGTAACAGAGAGCTGTTGATAGTATAAAACATTGTGAGAAACGACTCCCTCTGAAGTAACGTAGTTTTTGAGAAAGAGGTAATTTCTCACTAAAATAATAAAAGACTTCTAGCTAGAAGCCTTTTATTCCTATCTGAAAGCACACAAATTTGTACAACACGGGTGTTTTTTCTTTCATCATTTTCTTACAACTTCGATGACCAATTGAGCCCAAATTTTCACAGGCTTGTTATTTTATGCATATGTTGGGATACTGTGAGTGAGAACACTGGTCTTTGACAATTACCAAACGTGTACGATGCCTTTAAAACCCCCCAGTTTAGTTTTACAACGGGGTCACTTTAAAAAACAATAATCTGTGGTCGCTGAACGTTAGCCGCGATAGGTATAGATAGGCTATTTCACACCCACAACTATAGGGTGAGCTTTATATCATTTTGGCAATTAAGAAATTTCAAGCTGTGAGATTTCATACAATAGATTAATGAAGTCGTGCTTGATTTTGTAAACTAAAGGATCAGTTTTGAAAAAACCCAACAACAAACTAACAAACAAACAGACACCCCTACACCCCCCTACACCCCGCCCCCCAAAATAAGTAAAAATAAATAAATACAAAAAAATACAAAACAAAAATAGAAAAAAACAAAAATAGAAATACAAAATAAAATAAAAATAAAAATCGTTTGACCACACATTCTCAAAAATGCACCCCACTGTGGAGACTTCCACTGCTCTTTCATTTGTCTCTGTACCTAACAACATCTTCCCGTAGACTCTGTAGTTGGAGCACCCGGTCTTTAGAATTCCCTATGGAGACCTTTTGTTTTCCCTTTTTTTGACCTCGGTCTCCATAATAAGATACCGGATAAAAGCACAAGTTGTGATTTACAACTTTGACACAAAGATCCCTGCTGCTTACTTTATGATTTGAAGATGATCTGGTCCAGAAAGATTGTTTCCATGTGGTGCTAATGCAGACCTTCCTTTGAACAACTTTTATCTCACCTTTAAATTGATCGTTCATCATCATTCCACACTTGACGTGTTGATTAAATCCCAGTGGTGTCCACTTATATACACAGGCATAACATCTGATGAAATTAGCCCTAATTGCAGGAGTGCCATTGATCAGTCAAATTTGTCCGGCCATCAATCAAACCGTGAAAGGGGGGGGGGGTATAGGTAGGATGTAATGAGATGCTTCCATCTAATGTCCTCGGTTGAAGATGTGTAATATATCCCCATTGTGGATCGGTTTATACGTGTGCATCATGGCCCAATCGGCAGTTCATAAAGCCTGTAAAGCAGATGTTTTTCTTAGCAAAATTCCTATATCATAAACACAGCTATAGACATTGACATTGCTCGCATTGGCCGCCATCTTTGATGACAAACAAAGGGAAACGTGCACGCGCTGTACACGACTCTCAGCCAATGATAGCTCTTCACGCGTGCACGTTTCATCAGCGATGGCGGCCATTAGAAGGCGTCTGGGCCCAATTTCATAGAGCTGCTTAACGGCTGATTTTGTGCTTACTGCGCGAGTTTCCATTTCCGTAGCGCTGCTAACCGTGAGCACACAAAAGGCATGCTAACCTTCCGGTGCTAACTGTATGAAAATGAATGACGTACCGTTACAATGCAAATCCATGGTGAACGCGCAAGCTGGCTACCTAATTTTCTTGCTAACCTGTGAAATACGCTTACGCTATAAGCACATTCTTTCTGCTATAGTTAGCACGAAACTTTGCTATAAAATTTGCCCCTTGCAAACACAGAACGCATTTTCGCGAAAATGCGTTTTAACATTTCCACCATTTTGAGAGTCAATTCCTTTTTGTACCAGCCCCAAAATGGCAGACTGGATAGGCGCGTGGGGTTATAAGCGAAATAACCCCGGGGCTAACATATTGAGTGTTCATGTCCTCCAGGAAAACAAATCATCAAGTGTGAATCAAACGGTGGGGTTCAAAATCCCCCAGAAAATTCCCGGGGTTGTATTTTCCGGGGAATTGCACTGGTAGTGTGAATTTGGCTTTCATGGGAATGATTGCTTTATTTGTGTGGAAATAAAATCTTTTTTTAACATCATTCATTTACAAATGTACACAACTTTATTCATTTTTTTATGTTTCAAGATACAATTTATACAATCAGTATACATAAATGGCAAGCATGACTATAATTTGAACTGTGCACATGGTGAATACTTAACTAATAACAGTTAATCATTATAATAATAATTATAAAATACAGTTACATTACGGTATAAACTTATTGCACTTTGTACACCTATTTACACATGGACGACTTAAAGGTGGGTCAGATTGATGTTCGTTTATTTAATTGTATATTATTTGTTTTTTGTGTCGACGTAATGCTGATTTACAGCCACAAGAAAGATACAATAAAAAACACATGTGAAAGTTTCAGTTGAATACAGTGTCTACTTGTTGAGAAAACAGCACAGAACAAACTGTCACCGAGAACGTCGAGCCCATCTCTGCAAGCGGGTATTGTCTGGCCGTATTGAGAGTATACGCAGCATTACAACGGACACCATGCAAATTTCCAAAAGTCGCCTGCAGACGATCTTTGGAGATTCAAATTTGTCGACATACTTTGATTGATTTCTAATCAACGGGGGAACTTCAGACGAAACTATTTCGCAGGATGCTTACATACCATTACCCAACCTCGTCCCCAAGGTGTGTCGAGCAGTACGAGGTTGACCGCTCTCTCACCCTGGTATTGGATCATTTGCATATCCAATTTTTTTGGATACGTATGCAAATAAGAATAGTCTGGCTGTGAACATGGTGAATACTGAATGAGTACAACTTAACATGTTTACGTTAGACTTTTGTACACCAGTCGTTGTCCAATCAGGGTCCAAGTAAGGAGTTTTCCCTCCCAGGGTTTATTATTGTACACATGGTTGGAGATAAAGTAAACAATGGGGACGAGGTTGACCATTACCATCTTTATACAGTCTAACAACTCCCGGGTCAGAACTGACCCGATTCCGGGTACCAGGGAACCTGACCCCGTCCCGGGTCAGTCTGACCCGATTCCGGGTACCAGGGAACCTGACCCATTCCCGGGTCAGTCTGACCCGATTCCGGGTACCAGGGAACCTGACCCATTCCCGGGTCAGTCTGACCCGATTCCGGGTACCAGGGAACCTGACCCATTCCCGGGTCAGTCTGACCCGACTCCGGGTACCAGGGAACCTGGCCCATTCCCGGGGTCAGTCTGACCCGGTTTCTGTGTCAAAATGACCCAGAAATTGGTCAAGCTGACGCAGAATGTGAGCTAAGATCCCATTTTTAAGTTTCCGGGTACACCGTGCATATCACACGTCGCTGGTCAAATAACAAATTTATGTTAACATAATGCTCGTGAACAATACGTGTGGGAATCAATAACTTTACAATTTAAATATTTACATTTTTTATGTTACAATGAAATTCGTTTTCTTTTGTTAAATAATAGTTTGGCTGAGTTAAGAATAATAAACTGTAGATAAATATGAAAAAGAGATTTTACTGTATGCTTATAGCAAGGAACATGCACTAAACATTTTCAAAACTTATGATAAAATAACCGCTTCATTGGTGTTGAATTATTTCGGTGATTATTTCGTAACTGCGTTTTTGTTTGATTTTCCTTGCTGACATTTGGAAACACTTTTTGATTGGTAAATATAATGCCGAATATAAAGACAGTAGCATAACCAGACATTTTCATTTGATGGGAGCAAGTGGAGCAAGGACATAATTGTTGGAGGTGGTGGTGGTATAGGGGGGGGGGGGTGTTATGTAATGTATCCAAGCATTCATTTGTGTATTTTTCGATCTCATTTGGGGCGGGGGGAGGGGGCTCCGCCCCTGCCCCCTCTGATATTTAGCGTTGACCTATGTGATGTATTGATTGTTTGAACTTTATCTTCAACAAGGGAGGTTGAAAGGGCGTCGCTCTTCAGACCAGACCAATTGAAGACAAAGGTCAACTTTACTCTTGTTTAAAAATTTCAAGAAGTTCGGGAGGAACCAAGAAAAGACCCGTGTGCAAATTTCTCTGTTTTTTTACATAAAATTATAATGATTTTAAATAATGCTTGTATTTATTATGCGTTTTTTTTTCAAACGTAGGCCACATTTCAATATTATCCCTATTCATCGGGCCCTAAGCATTACGAAACTACCTCAACTCCTTAGGAGTATGCAGCACCGGCAGCCCAAGGGGTTCACATGTTGTAATCATTCACATCATCAAACTTACCCCCTCACAGGTACCCATGTACTCCTGGGTGGTGAGAAGCCATTATAGTTATATGTCTTGCTCCAGGACACAAGTGTCACGACCGGGATTCGAACCCACACTCTGATGACACGGCCACCAGAACTAGAGTTCGGCGCAACGATAAAACCGCTCGGCAAAGACACACTACAATACATAATTGCAAGTCACATGAGTAATTCAATGTGCTCCAACCTTCATAATCAAGGAGGTATTTAGTTTAACACCTTTGGTTCTTTAGTTTTTTGGATGGAGTATAGACAATAATGTCACCCAGAAAGTTAATGGTGCCCCACAACATCGAAGGATATAGGCCAAGGACCGACTTCTTTGGATCTTTATTTGTTGTAATGGAAAGAGTATGTAATTATAAATATATCAAAATAAACCACAAGGGGAGACCGCCAACATAGGGCTAGATAGCTCAGTTAGTAGAGCGCCGGCACGTTAATCCCGAGGTCGTTGCATGGTTCAAATCCCGCTCTAGTCAATTTTTCTTTGTTCAACCCCAAATCACCTTAAATATATATATACAATACACCCAGACGTTTTAGGGAGTGCCGTCCTCTACAAGGCGACAGGAGACTAGACCAACCGTCCTATAGACCAACCATATAATTGGTTTTCAGTTCTCGCAAATCATACCCAGCTCTTGGATTGGAAAACCTGTCACCTGTTTAAGTCCAACATTCATAATGAGACCCATGTTTGGGTGTTCCCATACCTGTCATCCTGTGTGTGATGACTATATTTATTTTCTTTTTATGAGAAGTGAACCAACTAACCACCGTATTCCCAGTGGAGGGATTGTTACAGAAGGGAAACTCGACCACTTCGTGGGGTTTCCAGCGTTCAGTCTCCGTCACTAATGTTCTACATATAGTAGACACGGTGTTTGGTTTTGTGGATTTGGGGTTTGCCAACCCGCAACATTCCAGAGCTTACACGCAGAAACTGCTTTGAGATATCAATAGAGTTGATGAATCCAGTCTTGATTTCAAAACAAGCTTAAAGGCACTATACACGTTTGGTAATTACTCAAAATATCTATTAGCATAAAAACTTACTTGGTAACGAGCAACGGAGAGCTGTTGATAGTATAAAACATTGTGAGAAACGACTCCCTCTGAAGTAACGTAGTTTTTGAGAAAGAGGTAATTTCTCACTAAAATAATAAAAGACTTCTTGCAAAAAGTTTGTATTCCTACGAAAGCACACAATTTGTACAACAAGGGTGTTTTTTCTTTCATCATTTTCTTGCAACTTCGATGACCAATTGAGCCCAAATTTTCACAGGCTTGTTATTTTATGCATATGTTGGGATACACCAAGTGAGAACACTGGTCTTTAACAATTACCAAACGTGTTCAGTGCCTTTAGAGCACGTGTGGCCAACATTGGTTATTGTCAAAGACCAGTATTCGCACTTTATGTGACTCAACATTATACATGAAACCTGTGAAAGTTTATAAGCACAATCGGTCTACAGAGTCACGAGCAAATAGTGAAAAACCCCGTTACATGTTTTCACTTTTTTCAAATATTTGAATGTTTTGGACGCGCAAAATCGAAACTATAACTGTTTTACTAATTTCTCAAAAACCACAGGATTTTACTTTATTCCTCCTAACTTCGCTCCATTAAGACATGGTATTTTTAAGAGATATATGCCAAGATCTTGATATAGAAAAACTTCACAAAACCTGCACTCATTACACACACCTTTTTGAAAACGTATTTAAATTCCCTCAATTTTTTTTCTTCATAGGTTAATTTTGATGGTTTGAATGAATCTGGACCCACACCACCCAAAGCAGTGTTGTACCACCACCATCACTCTAATCTGTTTCATGGACACAAGTTAGCAAGGTATAGTTTTTGTACAAGTTTATAACAGACCTTATGCACATGACGTCATTTCAGTAGGGCGCCCTCGCCTAGGGGTCAAAAGGAGGTTGTTCGTTAGCCAATCCTGTGCGCCGCGCGTACAAATCTGTGCGTTTCGATTGTTTCGTCATCGTTTTACCTCTAAGATGGCGGCTGGATGACGTCAATGCATAAAGTCACTTGTATAAGCAATTAGAGAAATAATTAAGTTGGAATGCCAATTTTCCTCGTTGTCAACTTCATATACATCAGTAGTGTATCATTAAAGGCGCTACACTCTAAAAACTCCCAGGTCAGAAGGCATGACCCATTTCTGGGTTAGGCTGACCCAGAAAGTGGTGTAAATGAGATTTTAACTCTGACTCTGCGTCAATTTGACCAATTTCAGGGTCATTTGATACAGATTATGGGTCATACTGACCCAGAAATGGGTCAACCCCCACGGGATCCGGGTCAATTCTGACCCGCAAGTTTTAGAGTGTAGGACGCATGAACGAGAAAATAATTGATTTTAATATGAAAATCACCGTGAAGTGTTTATTTAACAGTGTTTTTTAAACAGCTACTTGAGCGAACATTTGTTAACGGGAATGATATTTAAACTTTTATAATGTGTTTTTTTATCATTTAATTGTAATTTTGTTATTTATTACACTACTGAAATTTTGCGTTATTATCGATCAGAAAATAAGGCATGAACCTCAAGGTTTTGAAAAACTAGCTACACTTCTGCCGCTGACGGCGTGCTTCAAAATGACAATACTTTGACGTCAATTGTGGGAGGTTGCTTTGTTATACCTCCATGTTGCAACAAAGCGGCTATATACAAAACGGAGCTCTCACAATGACGTATCATGGGTTGTTGACGTAACGGGGCTTTTTTTGCGAATCTTTCTGAAAAGCACCGGAGAAGGGTATTCAAAACGATCGTTTGTTACCATTAAAATCTGTTTACTCTCTTGTGAACTCAATTTCCTTATTGATTGAAAACATTTTAAATGACTTTCAGCAAAGATCACTTGTTGCCGTTTTCGTTCAAGCCGGTCTTTAAGACCAATATCCGCACTTTGTGTGAGCCAACGTATCGTATACGTGAAATAACAAACCTGTTAGAGATTAAGCTCAATCGGTCGTCGGACTCACAAGAAAATAGTGGATAACCCGTCGGACTCGAAAGATCAAAAACAATTGTTTTACTAACTTCTCATCAAAAAGTAAAGCATTTCAGGCAAAAACAATTGCAGGGAGGTTTTCCACCATGACCACCTTTACACCATGTTTTGTAAGTTATGTGTAAATCTGTGAATATTTTTACGTACCATTGTAATGCACACCCTTTAAATTAGAATAAAACAGCTCTTACTAAACTTTTCAAAAATATAAGGTTGAACAAACTAAGAATACAAACTGCTTTTCTAGGGCTGTCTGATGAAACTCCACTCATGTGATGCTCAATTTGATCTGTTTATTGTCAATGGTTAGCATTGCCGGTTGGAACTCATACTCCGTGAGTGGTCGAGTGAGTTCTGTCTGAGCGCTGTGCTCATCCAGACGCTTCGTGAAAATCCAGAGTCTGCTCCTGACCAGGAGAGCCACGATGGCGATAAGGAGGAGGAGGATGACGCCAACGAGCATAGGGACCAGGACACGGTACGCAAAGACCGCCGAGCAATACGACGTAGTGTCCCGATCGGTTGTCCTGTTGGATGGAGGTGGTGCGTGGTGAAGAGGCAGATTTGGAAGTTGGGGCGGCTTCGAATGGGGTTGCCTCACGGCTAGCACCCTGTGTGCAGTGTCATTCCCCTGGGTGTTCGCAGCCGTGCAAGACATCAGTCGCCCGTCATCGTTGCTGCGAATAGTCTTGATTTGAAGCGTCCTGTTATTATCGAATAACTCGATTCGATGAGACTCGATGGGGGGATAAATGGTCCAGACGACTTGGGACGGTTGGGGGCTTGATTCGATATCACACACAAAAACAGCGTCTTCTTGTTCGTGGATGGCGTACTTCAACGGTCGGATCACAGCCCGGGGCTTGTGAACGACTGTCAACGGCCCAACCTGACACCGGTTGTTGTTAAAGTACGGAAATGCATCGCTGGTTGCCCTACACCAGTAAATCATCCCATTCTCCGATTCCGTTATATTCAACGTGACGTAAATGAAGTCCGAGGCGCTCGTCGTGTCGATCGACACTCGACTCTCGTCCTGCGGGCGCTCCAAGTGGAGACGTATCGCCGGGAAGCCCTTCTGGGAGTGGCAGACCGGAACGACCTCTCCCACTTGGAGTTCTCTGTATCTCATCTCAACGGGACATTCTGGGTATGACATTGGGGGTAGATAGTACACCGTCACTCGGCCTATTCTCGACTGCAGCAGCATTACTCCCATGCTGGTGGTGGCATTCTTTGAAGGTCCTGCGTAAACTCTACATGTGTAATTACCCGTATCAAACCGCATCACGCTCTGTATCCTCAGATCGCAGTATCCCTTTCTGTATCCACCGATAACGGAGTACCGCACTGGATCCACAGCAAACGGTTCCCCAGTTACCAGTTCCCTGTCACGGCTGATTGTCTCGTTGTTCTTGGTCCAGGTGACGATGTGGTGCGGCTCGAGACCGTGGAAGCGGCAGCGGAGTCGCACCCGGCCATTCTGGTCGACGTGGATGTTGTTTGGTTGCTTGACGAACCTTAGCTCTGACAGGGTCTCTTTGATCGGGAGGGAGTTTGTTTTAACGGCTGTCAGTAAACACGCCGTGAAAGTCAGAACCGACAGGCAGATGGTCGGGGTAGACATTATTTCGAAGACACTGGGCTGGTGGACCTCAACTGATGAAAGATTTGTACGTTGTCAGCGCTCACAGGAGAAGTTTGGTTGCGACTATTCTCATAAAAAGAAAAAGTTTTTCATTGAAGTCACAAAAGCTTATGATGCAGTTACGGGGTTTACTCCGCTGCTGTGTTTGGCATAAGCTTCACAGCCTTGGTCGAATTCTGTGCTGTACAGAAGTGGGGTTGGTTGTTCAATTGCAGTACAAACCTGTAAAAAGTGACATCTCCCTCAAACCACACGAAGTGAAGTACACACGCCACAGTGTAATAATGCGAGCAGCTTACGTGTCCGTGAGAATCAAACACTGTGGAAGTCACAATTTATTCAAGACGATTTTACAAACCACTCTCTTGACAAGTGTTTCCACGCAGAACGTTTACCATTAAGTCATCGGTTATGAATAAATCAGTTCCTTTTTAGGTTTCCACCAATCGTCCCTTGGAGAGCTTGTACCGTTTTTATAATCTCGACCCAAGAATAACTCAAGTGAGACCCAGAAATCGAGTAATTTTTTAAATATTTTTTTGCAAGTAAGAGATACTACATGCATTACCACCGACTTCCTCTGCGACTTTTGAAGTATCTCTGTGCCCTGACAGCACTCAGGCACGCCTAATGAGTTTACGAAGGACCCCGGAGTCCTGGCTGACGAGGGATCTGATTGGTCCATTTCCGAGCTGACGCACCAAGCGACAGGAAGAGCAGATTCTTTGGGGACAGTTGAGCGAAGAAGGAAGGGGCGGAAGTGTTCAATATTCTCCAGTTTAGGATAAGCCCCTGAACTCGGAAAGGATCCTGTCACTGAGTTGAATGAAATGCGAGAGAAGGAAGTAGAAGGGGGGGGGGGACTGAGCTAGTGATCGAGGCGTCTAAAAATAGATAGGGCTCAGGTCTTCTTGTAGTTAGGGGGTGAATCTTTGGGGATGTCCTTGAGAAATAAGGAGATTACAGGAAAAACAAATTAATATGAAGAGATTGTGATATGTTGCTGCGATTATGCCACAGTGGGATCTGTGTAACAAGCTCTGGGACACATAGTAACATGTTGTGAAGACAATTCTTCAAAGTCATTTCAACAAAGATCTGTGTGTTCCTATTAAGTTGTGGGCCTTAATCAGGAGTTTCTGTTTAATACACCCAACATTTCAAATTAGGATTTGAAACTTTGCATGGTGGAAATACGATATGGAAAGGTTTGCGGTAACACCATGTAATATCTCTAAATGAGTTGGGGTGGTTCTGAAAAGAACCGTTGGTTTTAACTCGACGTTTCGATCAGTATGCTCTGATCGTCTTCTGGAGAAAGCCTGATCGAGTTGAAACCAACGGTTCTTTTCAAAACCACCCAACTCATTTAGAGATTTATTACATGGTGTTACCGCAAACCTTTCCATATAACATTTCAAAGGTTTACGCGCACGATCCTATGGGTCCAAGTTCATATAGCACAAAAAGTAGCTGAACACAACAAAATTATGCTTACCAGAATAACATTATAACATTAATATACCATTCCCATGATACACTACTGGGCTCGATTTCACAAAGAGTTAAGATTGATCTTAACTGCGAATCATTCTTAATTGCTATGCAAAGTGTGATGTCACAATACAAACCACTATGGTAATACTGACAACTCATCTTAAAATCGGCCCCAGGTTGGCAAAGTGAGGGAACATCGCGCCTTTCTGTATGGGGCTGATGGTGGCATGAAGCATACACGTTTGTGAGTCTGCTTTGTGCAAAACTCTTTAGCGTTTGCCAATCAAGAGTATAGTGTCTTTGCATATGTTATGGAAGGGTTAATTAGCCCCAATGCAGGGTGGGATTCGAACCTGGTTCCCAGCAGGGGAAAGCAACTACTAGACCAACCCAATCACCGATAACATGAAGCACTTAGCCTACGTAGGCCTGAACGTGTTGCGTAAAGACACGGCGCCGTGTTCCGTAGGCCCTATCTATAGGCGCCAGTGTTCCGTAGGCCCTAGTCACGGTGTTCCCTATAGGTCCTATATAGGCACTATTCCATAGTCACCAGTGTTCCCTAGGTCCTATATAGGCACTATTCCGTAGGCACCAGTGTTCCGTAGGCCCTAGGCGCCAGTGTTTCGTAGGTCCTAAAGGCACTAGTGTTTTAGGACCTATAGGCACCAGTGTTCCGTAGGCTCTAGGCATCAGTAATCCGTAGGCCCTAGGCACCAGTGTTCCCTAGGTCCTATAGGCACTACTCCGTAGATCCTAAAGGCACTAGTGTTAGGCACCAGTGTTCCGTAGGCTCTAGGCATCAGTAATTCGTAGGCCCTAGGCACCAGTGTTCCCTAGGTCCTATAGGCACTACTCCGTAGGTCCTAAAGGCACTAGTGTTTTAGGACCTATAGGCACCAGTGTTCCGTAGGCTCTAGGCATCAGTAATTCGTAGGCCCTAGGCACCAGTGTTCCCTAGGTCCTATAGGCACTACTCCGTAGATCCTAAAGGCACCAGTGTTTTAGGACCTGTAGGCACCAGTGTTCCGTAGGCTCTAGGCATCAGTAATCCGTAGGCCCGAGGCACCAGTGTTCCCTAGGTCCTATAGACACCGGTGTTTTCTAGGCTCCTTAGGCACCAGTGATCCGTAGGCTCTAGGCACCAGTATTCCGTAGGCCCTATATAGGCACAGTGTTCCCTAGGTCATACAGGCACCAATGCTCCGTATAGGCCCTCCCGCTCCATGTTCCGTATGCCCTGTAGGCCCCATAGTCAATTTAGTACAATGTATTAAGACCTATAATGTTTTCGGTAAGCTTTGTACTATATACAAAGAGTCCGTAGAGAGACAAAAGACACTTTGAGAAATGTTCACAACTTTCTCTGTTGTATTTTCGTAGGCTGTATGTTTTTGTTCGCATATACCCCCCTCCCCCTCCCCAATTTCTTCAACGGTGTGGCTATTGGGTAATCCCGTCCTGCTTATTATAGGAACAAAACATAAATTTATTTCTTTGTTTATTAATTTATTTGCAACTATCGTTACTTAGGGTAGTCCATCCAGCGAGCCGATCATTTGGGGGCCCTTTCAAAAAATATAAAACAATAACACAAGATTGATAAAACAACAATAAAGTAAAACACACACAATCTCCCAATAACCCCCCCCCCCAAAAAAAGAAAAAAAAACCAAGAAAAAAAACAAACAAAACAACAACAAAAAACAAACAAAAAACCAAACACAAAAAACAACTTAATCATAATCATAATAAAACAAGTATACTCCAACAAGTGACAAAACCAACAAATAATTAAACTAAATTGGTTATACATTAAATTAAAAGTGTTTTAAGAAAATATTAAATCTTGAAAAAACCCAAAAACGTTATAAAGAGAGTTTAAAAAACACCCCGTAAAGACAAATTTGTTCTTCTTCTTTTTTTGAGAGAATGTATATACATTTATGGAAGATTCGCCAACCTCCCCACCCTCCCATCCCGGGAAGAATATAAAGTGAAAATACCCGTTATTTATTTTTGGCTAATAATTATCGATCCCCTAAAAGGAGGGCATCGTGGAGACTCATGCCCCTTGGAGAGAAGCCCAGAAAAGAGTCACCGCAACCCGGGAACTTATGCATCATCGTTTCCTGTTGATCCATCAACAGGTGTTACGTTACCCCCCCCCCCCCCCCTCACTCACTGGTGCCCTTCCCCCAGCTACTTCACTGGTGTCTCCTATGGGGGCGTTAACTCAACAGCATCGGCTCACTCTAATGAAAATATCAATGAGTTTAATTCTAACTACTCGATATATTGAAGTTATGGTGTATTATTTGGTTCGGGAATGGTCATTCATCCAGTTTTTTCAAAATAACCTGTGTGTAAATTCTTGGTGAAACAGGTGCTTTCAAGTTACCTAGAAAAACGCAATAATTTCAATTTTGAATTAATTTTCTTTTACCCTTGTTTTTTACTTATTCCTTCAACTTTGCAAGGCAAGAGAAACAGGGACTGGATTAATTTTGTTTAACCCCAAAATTATTTTAAAATGTACCCAGTCAGTTTCCCTTGTGTGGTTTATTACTCGATATTTGAAATAAAAAGTTGCATCCCTTTAAGGTGATCCCTCTGCTGCCGCTTCCCAGGTTGTATCGTAAACTTGGTTGTGATACCTGGCTACACAGCAGTTACAGGTTGAATGGCTTCTGGCTGGCCACCCCCGAACAGAGATATTGACAAATTAGGGAGACCGCCAACATAAGGGCTAGATAGCTCAGTTGGTAGAGCACCAGCACGTTAATCCGGAGGTCGCAGGTTCAAGTCCAGGCTGGGTTGATTTCACAAAGCACTAAGATTCATCTTAAGATGAGTTGTCAATAATTGCAATAGTGATTTGTATTGTGACATCACACTTGCTTAGCAATTAAGATTGATTCTCAAATAAGATCAAACTTTAGCTCTTTGTGAAATCGAGCCCCTCCAGTTAAACCTTTGTATAGTTCAACCCAACAATGATATTATACCAATCAGATTGTTGTCCCTTTTCTCTCCCTTTGATCTCCATCCATTAAGATGATGGCTCCAGTGGTTTTAAAGTATGTGGCTGACCGTTTTTACCTATCCCTGGCCTGTCCATGGGCCCGTCGTCCCCAATCATCAGGGCACCCCGACCACCAATCACCAGGGGTCTAGAGACGTTCTTGCCAGTAACACTAGTGGACTGGTTCCGTGGGCCCTCGCTCTATAGCCTGGACAAAACGGATGGAAATTAACAGATAAGGTAAGATACTTGGTTATACCAGGGCCCTAATCATACATCTGCTTTATCAGCAGAAAATATTACTAATTTGTGGTTTGAACAAAGACAAACTGACTAGAGAGGGATTTAAACCTGCGACCTCCGGATTAACGTACGCGCTCTAAAGCCACCCCTATAATTGGCGGTCTCCGTATTTTGTCAAAATCTTTGTTCGGGGTGCCAGAAAATATTGCTCAACATTTTTCTACTCGGCAAAACTAAGAAGGATACCAGTTAAATTTGTTACATGTGACAAGGCATTTTAGCTGGTAACTTTATTCTGGTAAGCATAATTTTGTTGTGCATAGCTTCTTTTTGTGCTGAAGGAGCTCTATAAGTTGGGCCTTGGGATCAAACAAATCTTCAAGCTGGTGAGCATACAAAACTGCTTAGTTCAGAAAAATATTGCTAAGCAGAAACTGGTTATCGACCAAATTACCATGTCATTCACATAGTAATGACTGGTGCCCCTATTGTATCATGCTTAGCAATCGAGTTGGCTTAGCCATAGTTTTTGCTTAAATTAAATTGTGCTCAAATCTTATTAATAGAGTATTTATATTTTTAATTTAGTTGTGTTTCTGGTAATGAAACCAACGTGTTCCCCATTGCAAACGGGCTATAGCACTGATCCCATATGAGACGATGAAGTAATTTTTAAGATAAGTGAGGAAAGAACAAAATGAGGAAATCATTTGGGTCTGAGGATGGATTCGAACCGGGTCCACAGATGATGCAACTAATATAATAATAATACGCACTTTTTATATAGCCCTCTATACTCAGTAAAAGCGCTCAGTATTTTTCCTACAAAGTAAGTGGAGTTACGTGTTGAAGTATGAGACCTATTCCTTTGCATAGCACCATATAATGGTTTACAAGGTGCTGTGGCGCAATATGCAGCCAATCAAACCAGGAACACCGGGGCGAACCCCTTCTCTTTACGATAAGTGCACTGGGTTCTTGATGATACCCACCCACTTCATACACTTTTTGTTTTTAATAAGTCTGGGAGATTGCGTCAACTCAAATCCAACACAAATCGTCATCGCCTCTCCTTCTTACCCAGTGCAATTTCTTATTTTAACAACAATTTTATTAGATAACTTCGTACTTCCCAATCCATGTCACCTTTGGCCTCTCCCTCGTTCCCATGTATTGTCTTCCCACCCCTCCCCCACCCTTCCTTCTCTCCTTTGTCCACCCCCTTTCCTCTCCAAGTCATCCTTAGTTTTGTTTCTGTTTTGATGTTTATTTTAATTCCGATGTATTTTAAAGCTATTTATTTGTGCATTGTGATATTTTTATCTTTGTTGCTGTTTTATGTTTACGGTTCATGTTTGTTTTGTGCTATTTTTAATTACTGTATTTTAATGTGCAATCGAGAAAGTGATTTTCATGCTGGGCATGACGAATAAAGAATTGAATTGAATTGAATTGAATTTTACGTCCCATCCGAAGGACAAAGCGTTTGGTTAAGTGTCTTGCTTAAGGACACAAGTGTGACGACTGGGATTCGAACCCACACTCTGCTGATCAGAAACACCAGAGCTCGAGTTTGGTGTTCTTATCCGCTCGGCGACGACACGCCACGATATAAAATGCTCTATCCGAAAAAACCCTCCTTGTTATAAAGATGGTAATGGCAGTATAAGCACCCTGAGAACAAGGTTTCGTCTGAAATGCCCCCGTTGATTATAAATCACCTTATGGCGACTTTTGTATATTGATATTGCGGTTGGTACCCGCTGTATCTCGCAAAAGGTTGGTGGATTTGGCGATTTGGCGTTCTTGACGAAAACAATACCGTGACTGTTTCTGTGTGTGCTGTTTTCTCAACAAGTACACCGTATTCAGCTGCAACTTTCAGGCCCGTGAGAACACATCTTTGCAAAGGGGTGCTGGTTTTTCAAAGACAACTGGCGTGCGGGGAGCGCAAAGCCATTACGGCGTGGGGTCCAGGGCCCGCTTAAGGGCCCGGAAGCTTTTGGTTCCTAGGTTGTGCAATCAGAGACACTATTTGGTACATAAATGTCCCTTTTGGGGGATGAGGTTATTGTTAGTGTAAATTGCAAAATGATTGCCCCACAATGACTTATTTTTACGAGACGAAGTTGGGTGAAAAAGGGCGTGGGGTGAGGGCCCCGGAAGCTTTGGGTCCTATAGATGCTCTGTCGTGCAATCTGAGCCACTATTTGAAACTTAGTGTCTCTTTTTATGGGCGGGACGTTATTAATGTGATTTGCAAAACGATTACCCCACAAAGATTTTTTTTCCCACGAGGCGAAGCTGGGTGAAATGGAAAAGCCAGATTTCACTGAGTGATTATTATTCGAAAGTGCACGACGAACGGAACGCATTCAATTTCTTTTTTAAACTCACACATAGAACCTTGTCATTAGGAATCTGTTCACATTAAACACAAAACAGACATGGAAACTCGTCAAGCCTACCCTTTGAAAATTAAATAAACTCCAAAAAAAGCTTTTCTTTAAATTAACAATATGGAAGACTCCATGTAGACACAAACCTTGTCCGCCGTGACACCACCTTGCCTCGTTTGGGCAAACGGGCAGTTTTGGAAACGACGCTGCGAAGCATCCTATGTTATGCCTTTTCCAAACTTCAGCTTGGATTGGCTCCGACTCTGGCTTGGGCTCCGTCATCAGTTTTGGAGCAGTGTACATTCTGCACGTTGTTTACAACATCAAACGGAGCCCGGAGCCGAAGCCCGGAGCCGGAGCCGGAGCCCAAACCGAGGTTTGACTCCTATATTAAATTTTGGCACGCCACCAAAATTGATGGCTCCATGGGCAGTATAAACTTTTGTTTTTGCCCGACCGTACGTGCAAGTGCTGTACACCGCACTGCCAATGCTTGGGATGGGACCCCCACCCCCTCCCATTTGAAATCTGGACTTTGGGGATTAGGAATTTCCAGAGTTAAATGTTACATAAGCTTTAATGTGATAATTTCGATGTTTTTAAAACTGTTTTTCCATTTACACGCAGACAATGTATTTGTTTTTACACTAACGCCAGATTATCTTGTTAACAAAACTAGTAAATTACCTTAAAGATAGTCGCTGAAAAGAAGCTTGTTTAAGAAAAAGGCAAACGGAAACATTTCCACAAGTGCCCCTAGAAAAAATGGTGCACCCCCTTGTGCTCCCATAAAATGGTATACACTTGTTACGGTGCTGCACCTCGAATAGCAGCTACAGCTTGTATTGTGGCAATTGTTTTGAAAAATAACTCGTATTGTGATGTTTTAATTGAATATGGTTTGAATTAAGTAACTGTAGGTTGTAAAAGGTATCGCAAGTTTTAGATTATTATCATTATTATTATTTTAAGCTGACCTTAATTTTCGCTTCACGTTTGACCATAAGAACATTCAATAAAAGCCGATCGTCGTGATCCTTGACGTACACCAATGCAAACTCGAGCAAGCTGTTACATGCGCGAAACCAGGACGTCGTTGATGAAGGCTTTTACCTGGCATCAAATGCCTTACTGATTAATTGCTAAGTCATATGTTTCTGACATTGTTATGATGATGAAAGCCAAATAATTTAATCGTTATTATCATGTTAATGACGATGAAATTATTTGGCTTTAATGTACTTTTCTTTCATCATCATGACAATGTCAAAAACTTATGACTTGGCAATTAATCAGTAGGAACATTTGATGCCTTCAAAAACTATTGTGTTCATCCTTATACAAAAGTCGCCATAAAAATGACCGGTAGCCGGTAACGAGAGGCACCATTGTTACCTATGGACTTATCACTTCTGAACCTGAAATAATATGTTATTCAATGACAATATTAACGAAAAGGACGATAATTGTACGTAGATTATAAGCCTTTGGCATCTTTTAAAATTTGAACCACGATTCTAGTCATTTACTGCAAGAATCTTGTAAACTAAACATCTTTTCAGCAAACTTGAGTGATAGGGATGGGGTCAAAAATACTCAGACCATGAAGGTCTTCGGACCATGATGGAGTAAGCATTAGGTAGACTAGGTACCCTGTGCAGTCAAGTTCAATTATGGAAGAAAGGGGCCAGACCTTGTCTTCCTCTGTAATGCACAGCAAACAACCCAAACGTACAAACTGTGGAAGATTTGGACCACTGAACACACTGCACACGCAAGATCATGTCGATTGCATCAGGACGCAGCTAAACTAGCACAAGTGCCTCGTGCTGGATCGGAGCGCGTCAGACCACCAGCCAATCAGAACTCTCCAATGGGAGGTTCGGAGGTTGCTTTATTTCTGAAATTTTCTTATAATTCTGAGTTGTTTGTTTATTTCGCTACGGTGCTGTATGGCGAGCGCAGTGGGTTCCTCGCTCATGGTGTTTTCGCTTAAAAAAAAAAAATGTGCATTGTAAAAGCCATTTCATGTATTAAGCTTTTTTTAAATTAATACTTAAATAGTTTCTATTATATGTGTTTATTTTTGAGTTACTTCTAACAACATTTTTCATTTATCTAAATTCATTTACTTATTACATTGAAAATTTTGATAGAAACTATTTTAACTATTCCTTTCTTTTCGGTTTGTATTTATTTATTTTATGTATAGGACTAGACTTTGAAAACAGTTTTTGTCTTTATCTATGTAAGCATATCATTATTATTATTATTTTTTTATAATTTCTTTTAATTTTTATTTTATGTATTTATTATTATTATTATTATTATTATTATTATTATTATTATTAGTATTATTTTTTTAAATTTTTTTTTAAATTTTTATATTTTTTTTATTTCACTTATTATGTTTGTTTAAACTCCTCCCCCCCCCCCATTGGCCACCTATACTTGTGACGCACAGGGTTTTATACACAAAGACATGAGAAAACCGCCTCTTTTGAATAGGACTACACACTGAAAATCCATGTCACCCCGTTCAATCGTGCATCGTACTCATGTGTTAGGGGAAAAATGTACCGACCAGCCGACCGACCAGACCCACACAAACACGGGCATATCACATTGACTTTAATGCTGGCCATCCGGGCACAGCTTGATGTCGAATATGATATTTTTGTAATTTTTAAAAGTATGACATGTTGCACGTATTTATACATTTTTGACATTTTCCAAGATTTCCGTTCATGTTATAGCGTAAATTTAGGAAACTTATTTACTAAAAGTAGGGGGTGCTTTAGTATATTCCAGCACCCCCATCCAAAAAGTTGGGGGTGCTGCAGCACCCACAGCCCCGCTCTCGCGGGCAACTTTCACAGGTTACTTTGATTGTATCGCTCTTGATAATATTTTGTCTGTAAATCAGCATTACGTATAATATACAAAAATCAAGATATGACCCAACCTTTAAAGAGATTAGTCTTGGTTGCACTGGTACGGAGCCCCTAAAGGGACATCAAAAAAAAAAAAAAAAAAAAAATTATCTCGTGCGCACGACATATTATCTCGTGCGCACGACATATTATCTCGTGCGCACGACATATTATCTCGTGCGCACGACATATTATCTCGTGCGCACGACATATTATCTCGTGCGCACGACATATTATCTCGTGCGCACGACATATTATCTCGTGCGCACGACATATTATCTCGTGCGCACGACATATTATCTCGTGCGCACGACATAATTCGGGATTCTTGGAAGCAGCCAGTCGTCACGCCGCCATTGTTATCACACACGTGAAACACACAACACAGACATAACAAGGTTAAGGAGATCGAAAGATTGGAAAGACAACTGTTTAAAGAAGCCTGTATTAATCACCGTGTACTGTGTAAAGTTTTACCAGGCATAGTTTTGAGTAAGTTAATGTAGTTTTTCTGTGTTTATTTTCGTTAACATTGTACTTGAAGTTGTAGTTCAGTGTAGTCAATGATTAGATGGAGTTCTCCGACTAGTGTAGTGCAGTGCAGTGCGGTGCATGCAGCAGAGTAGAGGGGGCCTGGCGACGCTATAGCACGGTATACGAGGCGACTCTGCCTGCCCTGATTTTACAGGCCCCCGGGAGTTGCGACTATTTGTTTGTTTGTTTTTGCCTACTTTCACTTTAAGTAGAGCTTCACAAAGAGACTAATCTCAGTTGTAAAGAATGTGTTTAGTGATGCTGCACTACACTAGTCGGAGTAATTAACTCCATCTTATCATGGAGAAGACGATCTAATTGACTACAACTTCAAGTACAATGTTAAAGAAAATAAACACAGAAAAACTACATTAACTCAAAACTATGCCTGGCAAAACTATGGTGGCCCTGAAGGGACATCAAACATACATATTTATGTGAATATTTACGTAAATATTCGAGGTTTTTGCCCCAATTCGCAAATATTTACGTGAATATTCACGATTTGTGCCCCAATCGCAAATGTTCACGTGAATATTTACGTGGATACTCACGATTTGTGCCCTAATCGCAAATATTCGTGAATATTTATACGTAAACGTGACTCGCGATTTGTGCCCCAATCGTAAATACTTACGTAAATATTTGCGATTTGTGCACCCAAACGCAAATATTTACGTGAATATTTACGTAATATTCACGGTTTGTGCCCAAAGTCTCAAACCCAGTCATCCGTGAACCGTGAATATTGAAGCTAGCCGCGTATTGGGCCAGAATTTCCATCCGCGGATTTTGCTTATTCAGTAGTTCCATGTAGTTCAAGGCGGTAACATTTCTGTCTCCCCCTTAATTCTTTTTAATTTGAGCGATTTTTTTATAATCTTTCTTTATTAGTGTAATTGTTTTCAGAATTCTGAAAAAAACATAGATCACTGAGCATACTTGGCTGACCAATTAGTGAGTAATTATCCGCCACAATTAAGACCTCACCACAGACCAACATACAACTGTTGAAAAACTTGCATTCGCCTGAAAGTAAATGTACCCTTCATGTTGCAAAAAAAATGAAATTTCATTCCATAATCTTATATACCCTACCACTGGGCGCACTTAATTTTGGAGGTGGTTAATTCGCATCACTAATTAATACCTAATTAGCCGCTAAAATACACGCCATTTTCTATCATGCGTTACTTACTATTATGACTGCACTCGCCGAAAGTAAATGTACCCTTCATGTTGGATAAAAGATACATTTTTATTCCATAATCTGACAGAACCACACCACTGGGCACACTCGATTTTGGAGGTTGCTAATTCCGATCACTAATTAATACCTAATTAGCCGCCAGAACACAAGAAGAGGGCGTGTATTCTAGCGGCTAATTAGGTATTAGTGATCCGAATTAGCCACCTCCAAATTAAGTGTGCCCAGTGGTTTGGTCTGTCAGATTATGGAATAACAATTCTTCTTTTACACAACATGAAGGGTACACTTACTTTGTTATGAATTGGGGCACAAACCGTGAATTTTTACGTAAATATTCACGTAAATATTTGCGATTGGGTGCACAAATCGCAAATATTTGCGTAAATATTTACGTAAATATTTGCGTTTGGGTGCACAAATCGTAAATATTTACGTAAAATTTGCGATTAGGGCACAAATCGTGAATATTCACGTAAATATTCACGTAAATATTTGCGAATTGGGGCAAAAACCTCAAATGTTTTCTGTTTTTTCAAAATATCGCGCTTTATAAAAACTATTGTTTTACTCATTTCTCAGAAACGATAGCATTTTAGGCAGAAATATTTGAAGGAACCCTTTCAACCATTACTTACTTTAAATCATGTAAGTTGTGTGTGAATGTGTAAACATTTGTGTTTTTCGATCTTACCAATAGTGTACAGGGCCTTTGAACAGTTGTCTTTCCAATCTTTCGATCTCCTTGACCTTGTTATGTCTGTGTTGTGTGTTTCACGTGTGTGATAACAATGGCGGCGTGACGACTGGCTGCTTCCAAGAATCCCGAATTATGTCGTGCGCACGAGATAATATGTCGTGCGCACGAGATAATATGTCGTGCGCACGAGATAATAAGTCGTGCGCACGAGATAATATGTCGTGCGCACGAGATAATATGTCGTGCGCACGAGATAATATGTCGTGCGCACGAGATAATATGTCGTGCGCACGAGATAATATGTCGTGCGCACGAGATAATATGTCGTGCGCACGAGATAATAAGTCGTGCGCACGAGATAATATGTCGTGCGCACGAGATAATTTTTTTTTTTTTTTTTTTTTTTGATGTCCCTTTAGGGGCTCCGTACACTGGAACAATTCTATTGATACTAAATAAACGGTTAAGATGTTAAGTTGAGTTGCAGTTACAAAAGTTCTACATTGTCTCCAAAACAAAAATTGCAATTTCCAGTTCAGGCGATTCCCATAATGTGCTCGATATACGGCATGGTGTATCCCCCACACCATCTCTTAGTGTGTCTTCAGTGTGTTCTGGGATTCTCGAGAATTCTTGTGAAGATTTTCCGGGGGATGGGGGTACTTCTGTACAAGATTGTGTGATTAGGGTGTTGGGACATTTGGCGATTGGGTGGTGGGGGTACTCCCTTCGCCCATAGAGCAAGGATGCTCAGCCACATGTCGGGCATGGTATATAAGAAAATCCCATTACCGATATGTGGCATTAACGTCACCAAGAATTAAACCCAAACATCCAGCGCTATAATCTGACAATTATTTTACTAAATGCCACGCTATATATCTACCGATTGGAATCACGCTGAACGAGCCTGACGTCAATTCCGTCGGGACCAATATATCACCTATCCAAGATAGCGTATACACAACTGTTATTTTTGAAATCACGTCCCCATCCGTTGATCGGAACGTTCCCAGGGGGTTGGCAAGGAGCCACGAGCACCCCCGGCTCCTTCATCTTCTTCTAAAGGTCACATCTGGGAGAGATTGGAGGCTTACATCCTCCGATCAAAATCGTGTCATCTTTCCCCCCCCCCCCTCTTTTTCGGTTACATCCGGCTGCTCGAAATAAAATGGTGATTTCCCTTGGCGTAGATTGTGTAATAATACTTTCCGAGGATAGATCAAAATCGAGGAATATTTTGCCTGTATGGTAGGGAGTTGTCCATCAGGGGGAGGGGAGGGGAGGGGGGGGGGGGGTGCACCTATAGGTCGATCCAAGAGTTTTAAAATGAGGAAGTTTGTTTCGTTTTCTTCTTAGTCTTTTCCCTGTTGGAGCCCTTTACAAGGTGTTCCGTCAGCAGTAGTGTAATTAGGCAATTTAATGGGGCTTTTTCATGCATCCAGCAATTCTTGGTGCACCCCCATCTCATGGGGGAGGGGAAGGGTTCTTAAACTACACCCTCGAGTAACACCATGAGCTAGCCCTCACCTGCATCAAACCATAGAGAAACGACCAAACCCCCTTGGATCTGTTTGTTCACTGGAGCAATACATAATAATACATCCATTCCCCCCTCTCCTGCCTGCCCCCTACCTATCCCCCACTCACCCTTTCTCAAAAGAAGTAGCATCCCCCCCATTGAGACCCTAATGATACCCCTATAAAAGGAAATGACTCGTTATGGGAAGACTTTAGCGATCTTCCCCAAATTCAATCTGACTTTTCGATGGAGCCGGGGAATTCTGTCCACACAGTAAGATTTGAACTGAGGGATAAGGATTACGTTCTTTAGTACTTTGTGGGTGCAGCATTTGACATCAGATGTCAGATATCATTTCAAAACATACTCAAAGTGTCTGGCAATGCTATCGATCACTTATGGAGACCCTTTCAACAGAAGGTTGTCTAAACCCTTAACTATGTAGAAGAAGCTGATGCCAAATTGTAAATTGGGCACAAAGTTTCAAATGAATTAACCGTTCATTTTTCTGGTAATCACATATCACTTATTGTACACAGCTTGTTCAGTGTAATATATATATATATATATATTTGTTGATTTTGGGTTGAACAAAGAAAAATTGACTAGAGCGGGATTTGAACCAACGACCTCCGGTTTAACGTGCCGGCGCTCTAAAAAAATACAATTATTGAGAACTCAAAGAGTGTTATATTACCAGGCAGCATGCAGTTTTGCCAACATTACCACTCATCCAGTTCCAGTACTTTGCAGAAACCTCCTCCGGAGTAGACCCACATATTTTTTGAAGTGCAAACAAGCGGGTATAGACAAAACTCTAGGCATAAAAAGACAGATATGATGTACCTTAAATTGATTCAAAGATAGTAAGCATACCCGTAACAGTAGTTTTGCAAGCATTACAAGTGATGTACCTTATCTTGATTCATAAAAGGTGTATCTTGATTCATAGAAAGCACACCGGTACCAGTAGCATCAGTTTTGCCAACATGACCAAAGTCGTACCATATCTTGATTCAAAGAGAGTAAGCTTACCAGTAGCAGCAGTTTTGCCAACATGACCAAAGCCGTACCATATCTTGATTCAAAGAGAGTAAGCTTACCAGTAGCAGCAGTTTTGCCAACATGACCAAAGTCGTACCTTATCTTGATTCAAAGAGAGTAAGCTTACCAGTAGCAGTTTTGTGAACATGACCAAACCGTACCTTATCTTGATTCAAAGAGAGTAAGCATAACAGTAGCAGCAGTTTTGTGAACATGACCAAACCGTACCTTATCTTGATTCAAAGACAGTAAGCATACCAGTAGCAGCATTTTTGCCAACATGACCAATGCCATACCTTATCTTGATTCAAAGAGAGTATATGCATACAAGTATCAGCAGCTTGCCACCATTACCAATTTTGTACTTTATCTTGATATAATAATAATAATAATAATATAAGACTTGTAATGCATCCACCCTGCTGGGTGTTCAATGCGCAGGTTAAGAGATATTGATTCAGAGATATTGAGCACAGCGGTGGTAATTGTATCATTAATGCTTTACCACCAATCCGTCATCCACACACACCCCCCAAACAAATAGCAAGTAAAAAGAGATAACAGATACAAATTATCTCAACGCAAGTAATAATAGTACTCATAAACTGCGTATATACAGCCACTCCTTCATATTATTTTGACCCCCTTACAAGAAAATTCCCAGTCTGTGTGGCTACCCTTGCAAATTTGTTAAATTAAATTTGATGAAGTAAGAACTCATAACCCAGAGCCCGTTCATTTTCCTGTTGTTGCACTCCCGATCCGCTTGGAATTTTTAATCTAAATACTTTTATTGAAGGTGACAAATGTCACCCTAACTCATGTTGATAAATTTAATTCCACCCGGCAAGTTAATACAGATATCTTCTCCATTTGTGAATTGGAAAACTACCGATGAATAATATTTGTTACTATAGGTTCATATGCTCAGGCATGCAACTTTTCAGCTGCTCCGGTAATTTCCTCCTTAATTAAAAAAAAAAAAAAACCCGCTCAAGTCAATTTTCTTTGTTCTTAACCCCAATTTTTTTTTAAATTTACCCAGTCGGTTTCCCTTGTTATTTATAATTGATATTTGAATAAAAAGTCGCATCCCCTGAAAGACACTGTACACGTTTGGTAATTACTTAAAATATCTATTAGCATAACAACTTACTTGGTAACGAGCAACGGAGAGCTGTTTATAGTATAAAACATTGTGAGAAACGACTCCCTCTGAAGTAACGTAGTTTTTGAGAAAGAGGAAATTTCTCACTAAAATAATAAAAACTTCTTGCAAGAAGTTTTATTCCTATATGAAAGCACACAAATTTGTACAACAAGGGTGTTTTTTCTTTTATCATTTTCTTGCAACTTCGATGACTAATTTAGCCCAAATTTTCACAGGCTTGTTATTTTATGCATATGTTGGGATACACCAAGTGACAACACTGGTCTTTGACAATTACCAAACGTGTTCAGTGCCTTAAAGGTGATCCCCTGGCTGCCGCTTCCCAGGTTGTATCGTAAGCTTGGGTGTGATCCCTGGCTACACGGCAGTTGCAGGTTGAATGGCTTCTGACTGGCACCCCTGAACAAAGATATTGACAAAATAATTGGGAGAACGCCTAGATAGCTCAGTTTGTAGAGTGCCGGCATGTTAACCCGGTGGTCGCAGGTTCAAATCTAGCCTGAACATCTGACGTCACACTTCGAGGCTCGTGAATAACGCCAGATCCCGGCCTTGAGCAACTGGCAGGATCCTGCCAGTTGCTTCGCATCCATTCACACGGCAGAGATTCGTAGTCACCCACAAGTGTACACAGATTACATTGTGTATAAACAACATTACATACAAACATAATGTACACGCGGGCAGCAGTAGACGATCGAAAAGTTCCTGCTGATGGTGTAGCTGACAAACACGTCACTTCGGAGCTGACCAATCATACCACAGATGTGGAAAGCTTACGTAACTGCCCGTTTATCCAATGAAATCATTGAATCAAATGAAATCATTGGGTCTGTAAAACCAGAGTCTGTTTTTATCCTTATCATAGTTCAGATCCCGCTCTAGTCAATTTTTCCTTGTTAATACCCCCAACAAATCTGTAAAAATATCTGTATCTCTATCTCGTAAAAAAACCACGCCGTCATTAAATAAATGAAGCCAAACATTTCCAAAAGAACTTCAACCTATACAGTTTGTTATTCATGAAGTTTAAACTTCCCTAGGATCATGTGTAAATATTCAACACTCTATTTTTGTGTTGTATTTGTAAGAAAAAAAGAAAAAAAAGAAAAAAGAAAATTGAACAAGACTGTCTCTGCCTGACAGCTTAAAGTTTGAGACGTCTATCTTGGGGTTTAATTTCCTTATCGCATGGGTTTGGCTCGTTGAGACTAGACAACATGACTGTTTTATTAAATTGTTCCTCGTGGTTAAAGGTAGTTACGTTTGGTAATTGTCAAAGACCAGTTTTCTCACTTGGTGTATCTCAACATATGCACAAAATAACAAACCTGTGACAATTTGGGCTCAATTGGTTATCGCAGTTGCAAGAACATAATAAAAGAAAAAAAAACCTTGTTGCACAAATTTGAGTGCTTTCAGATGCCTGAGAAAGGCTTCAGTCTTGAAGTCTTTCTCAGATTCAAATATTTTAGTGAGAAATTACCTCTGTCTCAAAAACTACGTTACTTCAGAGGGAGTCGTTTCTCACAATGTTTTATTCCATCAACAGCTCTCCGTTGCTCGCTACCAAGTAAGTTGTTATGCTAATATTTATTTTGAGTAATTACCAAACATGTCCAGTGCCTTTAAAGGGAAAGGACAACCAAATAGTGAAGTACAACTCGTTTAGGTCATCCAGGCTGGCTCAGTGGTTTCTTCCACACTGCAAAAACGGGGGTGCTGAAATTGACACCATTGATACCCAAGAGAGAATCAAAATTAACACCATAGAGTGTTAAATTATATCACAGGGTGTTACAATAACACCATAGGGTGTTAAAATAACACCAATGTCATTGTGTTGGCAGAAATTAGTGTTATTTTAACACCCTTTGGTGTAAATGTTGATTCTTTTTCGGTATCTATATGTGACAACACCTATGGTGTCAATTTTAACACCCCGTTTTTTTGCAGTGCATGCCTTTCACTTCTGTGACATAGGTTCGAGTCTTGAGACCGGAGCCTTGCACGCTAGAAATTCCCGGGTCAGTTGACCTGGATTCCGGGTCACAGGGGGCCTGACCCATTTCTGAGTCAGGCTGATCCGGAAACTTCTGACACAGTTTCGGGCCAGTTTGACACATATTCAGAGACATACTGACCTAGTTATGGGCCAGGCACCATGGGACACCGGGGGCTGATTTCACAAAGAGATAAGACTAGTCTTATCTGAAGTTAGGACCAGTAACTGGTCTTAACTTAAGACTAGTCCAATCTCTTAGCATTACCTAGGACTAGTCCTAAGTTAGGAAGAGTATTGTGAAATCGACCCCGGGTTCCGGGTCGATTCTGACCCGGGAGGTCTTATAGGGTGCGTTCGATTAGCTTCCCCGTGTGTACCGAGGTTTCTTTGCAATTCACTTGAAGTTCATGCCTTATAAGTGAACTGAATCACTGTAGCTCGCAAGCCTGATGAGGAAACCTGTGAACAAGGTTGTCAAGGGTGCTTGCTATATAAACCAGGAACACTGGGGTTTAACCCTACTCTTCCACGATAAGTGTTCTATGTTCTTTTCCGAACACACGGGACCTACGGTTTAAATGTCCTATCTGAAGGATGGTGAAGTATCTTACTCAAAGACAGCCTATAGTGCCGCAACCGGGACTCGAATCCATGCACTCTGCTGATCAGAAACACGTGGGCCCAATTTTATAGAGCTGCTTAAGCACAAAAAGTAGCTTAAAGGTTACCACCTAATCTCCCATGTCACATGTACAATTTGTGACTGGTATTTTGCTCATTTCTGCTTAGCAGACAATTGTTCAGCAATTTTTTTCTGCTTAAGCTGCTCTATTAAATTGGGCCCATAGCTTGAGTCTGGTGCTCCTAACCGCTCAACCACAACACGCCACAATTACTGGATGTTGAAACCACACACAAACAAAATTGACCAAAAATATTGAATCTATTAAACGACTGCCGAGAGTTAATGAAGTGGATCATGGGCGGAAAGGGAGATTGTTTTTAACCTTTACTGTGTACTTGATGCGTAATAAATTGGATTACAGTTTCTAAGGTTACATTTTACAAACAGATCTATAGGAGGGTTTGGGTTAAAAGACGGACCGGGTCTGATATGTCAAAAAGTTCATTGCACTTTATTCACGACAGAAGAAATATTAAAGTGAGGTTGTAATTCCAACAATTTCAGTTTTGGGGCGAACAAAGAAAAATGAAGTATATCTTCATTGTGACGTGTCGTGGCCGAGCAGTCTAGTTTGCCGGACCCAAGCTCTGGTGTTGGTAGCAGCAGAGTGGGGGTTTGAATCCCGGTCATGACACTTGTGCCCTTGAGCAAGGCACTTAACCATTATTATTGCTTCGTAAAAAGTTGGGAAGGTAGTGCATTCTGCTCTTCCAGCGCCGGGCTCCTAGTGGATGATACCCATGCCTACATCCTTATGGACTGTGAAGGGGTAACCCTTTTCCAGCCCAAGGTAGGTGGCAACGTGTCCCTGGTGACGGTTGACATTTGGGTCAACAGCCCAAATCAGTTAAGTGTAGCCCTCACCTTGAAGTGGCCGTCCGGCCTTATGATGTTAGGCGATATCTCCTAAAAAATTACAATAATAATAAAATAACAAAATGAAAAAGTCCTTCAATCTCCAATACTTCCCAACGTATAAGACATTCTGAGATGAAAAATTATAGACCTATTCTGAATTCAGCGAAATGTTGTTCCAATCACTTCTCGTTCATTCATAAATTTCCTTACATTGACAGGTTTTGGTTCCCACTCGTTCCGTCAACTCAGACCTCCAAATTTCCACTCGTTTAACCAGGACTTCCATATTTAAACGAGCCCGGTCGGATTTTCATGTTTTATACATTTACAAGTTAATCAGAAAGGATTACGCTCGTATTAAGCATAACATCCAGATCTCGAGTCCTCTGGGGGTAAAAAGTTGAAAGTCAAGACAGCTGGTTGCCTATCTCCTCTAAAGAAATAAGTCCCATACACAGTTATTGAAAAATATGAAGCATGTGTTATTTTGCGTTATTTACACTTCCCAAACCTGTTTTTCATTTGAACGAGGCCAGAGAACCCCATAATTACCCGTTTCCTTTCTCGTTTTTTTTCTTCATCAACAGCTTGTATAAAAGGACTGTAAATTGGTTTTAGGGGAAAGCCGATTTTTAATCAGCATTTCTTTGAAACTACGTCTGTGCCTTTGAAGTTGGCTGGAACTTCTATCCCAACTCCAGACTCTGCGCTGGAAGGCTATTCTTAAACTGTCTACGAGTAATTTGGAATTAAAGATAGTGACACTCTTAATAAAACGTGCGGGTCAGAATTGACCTGTATCCGGGTTTCATGGGGCCCATTTCTGTGTCAGTATTACCTGAGCTGTGTCAAAATGACGCAGAAATGGGTAAAAATCACGCAGAATCTGGGTCATTTTTGATCAGTTTCCGGGTCAAACCTGACCCAGAAATGGGTCAGGCCCCATGGGACTTGGACACCGGGTCAATCCTGATGACCAGGGAGTTTCTTGTAGAGTGTGGGTCCATTTTTTGGCAATTTGACCAGACAGTTAAGACTGAAATTTTAAATAGCTCGCTCAAGAAAGTTACAAGCTTTCATCTCAGGTTTTGCAAAAAAATAAAATAAAAATAAAAATATTGATAGTAATAATCCGCTAACTGAAAAATAATAATATGAATATTATTGTTGGGATCCCGACAATGAATCAAATCACGTCCATCAACGTACAAACAATTTTGCGGGTAAAATGTCTTGCATTGTACGTGACATAATTATGTGAAAGTTGTTGTATTTTTTAAAATTATTTTTAACAGTATCATCTGTCAAAATTTGTTCAGAGAGAGAAAACGAAAAATAATGTCGGTGAAAATTTGGTTCATGCAACCATATACTCCTAGGCAATGGGAAGCAATTATGGTTACGTGTAGTGTTACAACCAAGATTCGAACCCACACTCTGATGACTCGTCAGCCGTCAGACTTGAGTTCGAGGCGATAAACCGCTCGGCCACGAAACGCTAACTGAAATAAAAATCGTCAGAAACTATAAATTCCAAATGGAATTCTTGCTTGAATAAAATATTTTGCTGGGTTTTCCTACTTAATTTGAAAACTGGAATGTATGTTCACTTAAAGAACCCCCCCTTCAAAACCCCCCAAAACAAAACAGGGGAGAGAACAGCATTCTAGTATATAAACACTCGTTTTCCAAACGAAGTTTACCAAAAGAAAAACAAACCACTTCCAAGACTGGATTGCACAGAACAGATAACAATTTCCATAATCCCCGAAGTTAAACATGAAACAGTTGAGCTTGACATATACACGTGTTGTTATATAAAGATCCTATCCATCCATTATGGTTGTAGAGAAGGGGGGAAGTCCAATAAGTAACCGGATTGTTATCTGTTTGGCAAAAGTTGTTAAATAATGTCAATAAAAATTTGTTCAATTTCCTAAGTTTATTATAAGAGGAGATTGTGCGCATTGTCAAGCTGTCAAAATAGTTACTTGACCCCTGTGTTTTGAAACATACGGAAGCCCATTTGTGCCACGTTGCTTTTTTCTTTCACGTCGTGCAATTGTTTCTCTTTGTCAATTGGTGTTATTTCTCTTTCACGTGGCATTGTTTCTCTTTCATCTTGTAGTGTTTTTCTTCACGTGAGTGTTACTCTTTCACGTGTAAGTGTTTCTCTTTCACATGTTTAGTGTTTCTCTTTCATCTGGCAGCGTTTCTCTTTCACGTGGTAGTGTTTCTCTTTCACGTGAGCGTTTTCCCTTACACGTGTAAGTGTTTCTCTTTTACCTGTATTGTGTTTCTCTTTCACTTCACGTGGTATTGTTTCTCTTTCACATGGTAGTGTTTCTCTTTCACGTGAGTGTACTCTTTCACGTGGAACAGTTATCTTCCACCTGTATAGTGTTTCTCTTTGACATGGTAGTGTTTTTCTTTCACGTGGTACCGGTAGTGTTTCTCTTTCACGTGAGTGTTACTCTTTCACGTGGAACAGTTATCTTTCACCTGTATGGTGTTTCTCTTTCACGTGGTAGCGTTTCTCTTTCACCGTTTCTATAATATTTTTATCAGTGATCTATCCCTTTCTTAAATCAGCCTTTATTAATATTCCTTTCCAGGTATGCCAACGTGTGAAAAGGATCCAATCATTAGGGCCAAGCTTCTCAAAGATGTTCACTTGAAGTCTGATGCAAGTAAGTGATTCAAGCTTTGAAACTATCCCTGTATACCACAGTAGCATATATTTATACTCTGATGAAAGAACCAGACTAAGTTTCCTTTCTGCCTCAATTTGGGACATTTTCCCTCAAACTGTGACCCTATACAGTTCTTTAAAACTCGGCCTGAAATAGCTTGAAATGCTATAGTTTGTTTCTAGAAATGAGTGAAAACAATTCTCGTGAGGCAAACAAGCCGACTGAAAATAGTGAAAACGTAGGCCTCGAAGTAACTCTCGTGACTCAGATTGGAGCTTAAACTTTCACTGGTTTGTTATTTCACGCATTATGCAGGGTCACATAAAGTGCGGATACTGGTCGTTGTGTGCAAGTCTCTCGCGCGTATCCAAACCGAGAAAAACAACTCGAACGAAGACTATATTTTTTTTTATGAAATCAAATCTTATTTTTAAATTAGTTATACAACATTCTTAAAAATCAAAATACTCATGACAATTTTGTACAAAAACAAGTTAACTTTTTGTTTATATGATTCAAATAATTTATTAAAATTAACATTGACAACACATTTAACTTGAGACGAAGATGCTTATGATTCGAGACTAAATGCAGTGCGAATTAAAAGATAACATGAAAGTCAGTTGGGCAAAATTCTTAACCGTTAACAGGTAAACTCGGGTTTTCTTCGTTGATCTGTTACATTTAATTCTAGTTTCATATTATTTCATCGCTAAACTTTACTTTTCCAACAATGTAATATAATTTCTATAGCCATAAACTACGTTAAAGAAGTATGACGAAACAAAATCGCTCACTTTAACTTTACCGTCTGTTTCGTTTTCGTCGGAACTCCACGCCTCGTGCACGTTTCCCTCCATCCTACAATCTAGACTGTTTTAAAGGGTCTGCATACGTTTGGTAATGACTCTGAAAATTAATGGCCATAAAAACTTACTTGGTAAGAAGTACAGCAGCTTTGGATAGTATAATGCATTTTGAAAAAACTTTTCACTTCGAAGTACTGCGGTTATAGAATAAGATATCACTTTTGATTCCACAGAGTTTTAATCTCAGAAGCGTTACTGCAGTAACATTTCTCAGATTGTGTATTCCAATTGCAGATTATTCTTCCTGCGTGGACATAACCGTTCCAGATTTTCGGCAATATCTCCAAAACGCTATCACCTTTTGAAATGAAATGTTCACAGGTTAGTTTTATGGTATAATATCTACAACTATATAGGATTGAAACAAACAGTGGGTTCCAATTACCAAACGTATACAATCCCTTTAAGAGGAATATCAATTCCTACCTTTAGCTCGCCTTTTCATGTTTTCTTCCTTTAGCCCCTTACCAAGAGTGGCTTCTTGTTAAGGGCGAACTTGCATTAAATATGTATATATATATTACAGACAACAGAGAATGTGGTAATTTAATTTCGGGCCAACTGGCATTCAAGCCAAGGGGATGTCGAAGATCAAGACGGAAATAGATAGAAGATAAATCATAATGTGTTTATGACTCCCACAGGATGCTAGGATCCAACAAGGGTCGGAAGTAGTATAGGGCTTCCAAGGGGAACGTTCCCCAGGAGTTTGAAAAAGGAAAATGAGGGCAAAATAAGCTCTAGTTTCAATTATAGAGGTGGGGAAAAGGGGTCGAGGTCTAATTTAAAGGGAATGCTTTTGAAAAAAGATCTTTCTAACTGTTTAGTTTTTCAAGAATCAGCTTCTGTTGTCGATAACAGATATCGAGAAAATACACTTAACTGTTGGAGACTGCTTCCCAACTAAAAGGACCTAATGCAAGTTAATGACCTGACGTTTAGTCTCTATAGCATAGTCTTTCTCGAAGGCTAAAATAATGACAACAGAGCACACATAAACCAATTGATGATCAGCAGTTGATCAACCTGTCAGTACCAAAAAGGCGCTGTCTCGACAAACAGCCGTCCCTATACGTGCCAAGGCAGTGTGTAGTGGCCGAGCGGTCTGTGCACCGGACTCAAGTTGTTGTGTTAAGTTGGAGGTGTCAGAGAGTGGGTTCGGTTCCCAATCATGGCACTTGTGAACAAGTCACTTCACCGTGAGTGTCTTGTCCTTCGGATGGGACTGCAAAGGCCACTAGATGTAGTGTGTTATGTAATGCACATTTAAGAACCCACAATTATCGCCAAGAGAAAGGGGTGGGGGGGGGGTTTACCCCGGTGATTCTGCCCAGTTTGGCTGCAGGTTACTCTGCAACACCACCGGTCGCCTCGGGAAAATAGAACGCTGAGGATCACCTCGGGAGTCGTAGTTTTAACCATAGCTTGATGGAAAAGCAGTCAATATTTGTTTTGTATAATATTATACTATGCACAGATATCCTTGTAATTTCATCGGTGGAACACGCGTTACGTGTCAACCGTTTACTTTGCCATGTATACTATACTGCCACAACGCTCCAATAATAATATATTGGAGTCCAATATGGATAATCATTCGACGTTTCGCAGCGTCGTTTCCAAAATAATCGTTCCCGGTCCGTTTGTCTAAACGAGGCAAGGTCGTGTCACGGCGGACAAGGTTGGTGTCCACATAGAATCGGCCATAGTTTAGAGGTTTTGTGAAACAGTTTTCAGAGTGTGTGAAACACGAGTTTCCGACTTTCCGTGTCTCTTTTTTGTTTATTGCGAACACATTTCAAATGAATTGATCCATATGTTAGTTATTTAACAAAGATATTGAGTGCACTTCGTTCGCGCATTGTTACAGACTATAATGACTCCGTGGAATCTCACGAGATGACGGCTTCACCTTGTGAAATGGAGTTCTCCAGTTTTCACTCACAAGCATCCAATATTGTATAATATAGCAACCCATACATAGATTCTACCTAGTCGTCTAGGTACCAAGAAGCTACCGTTGCTACGGCTACAGTACACCGGTTGCTACGGGTACTGTAGTACACTGGTTGCTACGGATATAGTGCGTTGCGTTCGTGCGGCTTTCTAGCAAAAGCAAGACATATCACGTGACACGCTCTAAACCAATCACAAGGCAGAATCTAAGTAAGTTGCGAATTATGATTGCTCATAGATACTCAAGATATAGTTCCCACATTGCAAGTGAATATGTGGACATGTTATCACCTCTGCTGGAGAGTTTATTGCTTAATACAATTAGAATCAAGTACTACACGTTTCAGTTGTGATTAATGACGTACACGTTGAAGAGTTTCACGGGTGGCTGTTTTGAACGTCTGAAAAGCCAACGGGAAGGATTTCTTATAAACAGTTTTGCTGGTGAGATTTCCAGAAGTGTTCGGCTAATTTCCTCAAACGCAGCTACTTCAAGGGGATGAAAATACTGTCGGTGGTTACCCCCAGCCCCCTCGGGGCATCTCGGCGCAGTACTCCATACTTCGTGTTTTTTAATTCTGCAGAGAGAAAATGTTTAAAGATCACTTTTGATTAATTGTATCAAAAAAGGATTGGGGATGGGGGGGGTGTTAGTGCAGTTTTAGTTTCGTTATACATGCGAAAAATGAAAGAGAAAGTTGTAAACATGGATGTTTAATTAAGAGTTGCTTGGGGTGGAGGGGGGGGGGCGGCTTTATTTGGGATTTTGCCTTAAAGGGTCGTATACGTTTGGTTATTGGAACCCACTGTTTTTTCAATCCTATGAAGTTGTAGATATATACCATAAAACTACCCTGTGAAAATGTCATTTCAAAAGGTGGTAGCGTTTTAAAGATATTGCCGAAAATCTGGATCGGTTATGTCCACGCAGGAAGGACAATCTGCAATTGGAATGGCAATCTGAGAAATGTTACTGCATTAACGTTTCTCAGATTCAAATTTGTGGGGATAAAAACTGATATCTTTTTCCATAACCGCAGTACTTCGAAGTGAAAAGTTTCTCAAAATGCATTATACTATCCAAAGCATCTGTATGTCTAACCAAGTAAGTTTTTTATTGCTATTAATTTTCAGAGTCATTACCAAACGTATACAGACCCTTTAACTAGCATTTGACCAACGGACCGCTTGTTGAGCGAGAACGCATGAAGTTTGCCTCTTACAATTTACAGACAGGTGGAATTTGTTCAAAACATTGTCATTATAGGTTTGATAAAGATGATTGATTTGTCTACAGTTAGGTTGGAAATATTTGTGAGGATCGGATATAACCTTGATATAATCTTGATTCAAAGAGAGTAAGCATACCAGTAGCAGCAGTTTTACCAACATGACCAATGCCATACCTTATCTTGAATCAAAGAGAGTAAGCATACCAGTGGCAGCAGTTTTGCCAACATGACCAATGCCATACCTTATCTTGAATCAAAGAGAGTAAGCATACCAGTAGCAGCAGCTTTGCCAACATGACCAATGCTATACCTTATCTTGATTCAAAGAGAGTAAGCATACCAGTAGCAGCAGTTTTGCCAACATGACCAATGCCATACCCTATCTTGATTCAAAGAGAGTAAGCATACCAGTAGCAGCAGTTTTGCCAACATGACCAATGCCATACCTTATCTTGATTCAAAGAGAGTAAGTATACCAGTAGCAGCAGTTTTGTCAACATGACATGGCGTACCTTATCTTGATTCAAAGAGAGTAATCATACCAGTAGCAGCAGTTTTGCCAACCTGACCAAAGCCGTACCTTATCTTGATTAAAAGAGAGTAAGCATACCAGTAGCAGCAGTTTTGCCAAACATGACCAATGCCATACCTTATCTTGATCCAGAGAGAGTAAGCATACCAGTAGCAGCAGTTTTGCAAACATGACCATTGCCATACCTTATCTTGATTCAAAGAGAGTAAGTATACCAGTAGCAGCAGTTTTGCCAACATGAGCAATGCCATACCTTATCTTGATTCAAAGAGAGTAAGCATACCAGTAGCAGCAGTAAGTACACCAGTAGCAGCAGTTTCGCCAACATGACCAATGCCATACCTTATCTTGAATCAAAGCTAGCGAGAATACCAGAAGCAGTCGGTACAATCTCTCGTATACTATATCATAATTAAATACAATTAAACACTATTAAAGTAGTGGTTTGCATTCATTGCCAGTGTACCTTATCTTGATTCAAAGAGAGTTAATAGTGGCGGCACTGCGGCAGCTGCAGTTTTGCCAGCATTACTAAGGCAGTACCGTAACTCCTAAAGCAGCTAGCAAGTCCTAAGATTAATCCGACATCTATGATGTCATTTACATATAGGTTCTGTTGACTAATTCCTAACATCCTCTCCAATTACTTTATAATTAAATCAATAATTAAAGCAAACATTTTAACTTGCAGTTATTTGTAAACTGGGAATGTAATTTCAGTGTTCACTGTAAAAGTATTTACTGAATCTCTTTGTAAAAAAGTGGGATCAGACCAGAAAAATCGCCTAACATCACAAGGCCAGACGGCCACCTCAAGGTGAGGGCTACACTTAACTGATTTGGGCTGCCGACCCAAACCAACTGTCACCAGGGGCACGTTGCCACGGCTGAAACAGGGTTACCCCCTTCACAGTCCGTAAGGATGTAGGCATGGGTATCAACCACTAGGAGCCTGGCTAGTAGAGCAGAATGCACTACCTTTCCAACTTTGTATGAAGCATTAATGGTGAATTGCCTTGCTCACCTTGCCAATTCAAGCAGGTCGCCGAATTGTTGAAACAAAAAGGAAAAGGTAAATCCACGGGAGCTTTATATAGTTTCTCGCAGAATTGTTTCTTCGAGGAAAACCCTCCGTCAGAGCATTTCCTCATGGGCTTTTGATAATTGGTGGTGCCAGACTATAGATGGGCGTGGGTTCCGGTAGAATTACGTCACACTTTTACACACACAGACTGAGTCTGATTGGAAGCGTATAGGAAAGGCTTCAAGCACACAAACATAGAGGAAGGAAACGAAGAGAGGTTGACCATGGAGGTCTGATCGTAGACAACGATGAATGGAAAAAACTATTGAAGCTTCCCTTTTAAACATCAAGATAATTTGGAGTATCAAAAGATCACTTCAATATTTTCCAAATTGCATCCGTTGTCTCCTGATAAGTCTGAGGGTCTTGTTTCGTCCCCCGATTGTTCAACCCCCTATTGTCTTTTACGTTAAACTGATCCTGTCTGTAATCAGGGCTTGGGAGCGGGGGCGCTTCTAACCCGACCACAAATAAACACAGGAAGTGTTCTCATCCGATAAAATGATCAGCTGGTTTGAGACATTTCCAGGAGGGGGCGATAATCGGATGTGACAGATGTAGGGTTGTGGGGGAAAGTCACCGGAGGACGGTTTTGGAGATAACAACTTTTTTCCGGATCGCACAGTTGTTGGGGGATTTTTTTTTTCTCTCCTACTTTTTGAGAATGATGTTGATGATTTCCGTGAGTGCAGAGTCTTTTCGCAGGTGGCGGGAAGATGTGTGCTTAGTGCACTTCTTTCTTGATTGGTGTCTCGTTCTCTTGGTCCCAGAAGAAGGAGAGGGACACCGGTTGCTCTATCAGTTGATGCCAGCCTCGCTACCATCAGCGCGCCGTATCGATACCTCTTGTCACTTTCACTCGGTCCCAGCGCCTCATTTTCCAAAAGGCGCTAGGATGGGCTGACGTACACACATGCGCAATGGACCATTCCCCCTAACCTATAATAACCCCCGGTCACCACTTCCCGTTTACGAAAGATTCTACCCATCAGTAATAATGTAGCTCTGTTGTGTACATCCATTGTAAATAATTATTGTCATTCTTTGCCGTCACGTGTATACTAAGAATAGGGCTCAATCGCAACATTCTTCGTGCTTTGGTTTAAAAAGATCGTTTACATTATCCATGGTGCGCCGTGCTTTGTGGAGGCATGTGTGTACATTTACATGGTGTGATTATGCGCATTGCACCGACTGCAGTCCCATCATGCATCACTACATCCTGTACAGGTATTTGAACCAGCTCATCAGCCCATCCCAGCGGTCTTGGATGAGACCGGTGGGGTCGAGCAAAGATGACTTTTCTGTGTTGCTGTTTTTCTTTTTTTTTTTTTTTTTTTTTTTTTTTTTTTTGCTTTGTTTGTTTGTTATGGGTGTTGTTGTTGTTTGTTTTGTTTTGTTTAGGGGAAACAAATTTGCAACAACTTTAAGAAAAAACATAATAATGATAAACAAGAGGCACATCTTCTTTGTGGTCGTGAGAGACGGTGCTCTTATGTATTGCCTGCTCCCGTCCCCTCCCCCCTCCCCCTCCCGGTGACCCGATTTTGTAATGATTATTTCCGTGTGAAAATGTCTCTCCTAAGTTATTATACCCTTTATGACTTTGCGACCGTTGGGATTCTAGGATTGTCTAGGCTACTAATTTTTACAGCTGATGTGCCCACTCGAAGGTTTGAAGTGTCTAATTATACTTGTTTTGATGTGTGAACAAAAGGATCGAGCCTGTTACACCTGTTTCCACAGGCCAACGATTCCCAATCCCCCAATTTTTCCAAGGGAAAAAACACCCGATGACTACAAATCAAGTTGATCATGTCTCCAACACATACCCCAGCTTCTAAACATCATGACGCCCCTCGATTACCAAAAATTCCCACTCCAATCTGATCTTAACGAAGCGGTAAACCCAAAGCCTCCTCCACAACCACTGAATAAGTCCCTAATGCTAAAGGGTTTACCTGACTGGAAACTTCCCATTACCTACAATTGAGCCTATTAAATCAATTGACAACCTTATTCGGGAAGCTACGTCCCCTACAAGAAGAAAAACACCTCTAGTTTGGAAGGGGGTGTCTTTTCTTCCCTCCGAAAACCCATGACAAAATAAAAGTTTAGAAAAGAAGCTTCATGTCACAAGTGGTAAATGTATTGTAATTTCCTTTCTATAATTGCGCGCACATAAGGAGTGATTGGGTGACGGAATAGTATGTATAATGTTAATTGGCAAAGGAACTTTCTCATAAACGTTTATTCCGAAAAACTTGATGTACCGAGTTCGTAATTTTGAATCCCTTTTGAGCACAAAACTAGCATACCAGGCCATGGAAGTACACGGAGACCATGGCCTCTGTTGCCCCTGGTCTTGGCCTTGGTGCCCCTTCAAAAGTTGCCCATAGACTTTCACATTTTCCAATGGAAATGCCCTTTGTAAAATGAAAATGGCCTTGCGCTCTTAGAGATGAAATTCCAGGCCTGGCAGACAATGATCTTTTGGGTCGGAGGTGGGACACACATCAGCAATTTATTGTCCAGCTGTTTTGATGACTAGGCATTGTAATAATCGTATGACTGCATTTCTCATACCGGTCATCTGCATTCATCACCGGTAGTACTGCTGGACCAAAAAGACCCCAAGTTGCACCACGTCACAAGCGCACGAAACAGCGCCCTCAATGAGGAAGGAAGATAATGTCATTGGCCGAGAGCAGCTAGACTGGTTCCCTGTCGTTATCCGTTATTCACGAGCCTTGAAGTGTGACGTCAGATGTTCGGGCTCATTGATCTCTGTCAATATAATAGAGATTAATGTTCGGGCTAGAATGCAGTGAGCTGGACCCGAAAAAATCCCTGCACTCAACGACGTCACAAGATCAAACAGCGCCCTCACTGGGGGTCAACGGAAGACCTGTCATTGGCTGAGAGTTGCGGCGTAGCGCGCAACACGAGCGCTTTTCTATTGTCTGACCTCAAGTAGTGATGGACGCCAATAAAAGGGGCAAGCTAAAAAATAAAGTTATTGCTCACCTGTGAAGTACGCTTTACCCTGATATCAAATTACACATGTACACTACTTATCTGCAGGCTGTTGCCGATAGTCAACAGGAAAAAGTGCGTTTTGCACTAATCAACATCTTCTTGAAGGTGTTTTCTCTTCTTGTATAGGGTCTGCGGATATCAATCACGAAATATTCAAATTTAATCCCGGGAGGCTAGCTGGTTCTTAAAACAAATTAGTAATACAGTATTTGACCCCAGGGATTTGTAAACAAAGGCATTGGGGTCAAGTATTCACACAGCTGAACAGGCTGAACAAAGTTGCTTCGAGAGAACTTTTTTCCTGTTTGTATGTGTTGATATGAGGATGGACACATTTGGTTAAATTTCTTATTAATTATAGTTATAAACTAATTAGTCATTTTGTGGGGTCAGCTGCAGCTAGGGTGCTAATGCGCATGGTTATAAAAGGGTGTGCATAACATTGGTAAGAGTATAAATATAAATGTTCACAGATTTGCACACAACCTACATGGTATGAAGATGGTCATGGTGGAAAACTTCCCTTGAAATATTTTTGCTTGAAAGGCAAGAGTTTTTTAGAAATGATTAAAACAATTAGTTTTGATCTCGCGAGTCAAAAACGCAATATGTTTGAAAACTTTTTTTCTCGTGACTCCATGACCGATTGAGCTTTGACGTTCACAGGTTTGTTATTTCATGTATATCATGTTGGGTCACATCAAGTGTGGATACTGGTCTTTTACCAAATTACATGTGCTTTAAAGGCACTGAACACGTTTGGTAATTGTCAAAGACCAGTATTCTCGCTTGGTGTATCCCAACATATGCATAAAATAACCAGCCTGTGAAAATTTGGGCTCAATTGGCCACTAAGTTGCAAGAAAATGATGAAAGAAAAAACACCCTTGTTGTACAAATTTGTGTGCTTTCAGATAGGAATAAAAGGCCTCTTGCAAGAAGTCTTTTATTATTTTAGTGAGAAATTACCTCTTTATCAAAAACTACGTTACTTCAGAGGGAGTCGTTTTTCACAATGTTTTATACTATCAACAGCTCTCCGTTGCTCGTTACCAAGTAAGTTTTTATGCTAATTATATATTTTGAGTAATTTACCAAAAGTGTACATGCCTTTAACTAGTAAACGGTCTTCGAGAGTACGACATAAAAAGTACAACGAAGGCTACCAGAAAACACATACCTCACCCTCGGCCCCTCCCAAAAAGAAGATGCATTGATTCAGTTTAGATTATAGTTTTCTAAAAACATAATAATCTGATTGCGAAATTTGTCCCCTTTCCCACGCTTCCCTTTGGCTCCATGCCTGGTCTTTTGATTATTGAATTAAAAAAGGAACATCACCGACCGATCAACCAGGGCGAGTCATCTGTCTCGAATCACCCGCACTCATTAGCCGAGCGTGTGGGGACCGAAGAAAAGTGAGACCGATGGCTGCCAATTGAGTCCGACAATGAATGACTGATCATTGTTTTGAACACTTTGTGTTGGAGGTTTGATTGATAACTGTACGTGGGTTTTGTGATCGCCGTGACTTGGCATGCAAAGGGTGTGATTACTGTGAGAGGGGAACAATTTTGTGTGCATACAGCCAACTGGAGCTTTCCGCACACGCCACGTCATCGCCCGACTGTAACATGCGCAATAGCGTCTTGAATTGCTTCATTCACAAAATAAGCCCACTCCAAAGTTTCTCATTCATGGAATTCTGTTGGTTTTTTCCAAAGTAGGATCCTGGATTAGGGGTAGTGATGTGAGGTAACATGCGCTAAAGTGTCCTGAATTGCTTCATTCATAAATTAGCCTGTGTTCCAAAGTTTCCCATTCATGGAATTCTGGCGGGTTTTTTCAAAGGTAGGATCCTGGATTTGGGGTAGTGATGTGAGGTAACATGCGCAATGAGCGTCCTGAATTGCTTCATTCACAAAATAAGCCTTTACTCCAAAGTTTCACATTCATGTAATTCTGGTGTTTTTCTTCAAAGGTAGGATCCTGGATTGGGGGGAAGTAATGTAAAGTAACAAGCGGATGATCAGTGATCCCTATTATACTGATTGAACAGCGGGTTGCTTGTGTTCGTTGGAAGTCAGTGGACACCAACTTGCCATGATAGCACATTCTGAACGCGTACCGTGCATGTTCGGAGGCAATTTTCCAAAAGAAGCATACAATGAACAAAATAACATTATGGTAATAAACAAGCTTTTAGACTATACAGAAAAAGTTGTTGATGAATCAAAATCCATTCCTTAATTCACAAAGTACATCTCGTTTTGTATACGCACTGTGAGTGTGTTAAATGCTTTTTTTTCAAAATGGCCGCCGTTGGATCACTTCAAGGTCTTGTTCAGGCATAGACCCAACCATCCACTCAGTTATTAGAGATCAGTACGTGGCGATCCGGCTATGTGGAATGCTGAACGCCCTCAACACTTTCGACACAAGACAAATCTTACAGAAAACTCTGGTCAAGCACCCGGCCACATTTATTACAGTAATTTTATTCGTCTAAAGTCAAACGAACACATTTAGGATCGTTGGTAAAAAATTAATAAAACAAATAAAGTAACAGGTTTCTCCGTATATAATTGGCACTGGTACAAATCATCTTGAGGAATTTGACAATCTGAAATAAAATAGTTTTAAAGGAAAGTTTTGACTTATATACTGATTTCTTGAACATGCTAAAAGCATTTCCAATGAAGTTTTCACGGGTTGTTCGTAAGATTGTTTTCAATGAAACGAGCCAGATTTCAATAACTTCAGTAATCGACAAAGAACCAATGATGCACCGTCTTTGTAACACCGTTAGCCATTCTGAAATGTGGTGGACACTATAAGGTTTTGGTAAATGCATCTGTATACCCAAACTGCAAAACAGTGCACTCCTATAGTGTCCACTATATCTCAAAAAGGCTAATGGTATTTTTGACATCTTCCCACCCCACCCTACACAAAAAAAGGGAAAAGCAAAGTTAATGAAAAACGCTGACTTATCCAGCGTCTTTCCTCGGGCAATTCTGAAAATGAAACACTTTCTTTTCCTCAACCTGTCACGAACTTTCAGAAGTAATTGAAATTTATCTGACTCAATTTCAAGCCTTGCTCATTTCCTCGGCCAAATTTCCAACTTTAACAATGTTTTTCCTCCCCTGTCATTAGGCTCTCGGTTCCATTTTGTGAACCCTTTGCGAACTTCGGGAGGTGTTGCGTCAACCAAATTTAGAGGTGCATTTTTTCAAGAAGTTGTGCCCCCGCATAGTGGTAGGCTAATATTAAGCTTTCGGAATACCAAGAAAACATAATTGTTCAGGTTGTAATCTTTGTAACATAAATGAAGGCGTACGAAAAGTAAAAGTTATAAGTAAGTGCAATTGCCGACTTGGTGGATTTCTATCCAAGTATAAATGTATATAAATAAATACAAAAGAAATATCAAAACAATTATACAATTTCGCAGGTTATCCACACATTCATTCCTATCCTTCCCATTGAGGTACATGCAGTCTGGGCCCAATTTCATAGAGCTGCTTAAGCACAAAAAGTAGCTAAGCATAACAAAATTACGCTTACCAGAAGAAGGTTACCAGCCAAACTACCATGTTACAAGTACAATTTGTGATTGGTATTCTGCTCATTTCTGCTTAGCAGAAATTTGTTAAGCAATATTTTCTGTCTAAGCAACTCTATGAAATCGGGCCCTGATCAGAGCCCATTTTCACAGAGCTGCTTGAGCAGAAAATATTGCTAAACAAATTTCTGCTAAGCAACATTAGCAGGAAACCAGTCAAAAAATGCAAACATGAAATGCAATTTTTGGCTGGTAACTCGTTTCTGGTAAGCACAATTAATTTTGGCTCAGCTTATGTTTGTGCTTAAGCAGCTCTATGAAATTGGGCACGGGACCTAGTATAATAATACTGCTTAGCAGAAAAACTGAAATATTTTTTGATATTTATAAGCACAAATTAGCTTGGAGTCACTCACAAAAATGTATACGGTATTTAGGCTACTAACCAATTTTCCATTCACCCTTCTAGTTTCAGCGAACTTTATTCGTGTTTTACCCTGCACCGATGCACTTTATATTCAGTACTTTCCTGGAAGTCCTCAGGAAAAAATCCACAGGCATATTACTTAAGTGGGACTCGAACCCATGTTCATACAGCTGTCTTACCACTAGACCACCGAGATTGCCCGGTTAAAACGGGAAAGCGCTGAGTACACGGCGTTTAACACACACTGGTGCAAATAGCTCTGTGTTGCATACACTTTGTGGACATTCCTTTGTTGTGTGCACTTAAGAAAAATAATTTTCTTCATAAAAAACCCCACTGTGGACGCAGTGTTTCAAGTCCCTACATTATGTGGACCTCCTTTATTCTCAGGTCCACACTTCCTATGTAACACTTAAACAGGGTAAAACACCAATACAATTCATTGTCCTCGATGCAAATTTAGTATAATACTAAATTTTTCAGTGAGTTTACCAACCATTTTGAAAACCATTCACCTGTATGGGCTGTGTATCATGGTGAGATAACCGTGTACCAAACCTGCCTGGAACTGCGTAATGCATTCACCACATGATATCATGTAGTTTGTTGAACACCTAGTTGTAGGGACTTGCCAGTGTTGTTATATTTATTCCCTTTGCTTAAAAGCATTCCCTTGTGGGGACCCAAAGACAAAAGTTGTGGGGACCTTTGTTCCACTGTGTAAAAGTTCCCGCAACAGTGTATGTGCCTACCCACAATTGCAGGCCAGCATAGATCTATCCTCTGTATTGAAGGGTCAGACAGTAGGAGGGTTGACTGTATACCACATGATTGCATGCTGGTATAGTTTATCCGTTATTCGAAACCACAGTAGATTATATTGAACGGTCAGAGAGTAGGAGGGATGACTGTTTACAGTGTATATGCATTCACGGCATGATATCATAATATAGTTTATCATTCAAAACTACAGTGGATGATGGTATTGAAGGGTCACAGTAGGAGGGTTGACTGTGTACTGTATGTACATGTAAATTCACCATGATATAATTTATTGCACTGGCTGGCATAGTTTATCTATCATTCAAAACCACTGTGGATGATAGTGAATGGTCAGACAGCAAGATTTCTCTTGCTAAGTAGGTTATTTTCTCATAACATCTTTATTAAAAAATTGGCCCCTGGGCATTTGTTCACCTTGACGAAACCCGAGGGACAGGAATTTGGTCATTTTGTGTATCACCGCTACTTCCTGAATTCATTATATGAGGTAGTGAATGATCCTCTAATACAAGGGATGTAGGGATTATTCCTTGAGTGGGAGGGGTCATGTCGGGGGAGGGGTCTCTTTGAGGGATGGGTCGTGTCGGGGGGGGGGAGAGGGTCATGTTGGGTGATTAGCCAACAAATGACAGGAGCAGTGCAAGTAACTTGGCAAAAACAAATGGCAGGGTTGTTTAGAAATACATGTACACTGGAAGATAACCCATTTTCATGACTCAGATAAAGCAGAAAATAACTGATGCACATACATGTATGGGGAGTTTCTAAAGAATTTGGAGGTTCCAAGTTTGGAAAAATGTTTCTGAGAGCAGTCATGTTTGTTTAGATTGCTGGGCAAACTTGCCACAGTTGTTACTTTGCTTCACTACCAGATAGATAAGAGCTGCAGGCCTGTTATTTCACAACCTCTGTTGATCATGGCCTTGGTGCCCCTTCAAAACTGTCCAGTGGAACTTTTGTATAGCTTTGTCGTACAAGTGCTCTCTGCAAAATCAAAATGACCCAGCCCTCCCACAGTTTAAGTTCAGGGCCTGGAAATGTTATATGAGTTGTTTTTATTTTGAAGGAGTTCTGATCGGAATCCTTTCCCTTCAAGTGTACCCCGTTGGGATTAGGTTGAAAGGTGTTTTACTTAGTTTACGGATGATGTCCAACACATACATCTGCAGGCGCACCTCCTCCGGTTTGGTCGTTCTAAAGAAACCGGCCACGCCCGCCTTCTCCAGGGTTATCTGCTGCTCAGCCACGCGGTGGTCAATCTCCAGGACAATTCGTTCGTCCATCTGTTTGAGTTCTTCCTGGATGCGTTTGTCTTGGGCCTGAAATTATGAAAGAGGTTGAAATGAGGGCGCTGTTCAGCTGCTTCTACTTCTACGCTGATACTCGGCAAAATCCCATATTGGGGTATCACGCCAAGGTCACGCATGCGTGTGACCGATGAAACAACTAGGGTAGATTAAGAGTGGATCTGAACTGGAAGAGCAGAGTAGTGACAACAGGCACAGTAAGATTGTTTCAGATAAGGGTAATTCTTGGGGGAAAAAAAGAAGGAGTTTTTGTAAATGTCGGTGCGGGGTGAAAAGAGATGATACTTTTGAGTGGGTCGATGGATGTTAATCGAGTTTGAGAGATCTGATGCGTTTTTGTTAAGCTGGCATTTCTCCACCGGGTTTCTAACGACTGCCTATTAAACTCCTTGCTGACTGTTACTGACAAAGTAAAATTCCCCCTAATTTTCAACAGGAATTCACCATTAAACTTTTAACGACCATCAAACTGGGCACAGTATCCAAATTTGGAATGCCGTCATGCAGTGTGTAGTTTCCATGTGTTGTGCCAAGCAGAAAAAAATGCTTAGAAATTTCTCATCTTTACATCAAACACAGCAGAGTACCGGTCGCATGAATGTAAACTTGATTGGTAACCTGTTTCTGCTAAGCAAGTATTTTCTGTGCTTAGCAAAATTTTGTGATTACCAGCTGTATGGCTTCGGCTTAGGCACTGTCCGCCTATTTTAAAGTCCCGTACTGAAAGTGTCTGATTTCAAAATTACTGACAGAACCCAAGCCGGAGCCTAAGCCAAAGTTGTGTTTTTTTAAAATGCTTCTCTTGGAAAAGGACCTGGACCCAATTTCATAAAGCTGTTTAGCAGGAATCTCTGGTAAGCAAATTTCTTGGCTAAGCAAGAAATGAGTTGGGTACCAGTCACAGCAATGGTAACCTTATGGTATTCTGGCTGGTAAACTATTTTTGCTGTGCAAGAGTTTTCTGTGCTTAGCAAGTATTGTGCTTACATGCTTTATGAAATTGGGCCCTGGATCAGGATGTATCTTTGATTGTCCCTGACCTGTTTCTCTTTATCGTTGGTCTTGGTTACCAGCTTCAGGTTGTGAGGTTTGCTCTGGCAGCTCTGCAAGGCAGCTTTGTGTTTCTTGGTCAATTCCTGCTTCATACCTGAGAAAAAAAACCAGAAATAGCTTCTGCAACCTGATTTTGTACCAACTTTAGTGACCTGGGCCCATGTTCATAAGGCTGTATAAAGCAAAAAGATGGTGCTTACTTTATGCTAAGCAAATTTTAGCAGGAAAGCAGTCACAAACATGGCGTGACATGGCCGAGTGGTTAAGAGCACCGGACTCAAGCTCTGGTGTTTCTGATCACTAGAGTGTGGGTTCGATACCCCGTCTTGACACTTGTGTCCTTAAGCAAGGCACTTAACCATTATTTCTTTCAGAGCCAACACTCCTCCAAAATAGATTTTAAATTGGTTGTATCCGCAAGTTTACTATTTATTTATATTTAATAGATGTTAAAATTGCATCAGGGATAAAGAATATTATATTTGGTTTTACCCGTACACCGATGTGTGTAAAGCACTGTATACTCCGTATTTTCCCGAGTCCTGTGAAAAAAACAAAAAACAGGCACATTACTCCGGTGGGATTCGAACCCACAACCTTTGTCATTCTAGAGCAGATGTCCTACCAACTAGACCACCGAGATTGCCCGGTAGGCAGTTTGAATCCTATAATTTAACATCTATTAAGTTGTCGCGGTCCCCGCTGCTAAAATATAGGATTCGAACTGCCTCTAGCTACCGGGCAATCTCAGTGGTCTAGTTGGTAAGACATCTGCTCTAGAATGGCAAAGGTCGTGGGTTCGAATCCCACCCGAGTAATATGCCTGTGACTTTTTTCACAGGACTCGGGGAAAGTACTGAGTATACAGTGCTTTACACACATCGGTGTAATGGTAAAACCAAGTATAACATTTATTTATAGTTACTCCTTTTTTTTCCACACAATGCAAAGCTTCAAAGCAAAAGACCCGATGTTTGAAAACAGTGAAAACAGTTTGTTTTTCATTATTAGTTATTGACTACGATAACCGATTGAGCCTAAACTTTCACAGGTTTGTTATTTCATGTATACGTTACGTGACACGAAGTGTGGACACTGGTCTTTGGCAATTTACAAATGTTGTTCTTGTGCGTTAGGCAATATAGTCAAACTAGGAGGGCGTTCTTTGAGACAACTCTACCTTTGTGTGTGTTGACAAGTTGGGCTCGCTGTTCCATCAGTTTTCGTTCGGTCATCTGCTGGATTTCTGCAAGATGGTTCACGATCTGGAACACTGTGCCGTCTAGCAGTGACAAGGAAAGACTTGAAAGCATGCTGTACGGCAGACGCTGTTGATAATTCCTACAAATGAAATGAAAATGACGTTGGGTTAGACAACGAATACCCAACACATGGCCTTGTTTACTTGTCTGAACAGTCCGGTGCTTTACTGGTTGGGACTGTCAATGAATAAACTAATAATTTTAACTTGTTCTTATATACACATTTACGGTAGCGCATTTTACAATTTAATGAATCAATGCCCTGGTCATTGGGCCAACAACATTCCTTTAATCTTTCTCAGCTTCCTGGGGAGTATACAGCCCCGGGCTGCCGTGGCGCTCCAAAGTTTTTTTTAAGAACACAATACCAACCTCTACCCTCACAGGTACCCATTTATACCCCTGGGTGAAGAGAAGCAATTATAGTAAAGCATCTTGCTCAAGGACACAAGTGTCATGACTGGGATTCGAACCCACATCCTGATGACTTCCTCCAGAACTTGAATTTGATGCACTAACACGCTCCGCCATGACACACCATTATTTGTCTTCTATTGAATAACGTGCCATTGTGTTTTCTAAGTGCTTTTTCTTTCTTTCTTTTGACAAGCTGCATTAAGTCTCAATTACAAAAAGAAGAAATTTCAGAAACTCAGTCCCATCATGCATCACTACATCCTGAACAAGAACTTGAACAAACTCATCAGCCCATCCCAGCGGTCTTGGATGAGCGAATCACTGATCTAACCTTTCGAACTGTCAAAAATCAAAACAGAAAGTGAAGGGCAAGGCGTCACTGTCAACATCCCTAACCTCAAATTTATTTTGATTCACAGAAATTTATTTGGCTGTGAGGACGTGCCAACCTTGAACATTTGACCCGAGTGAACGGGACTCGGTGACTCGTTTTTTCCTGCAGTCGTACCATCTCCCAAACTCAGGCATTTCGACAATCTTGATAAAATATGACTGATTGATAGCCTCCTTCTATCTGTCCCATGGGAGTTGGGGTTGTCTTCCTGCCTAGGGGGAGACAGGGGGGTAAAGGGGGGGGGTCACTGAGGTTTAGGGGAACAATTTGGTGCACAAACAAAATCAGAGGGATGAAGTACTTTTAGGCTCAGCATTCTCTATTTTTCCGAATCAACATGTTTCTTCAGATAATCAAAAATAACTTTACCCTGCATTTAAAAGCAATCACAAGTATCATGTTTTACCCCTACAATTCAGATCTGCTTGTTTGAAATTTTTATTTGGCATCAAGGCATGTGTTGGCTGAGTGGTTGAGTGCATCAGACTCAAGTTCAAGTCGTCAGGGTGTGGGTTCGAATCCCGGTCATGACACTTGTGTCCCTCAATAAGAAACTTAACTATAATTGATTCTCATCACCCAGGGGGGTAAATGGGTACCTGTGAGGGTAGAGATGGTTCTTGTGATTGATTTAGCTACATACTTGGCAGCACAGGCTGTATACTCCTTAGGGAGCTGAGATGGTTTAAGGAAGAAATAATTGGACCAGTGACCAGGGGTAACAATGCTTGAAGCGCATTGATCATTTCTTTGGAATTGAGCTATAGAGCCTTATAGTGAGCATTATCATTCTGCGAGTTCAAAACAAACTTTGAAACAAGAATCTTTTGATTGCTTTTAAATGCAGGGTGATGTTTTTGTAATTATCTAAAGCAAAATGTGGGTTTTTTCCACACTAATGGATCAAAAACATAACTGTGTGAATGATCATAGGAGAGTGTGGCTATTTAAACCCGTTGATGCAGATCATAGCAAATGCTGCGCCTGATCATCATGTGTCTGCTGTGCATGCCCTCTATGTCAGCTGTGGACATAGAGTATCAATATAGAAATAGAACACAGAGAATGCTGAGCTCAACTGTCATCTGTGTCTGCTGTACACGCCCTCTATGTCAGCTATGGACATAGAGTATCAATATAGAAATAGAACACAGAGAATGCTGAGCTCAACTGTCGTCTGTGTCTGCTGTACACGCCCTCTATGTCAGCTGTGGACATAGAGTATCAATATAGAAATAGAACACAGAGAATGCTGAGCTCAACTGTCGTCTGTGTCTGCTGTACACGCCCTCTATGTCAGCTGTGGACATAGAGTATCAATATAGAAATAGAACACAGAGAATGCTGAGCTCAATTGTCATCTGTGTCTGCTGTGTACATATGTCAGCTGTGGACAGAGAGTATCAATAGAATGAGAACACAGAAAATGCTGAGCCCAAATGTTGTCTGTGTCTGGTGTGTACGCCCTCTATGTCAGCTGTGGACATAGCAACAGAACACAGAGAATACTGAGCTGAATTGTCATTAGCCCGAACATCCGACGTCACACTTCGAGGCTCGTGAATAACACCAGATAGCGGCCTTGAGCAACTGGCAGGATCCTGTAGTTGCTACCATTACATTATGTATAAACAACATTACATGCAAACCTGTGCACCACCTTGTCCAATGAAATACATGTAAAACCAGTCCCTGTCTTTATCCTTGCGGATAAAGACAGGGGACCAGTCTAAATTGTCGTCTGTGTCTGCTGTGCACGCCCTCTATGTCAGCTGTGGACATAGAGTATCAATAGAACGAGAACACAGAAAATGCTGAGCTCAAATGTTGTCTGTGTCTGCTGTGCACAACCTCTATGTCAGCTGTGGACATAGAGTATCATTATAAATAGAACACAAAGAATGCTGAGCTCAATTGTCATCTGTGTCTGCTGTGCAAGCCCTCTATGTCAGCTGTGGACATAGAGTATCAATATAGAAATAGAACACAGAGAATGCTGAGCTCAACTGTCCTCTGTGTCTGCTGTGTACGCCCTCTATGTCAGCTGTGGACATAGAGTATCAATATAGAAATAGAACACAAAGAATGCTGAGCTCAATTGTCATCTGTGTCTGCTGTACACGCCCTCTATGTCAGCTGTGGACATAGAGTATCAATATAGAAATAGAACACAGAGAATGCTGAGCTCAACTGTCCTCTGTGTCTGCTGTGTACGCCCTCTATGTCAGCTGTGGACATAGAGTATCAATATAGAAATAGAACACAAAGAATGCTGAGCTCAATTGTCATCTGTGTCTGCTGTGCAAGCCCTCTATGTCAGCTGTGGACATAGAGTATCAATATAGAAATAGAACACAGAGAATGCTGAGCTCAATTGTCATCTGTGTCTGCTGTGTACCTATGTCAGCTGTGGACATAGAGTATCAATAGAACGAGAACACAGAAAATGCTGAGCTCACATGTTGTCTGTGTCTGCTGTGCACAACCTCTATGTCAGCTGTGGACATAGAGTATCAATATAAATAGAACACAAAGAATGCTGAGCTCAATTGTCTTCAGTGTCTGCTGTGCTAGCCCTCTATGTCAGCTGTAGATATAGAGTATCAATATAGAAATAGAACACAGAATGCTGAGCTCAATAGACTACTTCGCAAATACTCCGTGCGCATGCATTAGCCGTGGAATGAGGTGCATGCTTGTCTAGTTAGCTATCAAATGTGTCGCTAACTAAACCAGCATGCACCTCATTCCACAGCAAATGAGCGCGTACTGAGTATTAATACGAAAAAGTCTATTGTCGTCTGTGTCTGCTGTACACGCCCTCTATGTCAGCTGTGGACATAGAGTATCAATAAAGAAATAGAACACAGAGAATGCTGAGCTCAATTGTCATCTGTGTCTGCTGTGCACGCCCTCTATGTCAGCTGTGGACATAGAGTTTCTATATATAAATAGAACACAGAGAATGCTGAGCTCAATTGTCATCATTGTCTGCTGTACACGCCCTCTATGTCAGCTGTGGATATAGAGTATCAATACAATGTGACAAGCCTGTACATGGCAAACTTAACCAGATCAACCAATGGAAAGCTGAAATTTGCCATACAGATAAAACTACACACAAAGCATCCTTAGGAGGGTTCCATTTCAATGAGTTAACAATTTTATTTTGTCTCAGGTCTGTAAAAGGGGACATAGGCCTATCAGACATGTAACATGAGCAATAAACTGAACCAGTATTTGCTTCTCTTCACCCAGGTGTATTTCAATACAAAAGGGGAATGTGAGATCTCATACGGTAGTATAGATTTATTAGACATCCCAGCTCTTTATTTATTTGATATGTATTTGTTTGTTTGTAGGGCATTTGTAACTGGCATGACTAGACGTAGCATAGGATTCTATACTTACACCGGCAGTTCCCTGCATAGTCGCTGTATCTCCATCAGTAATGCATACTGGCGTTGTTGGTGTTCGTACTGCATGGCGTTTTCCCCCTGCGCCCCGTAGGCAGACATGCTGGAACCCTCCTTGCCACACTACGCTGCTGTAGCCTCAGCCAAATAGTGCTCACATGACATGGAGGACACTTGTGGTTGGCCCTCTTCGTGACCGATGGTGATGATGATGTCAGCTAGTCACTCTATCACAAGTTATCTGAGAGTTAAGAATTAACATACAGTTACTCTTTAGACAGAAGTTACATTTTTATTGTGTCATTTTGTTCAACCATCACCTGCTGTGGTGGATGGTGGATGAGTCACCCTCGTTAAATATGGTTTAAATAAAAATAAATAAATAAATAAATAAAAGGAGCTGTGTCTAAATGATCAAAGGAGGCCCGTGGATACATGGAATCATGAATTCTCACACCAAATACTGCAAACAAGCGCCCTCCCTCCGTATCATATCTATTGAGAGTGCGCACAACGTGCACGTATCCAGGAATCTTATGGGGGGGGGGAGGAGGTGTAAAAATAAAAATTGCCGCAACCAAAATTACAAAAAAATAAAATAAATCTAAAAATGTTTGTAAACAGTTGGTTGCAGTGGCTTGATTAGAGTTTATAACTTCATGTACAGCCACAGGTCTGCTTTGATCGTAATGGTATCAGCACCTTTAACAGCTGATAACAACAGGGGACAATTTTATAGAGCTGTCCAACGGGCGTTTTTTGTGCTTACAGTGCAATTTCCTTCATAGCGGTGGCAAACCTTCAGGGACCAATTTCATAGAGCTGCTTAACGGTCGATTTGTGCTTACTGCGCGAGTTTTTATTTCATAGCGCTGCTAACTGTAAGCACACGAAAAGGCATGTTAACCTTCCGGTGCTTACTGAATTACGTAACGATGCAAATCCATGGTGAACGCACAAGCTGGCCGCCTAATTTTGTGCTATAGTTGGCACGAATATTTGCTTACAGTTAAGCAGCGCTATGAAATTGGTCCCTGGTGCTTACTGTAAGCAAATGACTGACATTGGCTAACAATGCATTCGAGGTTGACCGCCTAATTTTCTTGCCAACCTGTGAAATATGCTTGCACTCAATGTAAGCAAATTTCTGCTGAACTACATGTAAGTGGAAAAATTGGATGTCAAATTTGCATCGGAATAAAGAATATTATTTTGTTTTACCATTACACCGATTTGTGTAAAGCAATGTATACTCAGAACTTTCCAGAGTCCTGTGAAAAGAAAAATCCACAGGCATCCTTGGGTGGGATTCGAACCCACGACCTTTGCCATTCTAGAGCAGATATCTTCCCAACTAAACCACCGAGATTGTCCGGTTCCTAGAGGCAGTTTAAATACTATATATTCAGCACCGGGTACCGCAACAGTAATGACTTTGCATCGTGGAATATTTGTCCATTTACATGTAGGCCTTGTACATTGTATTTATTTTTACAATCACGTCACATTATATATGATAGTAAATGGCACATCAAGAGCACTGAAAAGGGAACTTGTTTAATGCAAACGGAAACTAAAGTTTTAATTGACCAGAAGTGCCCCCTATTTAGAACAAATGGAACCCCTTGTGCCCTTAAAATATTCACCTAGTTTCGGTGCTGTACTAAATGTGTGACTTTTCACCAATCAAGTCGGCACCTAGTATTTTTCACGGTGTCTTCATAGGTTTGTGTTTGATTAACATGTCATAAATGAAAACTAGAGCTGATAATTTAAAGTGTATGTATTTGGACACTGCAGTTTGTGACTTACAAAGTAAATGTTGACCGCCCACGGTTGGTTCTGTAAATGATATTCCTGTGTGTGTTTGTACAGCTTTTCCGGATTGCGGGAAAATGTTGTGCAATTTTGAAAATGTCCCTTTTGGCTTCTTATTGAGTTGTGACAATGATGGTTTTGAATTTCAAGACAAATAAATATATAAATCAACATGAGTATGAGAGGGAGAGAGGGAGAGAGAATGCTCACGGTCATTTCAACAAAATAAATGCCAAATGCCAACTTTTCCTATAAAAACTACACGCTTGATTCCTCAGTTGTGATGAGATTGCCATCATCAAAATATTTTCCCGATGATGTTTCAAGTGTTCTAAATGGATTCATTACACATTGAACATCAAATCCGTTTTCTTCGAATGTGTGACACGATTTTTGAAAGTGGTAAAAATTTGGCAAATCTGGTCACTAGTCTGGCTAAAATTGTCAAAATTGCACATTTCGCCAGCGTTTAACCATATATCTCATTATCTGTTTCGTAATCCTCCGGTCTGCGACCGTCGGGGAGGATGGAGGGTTACGATTATCGCAATCTTAGCTTACTCCTGCAGTACTGCATACAGGACTAGGACTAGGAGGACTTTGCATGGATGTAGAAATAGGAGCAGGACTGAGCCTCTCTATGGACTGGTGTGGTATCGGCTGGTCAGGTGGTAGGCAGTAGTGAGTAGGGAACCTGGCAGTAGCTAGGCTATGAAAACCTACCGTTACAGAACCTTAAGGATTATGCGGCCACATACAAAACTTGTGGACAAAGACCACCGTGAGTGACGACAGTTAGATTAATCTTGATTGTCACACAAATCTTTGGATATTCTCTTGTCTACATCGTACATAACATGGTCTTTTGTGCACACCGCCCGTTTGGTTGCACAATACAATTGACTATTGAGACTAGAGAGATATGCCTGCAATCCTGCATTGCTTGTGCCGTGCAAGCGGGCAAAGTCTACTCGCGCAATTATTCACACGATGTACATGAATGTAAATTGTAAGAAAATGTATTTACTGACATCAAATTAAGCAGGACAACCATTTAACACTGGATCAGAAGCAAACATGTTCAAAGGATACGTCAATACGATGTAGAATAAATTGTCAACAGTTCTCAATGTTTACTTCATCATACATCATGTTCAACACCAATCGAGCCCAAATCCAATTCAACCTCACTTTATCGACCCCGCGTGTGTGATACTTTATCAAAACGTTCGCTTTGATATGGAAGAGGTTGTGATTCACTCTTAACGCAAATTGCGAGATCTCGTATGAAATCCGCGAGATCGCTAAAACAGTTTTGAAATCCCCATTCTTTAATTTCCTGTCTAAATTCTCATTGTAAAAACCAAAATGCTTTGATATTACTATATAATTATGATATCAATTCAAATTGATATACATTTTACATTCAATTTGGTTTTAAAACATTAAATATTAATGGAAACAATTTGGTTAACCACCTTGTTTGGAAACCGTTTACTGAACAGCCAATCACGTTCAACGTAAGCGGGCCCTTTAAATTTCCCGCAAGTTTCAAAAGCCTTGAATTTTTGAATCCACTTTCGTTCAACTCGCTGTTCGGGAAGGTAGGTTTTTGAACGCTTAGCTTAAATTACTTCTAAGTTAGACTAAAAATTAATTCTAACCATGAAAATTATTTATTTTGTTAAACAACACACTTGTAATGACATGAGTCATCATTGTTGCGTCCTTAATGCTCAAATTTTATGAGTAAAATGACAATTTTGGACTACAAATTTGTGGGTCTTTTTCTGCTGGTCATGCTGGTTGGACTTTTTGTCTGGCCGAAACTGTAAGTGTAAACTTGTACGAGTTGCTGTAGGAGTGACACCTCGTGATTGAGTGATTGCCGATTTATGAATCAAGTTTATTTCTGTTTTCAAGTATTATTTTATTGGCCTGTATTTTAAATCTGCTGTTTTCATATTTTAATTATATAGATTATTATCACTAGTTATACAATTTTTTTAATAATTTATTTGTTCTGAAAATTAGGCTAGTCCAACAAAAAATTAGTTTATTTATCATTATGCATTATGGGAATATGGGGGATTACTGCTTGCGAGGTAGGTTGGAATCACAATCAACTGAATTAGCTCAACAAATTTTCATTACAACAACTGAACAAGGCTAAATAAAACATGTTATGATTATTCCAGTTACTAGTTTAGTCAGTAATTTTTTCAGCTGCTTTTCCCACCACAAACCTTTCTTATCAAAGGTACAAATTATATTTTAAATTTATCTTGGGACGTGTTGACTGACTGAACATTTGTACTGATAAATTTACCATAAAGTTTTAAAATCTATTAAACTAAACTGTTCAGAAAAAAACAAAAAAAACAAGAACCTAAAATTCTCTGCGTAAAAAAATCCACCGTAATAAATTCATGGCTTATTTATTATTATTATTATTAATATTTTTGACATGTTCTGTTTGGTGAATGGACCTAGTTTAGTTTCTTTCAATGACAATGTTTCATTTAATGCATTTGAAATTTCAAAACTGAACACTAATATTAATAATTAGGCCCTATAGGAATACTTTGAAATAATACAATTATGTCGAGCCTTACAACTAAACGATAAGTGGTTGTCGGGATCCCAATTTTGCATTATACTACACAGTACACTTTGTATTTTATGCATTGTTTATTATGTCTGGCATATATATTATTTGGAAACTTTTGTACATTTTTTTTCTTACTTTTGAAATGACCATCATCTGTCAAAATTTGTTTAGATAAAAATAAATGCAATTGGGACTTGGTTTGAACTTGATCCCAAGTGACATCTCACCCGCCCCCCCCCCCCCCCTAATGATTCCAAATCATGTAGGCTTAGCCTATAACAATCCATAGAGAAAGGACCACAGACTCTGGACAATCCAAATTAATTAAAATGATAAGCTACATTCAAATTTTTAAACTGAAGGTCGTATCTGCATTGTGGCTGGTGCTAGGCTGTTGCTAAGGGCAGCCTAAATGCTTCAACGCATGTCGTTATAGAGATCAACTGAGATTCAGCCTAATCTTTTGGACAGTACAGTAGTAAAGGCAGGGTAAACTTTTGGTAATTACTCAACAAGTTAATGACCATAAAAACTAACTTGGTAAAGACCACTGGAGAGCTGTTAATATTATAAAACATTGTTAAAAACGACCCCCTTTGATGTTTGTAGTTTTAGAGAAAGAGGTAATTTTTTAACAAAGAAATTGAATCTGAGAAGGGCTTTGTGCATAAAGCCTTTCTCAGACATCTGAAAGCATACAATTTTATGTAACAAGGGTGTTTTTCTTTATTTACTTGCAACTTCGTGTGTTGGGATAAATTCAGTGAAAAAACTTGTCTTTGACCAAAAGTGTACCCTGCCTTTAAGATATTTATATTTATTGTTTCTTTCTCTCAAATTTTGTAAATATTTATTTTTTCCATAGAAAATCTACTGACAAAAAATCTCAACATAGAAGAACTATTTGTACCACTTTCAACGTTATCATCACGCCAACTCCAGAGAAAGTTTGTAAGCACCACAAAACAAATTAATTGCTGGCTCCGTTTAGTGCTTTGCTGGACAGATCTTCTTTTCTAGCTAACATCATGCCTGGAATGGAGAACAACCGTCTGTCTTCCTTTAAGAACAAGGGTCGGGATAATAGCGTAAGTAATTCAAATTGCCTTCATTGCCTTTGTGAAAGATCAGGCCCCTATTTATATTAAAGGGGCATTGTCTGCACATCTCTCAAAATTTTGCTGTTTCTTTGGAATAACAACTTGGCATTTTCAAGAGTTGTTCATGCACCAAAAAATAAAACCATTGGTGTTGTAAATAAGTGAGTGTGGAAAAAAAACAATTGAAATACAACCAGCGGAACAATCTGCCTTTTTTTTTGGAGTCAAATTTACAAAGAAAATTGTTGTAAAATATTGTACCGTTTTTTTGTCATGAAATTACACAAAAAACACAATTTCAAAAGGAGAAATGTGAATCATCATATTCTACTTATTCCAACCATCGTTTCGCTTTTTATAGCCCAAAACACCCAATCCGAAGGCAATGTATCCCTTTAAGTGCACCCCCCATTTTTGTTTTAAGAGGCGAAAGAAGAATGATTTAATAAAGAAAACCTTTTTGTTTTTCAGGAAATGCGCAGAAGACGTCAGGATGTCACAGTTGAACTTCGCAAATCAAAGAAGAACGACCAGCTCCTGAAACGTCGCAACATCTGCCTAGAAGAAGAGACTCCCATGCCCCTGCAGGAACAGAAACAGGTTAGAACTGGACTATTTCTAAATGCTACATTGAATTGACTTGAGCTATGGGCAGTGGGTATTTTTTAAAGCCCTGTGCATGCCAGTGTTTTGAAGTGAAATTTACACCTAATCTACAAACTGAAAAGCACTCAAAACACTCAAAACAAACACTCGCACAAATTGCGTTATGATTCCATACACATCCAAATTGTGAGCTCTTCATGTAGGTCAAGGGAAAAGCTCATCTAGGCTAATAAAAAATGACCCAAAAAAGAGAACATTTTTCGATATGTCTTTTCTCTAGGGGTCCTACGGCAGATCTTCCCAGCGATCAGGTGGTGATATTGGCAAAAAATGAGCGAGGTGGTCACTAAAAGTAGTGGGCTGCCTCACGTTTGAATGGGCAAGAGAATCACTGGCATGCTTTCCAGGCACTGTGCTGAAGCTTTTTGTAAAGTAGCCCAGTTGGCTCGTAAAACTGCATTTTACTTGCCCCCACCCCCCCCCCCCCCCGGAAGTTTTAGTAACCCATACAATGACACAAATGTAACTTTCTGATTTATTAATGGTTGCAATTGGGCCTAGTAGCAATCACAACCCACACACTCAAAAAATAAATTAACATATTAAAAAAGGTATTATTCACATCTGAAAAGGAAATATTATCAGCATTTTAAACAAGTAGCTTGCACAATTTTTAGTAGCCCACAGGGCAAGTTGAGAAGTGGTGTTTACTTGCCCGGCGTAGCACTTTTTACTAGACAATGTATGCCGGGCTAGTGTTAAGGGTAAGCCCTGCTCCATTAGAAAACTATTTGCTTTAAATGAGAAAGGATCAACTCTTGGGGAAATTCGACCAAGCTTCTTTAAAAATAAATCTGTATTTTGTCAGATTGCTGCCATGTCACTGGATGAGATTGTCGCATCAGTCAAGTCCACCGATCCCATCAAGCAATTTCATGCTGTCCAGTCAGCGCGTAAGATGCTTTCCCGTGAGCGCCATCCTCCCATCAATGCCATCATCAAGGCAAACCTTATCCCCACATTTGTCGAGTTCCTCAACTACCATGACAAGTAAGTAAATCTTCCTGTTCAATTTGTCTACCTGACCAGTTTCATCATCTGCCTGCGCCCATGCTGCGCCGAATTTCATAGAGCTGCTTAAGCAGAAAATTTAGCTTTAAAAGAACTTTTTGCAAGCAAAAATAAGCAGGATACCAGTCACAGATTGTACATGTGACATGTTACTTTGGCTGGTAACCTTATTCTGGTAAGCATAATTTTGTTGTGCTTGGCCATTTTTTGTGCTTTTTAAGCAGCTCTATGAAATTGTTCCCAGATGTCTGTGCATTTACATTTTATCACCCCATGTATGTTTTGATAAATCGCCTGATGATTTGTAGTGTTTTACGTGAACAAAAGATTCTTGTTTCTTTATCACTGGCATTTGTCAAATTTAATATGATTTTAAGCTTTAAAATACATTTAGGCCTATCTATTCTGAATCATGCTTTTTCTCAACAGATTTTTTCTTGTTGTCATCAGTTTGATTATGAGAATTGCTTTGCAGAAACATAACGTGAGATCAAACTCTTTTACAATGTGCAACTGCAGTACATCCATGTATTCCCATTTTAACTGATGGAGAAATAAACACTATAGAAATTGTGTTTCTCTATCTCTAGTCCCAGTATTCAGTTTGAAGCTGCGTGGGCCCTGACCAACATTGCCTCTGGAACTCCAGAGCAGACCCAGGCTGTAGTGAGCCAGAACGCCATCCCAGCCTTCGTCAAACTTCTCTCTTCACCGCACGAGAACGTCAAGGAACAGGCTGTGTGGGCTCTGGGAAACATTGCAGGTACTGAAAAAGACAGCATTTTGACAAGTACAATAGTTTGTCATTGGGCATGATATTCTTCCTACTTTAGTGATTAGTCTGGTTTCCGACTTGTTTGCCCTTGGGAAAAATCTGGAAAATTTTGGTTAAATGGCCTGAAATGTCTATAATGTACTTAAGGTCAGCCCTTGTACTTGATAAAATATCCAGGTACTTTTTCCCCCCAAGGACCAAATATCATGCCTGTATTCATCAAAAAAGTCCCTTGTCATTGTTGTTTGTTATCAAGTTGTACACTCAAACCTAGAAAGAATTATTAATTTTTGGCTAAAGAATCTGTAGGTAGTGTTAGAGGCGCTGAAAGTGTTTTAAATTTTATTTCTTCTATTTAACTTTTTACCATTAATTTCGCACTTGCATAAAGAACCTTAGTAGATTTTGAATTTTAACACATTTTTCAGGCAAACACTAATGCCCTCCAAGACTTTCTGCCCTTTAAAGTTTAATATTTCAGAACCTGAGTAGACAATAATAAATATCAGTTCTTAAAATATAAGCCAGAACTGCCATACAATCTAAAAGTTGTTTAGTTTGCTCATCAAAACCAGCGTCTGGAGTTCTTTGTCTCAAATGGATCTTTTCTTCTTCTTGTTTTTCCCCTTAGGTGATGGACCAGCGTTAAGGGATGAGGTCATCAGACATGGAGTGCTAAACCCTCTTTTGCAGCTCATCACTCCAAATACGCCGGTAAATAATTATTATACAAATCATTTTGAACAAACTCTGATAAAACTTCTTATAATGCTTGACAAACAATAAAGCAGAGAAAAAAGGCTTTGGAAAGTTTGTACTTTGCAATACTAGTTTAGTGCATTTAAGTTTAAATTATGATACTCCTTGCAGGCATGATTTTCTTCCTCCAATCTGATTTCAGACTTTTTTTTGCCCTCAGAAAAATCAGGGAAATTGTTAAAAGGTACACATTCATGGTCATATTTTGCTAAAGACCCCGAAAGAATTTGTGTAATTTCTATCTGAAAGCCTCATTGATAGATGGCAATGATAGTAAGTGAGCATCCTGCAAAATGCTTTCGTTTGAAATGCTCTTGTTGATTCTAAATCAATCAAAAGTATGGCGAAACATTTGAATCTTCAAAACACACCCTCTAGACAAATTTTGGAGATTCAAATTTCTGTGGTGTCCACCATTTGTGAATGCTGCGGCCAGAGATGCGGTTGGTACCCACTGTCACCTCGCTAAACATGGATGGATTCTCTGTTCTTTCTTGATAATGCTTCAAAAAAATTGTAACTGATAAAAATGCAGAAATCGTTTTCAACAAAATGAACCTGCTCTGAAGACCTTTGTGGAAACTTTGCTGTTATTATTATTAGTTTGTTGTTTTCCCAATCTAGACAAACTACCTTCGTAACATCTGCTGGACCCTGTCCAATCTGTGCCGTAACAAGAACCCTTACCCACCAGAGGAGGTTGTGGTCGGTGTTCTCCCTGCCCTGGGCTCCTTAATCTATAACTGTGACAAGGAGGTACTTGCCGATGCCTGCTGGGCCTTGTCGTACCTCACCGATGGAACAAACAGTAGAATTGATGTGAGTATAAAGTAACCAGGACCCAAATTGATTTGCAATAAAGTTCTTATCACAGAATAATCTTGCTAAGCAGAAATAGGTTACCAGCAAAACAATACCGAGAAATGTACCTTGTTTTGGACTGGTTTCATGCTTTTTTGAAAGGCCTGATTGGTATAAACCCTTTGCATAGATGTCACAAGCCCAAACAGCGCCCTCATACAATGATATCAATGAAGACCTATATCTGGCCAAGAGTTGTGCACGATGCACACATGCATGTTTCATTGTTTGACCTCACCGATGGTGGCCAATGCAAGGGATCTATTGAAGCATTACACATCTGTGTTTATATTATTACCACATGCACATGGGGTGGTCAGAGCCTCGTCATTTCAGTGTCCACTAAACCAGGCAGGTTGTGTATTAAATCCATACTTTAATTTAATCCTATTTGCTTAGTCTTGGACTACAGTATCAATCATTGTGTTAGTGCAAGATTTTTTTATCTCATAAAATACACACATTAGGCCTTCATGCTAGTTTGAAATTGTCAAAACGTAGCTCGCTTCAAAAAGTACACGCTGAGATTCGGCGTTTTTGCACTGACATGACTGACCATTTCATTACCCTACTCTCTTGTTTTTCTCCCTTCAGCATGTGGTACGATCGGGTGTCGTTCCGAGACTAGTGCAACTCCTTGCATGTGAAGAACTTTCTGTAGTGGTAGGTCTTTTTGAGTTCTTCTCTAACAACTGAACACAAAATATTTATTATTTTTTATTTATGTATGAGCAATATCAATCTGGTTCACCAAATGCGCTAAATATTGCAAGAAGATTTTTAAAATTGTTCATTGCAATAAAGTAACTCTCCAACTATGTATTATTCTAGGAAGTTATCACCAAAACATGTTCAACACAAAGTGTTGTTAGAGAATAAACTTGGCCTCATTTCAAACTTCCCATTGTTTTTGTATTGCAGACACCAACTCTACGAACCCTTGGAAACATTGTGACCGGAACTGATGAACAGACTCAGGTAAGCTTCATTTAAGTCAAGACTTCAGTTGAAATTACATCGTTGATGCTTGACTTAAACTTTAAATTTTGATAAAAGTAAAAAAATAAGATGTTTTTCCGATGCAGTAGTTGCTAATTAATCACTGAAAGGTGTTAAATATGTTCCCTTTTAACTGAAATTGATGTTGTTCTTGAAGTAACTCAAGCTGTGTTTTTCACAGGTGGTCGTTGAGAAGGGCGTCCTCCCAGTCATGGCAAGCCTACTTCGCCACCCCAAGAACAACATCCAGAAGGAATCTTGCTGGATGATCAGTAATATCACCGCCGGCAATGTCACACAGATCGATGAGGTCATCAAAGCAGGTCTACTAGGACCTCTTATTGAGGTCATGTTGAAGGTAGGGAAACAGACAAACAGTTGACAAACAAATTGTGTTATGTGTATCTTTTTATCGTTAGGCCTACCATTATTAAGGAAGGTGCTTGCCCACCTCCCCCACTTGTAAGCACTGAGTACTGCCAACGATACATGTTGTGACATGGGTTTTGGTAGACCCCAAACCCTCTGGTAGTGTTTGCAGATTTATCATTTTCATCCACTGTAATGCCTGGTTATAAAGAATGATTCCTTGTTCTTACTTTTAGTTATCATTCATTCAAGTGTGAGTGGATTATGAATATCTATTGCTTCTGCGTCCCAAATTGAAGGCAGAGTTGGATACAGGAAACACAGGGGTGCAATATTTTTCTTTATTCCACGGTTGCGTGTGTGAATGAATTTATCCTCCAGCAAACTTAATGCGCAGCTTTAAATACCTGGAGTAAGAAAAGTACAATAAGCAGGGTGTGTGGGTGATATTGGTTAATATTACACTCTTTTTGCTATGGATCGACCAATCAGAATTGAGAATTCATGTTTGCTCTAGGATAAGGTTTAATATCACACTTGTTGCTATGGTCCGACCAATTAGATCAAAGATCTAATTGTTTGCTTGAAGATAAAGTGTTGAATTGAACCTTGTTTTAACAATCATTTTACAAATTGATTGTTTGATTGATTGATGAATAATTGTACTGAATGTTTACTACATGTAGGCCTGTTCTTTATTTAAGTGGTACGTTTGTGAAATTAAAAATAAAAAGCTTTGAGCCACCTTACCAGGATTGGGGACATCTGTAAACTGTAAAAAATAATAAAGTATTGTTGGTTATAAACAATACATGTAAGTCAAGTTAGTGTTTTTAAAAATGATGAAACAAAATGCCCCTCTATGAAAAATACATACAAGCCACAAAGTCTTGAGTAGATCATTGTCTAGATTACATATTTGTGGGTTTGATATTAAAATGAATACCTGCTTTTAAAAATTTATTTACTTAACCATCATAAAGTGCACAGTATTGTAGTTCAGTCATCTTAGTCCTTTGTTACTAAAATAAAGAAGGTTCTGGTTTGACTTTCAGTGTTCACATAATTCCACTTTTTTCAACATTGTACATTTACATCGGTTGTCATTGAATGAAATATTCCTTTTTTAAATGTCCATCGTTGTAAAACTTTTCTCCACTGACATTTTCTCCAGGGTGACTTCAAGAGCCAGAAGGAAGCCTGCTGGGCAGTGACCAATCTGACCTCGGGTGGTAGCGTGGAGCATATCGTCCATGCTGTCCAGTCGGGATGCCTCAAGCCACTCTGTAACCTCCTCACCGTCCAGGATGCGAAGATCATTCATGTCATACTGGAAGCTATTAATAACATTCTCCTGGTATGTTCCAATTGGAAATGCTCCTAAATATAATCAAACAGTAGCTCACTTCTGGCACCGATGCTCATTGATTTATTCAAACTGAACATTTTGATAAACTGCATTTTATGGATTATCTTTGTAATGTATTCAATCAATCATGGATACTTAAAGGCACTGGACACATTTGGTAATTGTCAAAGACCAGTATTCTCACTTGGTGTATCCCAACATAATATGCATAGAATAACAAACCTGTGAAAATTTGGGCTCAATCGGTCATCGAAGTTGCAAGAAAATAATGAAAGAAAAAACACCCTTGCTGCACAAATTTGTGTGCTTTCAGATGCCTTAGAAAGGCTTCAACCCTGAAGTCTTTCTCAAAAACTCTGTAACTTCAGAGGGAGTCGTTTCTCACAATGTTTTATACTATCAACAGCTCTCCGTTGCTCGTTACCGAGTAAGTTTTTATGCTAATAGATATTTTGAGTAATTACCAAACGTGTCCAGTGCCTTTAAATCTCATTGTATATCAAACTTATTAAAAGAGCCCTAATTTCTTTTCCGATCTTGTTTGGCACCATGAACTTGAATGGAATTTAAAAACCTAAAGGGTCTTTTGAAGTTGTGATGTACAGGCAGGTGATTTTCTCAAAATCTCCTTGAACCAAAATTGCTTTGAAAGAAAGCAGTCACCAAAGGAAGAAACAAAATAGTGTACATTTTGTCCAAACCTGTAGTTTTATAAAATATAATACAGCACAGGTATCTACCAATGGTAGTCAATGCACTTGAACAAACATAAACATTTTAAGACAGGTTTTTGAATTTTGTAACCAATTTATATAGCACCTTGTAAAGGTTTACAAGGAACTGCTGCACATTCAGCAGCCACTGCCAGACACCGGGGCAAATCCCTTCTCTTAGCGATAAGTGTAACTTGGTTCATTTAATGTGCATTACACAACATACCGGAAACTACGGTTCGATGTGATGCATAGAGTCTGTAAACCTCCTGAGTTGTAACATTTGGGAGGTTCCAGGTCCAGATAAATGGGAACCCAGGGGCGCAAGCCACTTTTCCAGGAATAGTTCTCATTCTTCAACTCTCATCCCCGATTGTATTGCTAAAGTACTTGACTAAACAGTGGCTCTTTTTCACACTGCAGGCGGCTAAGCAGCTTGATCAGCTTGAGACTGTTTGTCTGATGATTGAGGAATGCGAAGGAATTGAAAAACTGGAGAACCTGCAGGAGCACAAACAGCAGAGTGTGTATGAGGCTGCCGTTGAGATCATTGAAAAGTACTTCTCAGAACCGGTAAGTCAGCCTTGGAATTGTAAAGTAAAGTCTGTCCCGATCCAGTAAGGCTCATCAGGCCGGTGTTTATATCCGGTTTCTTTGGCATTAAACAACTGAGAATATTTCTGTTCCCCCTGGACAGGCTGCCAGTCCATCGCAGGTTACTCCCCAGCTCTCCCCGGTACCCATTTGTACTCCTGGGTGAAGAGAAGATATAATGGTTAAAGTGTCATCACTGAGACTCTAACCCACACTCTGCTGATCAGAAACACCAGAGCTTGAGTCCGGTGCTCGGCCACGACACATACAATATTTTGCACTGTTACGACCGTTCGTTTCGTTTATTTGGTGTTTGTTTGAATCTAGGTACAATTTGATACTCTAAGGCTCTCAAAAATAATGGCTTGTTGATTTTGTCCTCTTAGTTTTTGTTTTGGCAGGGCCCAGTCGTGATTACTTCCAATTTTAAACTGATGTACTTCAATATATGTATGTTAGGAACTGTATACACCAATCCTTCACCGATCTTGAACTCTTGGTGGCAGCAGACAAACTGCGGTGGTACTGCGGTGGTACGACCTTGCCACTTATGTAACTATTATTTATAAACAACCATTATTTACATATAACCATTTATAAATTAACTAGTGTAGCCCAGCCCTTAAGTCCATCGATAGGCAGCGCAGTACCACCCAGGTACCACCGCAGTAATGGAGGCGTTTCTGCTGCCACCAAGAGTTCAAGATCGGTGAAGGATTGGTGTATACTTGGGGCTTTGCAGGTCTTCTGCTTGGAGTGCTAGCAAGTAGAATTAGTTATCAGTCGTCTTACACGTTTTATTTCATTTTTATATTTTTTCTTCTTTTCTTCCCCCAGGGCGAGGAAAACAAAGACCTAGCGCCACAGACAACAGAGAATGAGTTTGAGTTCAATCCTGTAGTGTCCAACACACCCATTGCAATCTGATCTGTCTTCTTATGATGACCCTTGAACCCTTATCACTTTGTATTCTGTACAGTTTGTTTATTCAGTTAGTAATTATGAGATGACATGAAACCTTCTAAACCTGCTTGAGCAACTCTGTGACTATTAAATTTACGCGAACATTATGTTCCTTGTTTGCAAGTATCTGATACTTGAAGAGTGACATGAACAGTTTTGTTTGTATTGTGGCATCCTACAATGTAACTTCAAACATCTAGAATGTTGTGTTTTCGTCCCTCGCGGTTACTCAATATGAGATTTATCACATGGCCAGGAAATGTCACGGAATGTAAGAGGTCACTCGTTTTGTAAACAAGGGACAGACCATACAAGTCTCGTGGTATTCAAAGATTATGGTGAACACATCGATCACCTTACCACGTTCATTGCTGTAACATGTGAAGTGAACAATATGCAATTGGATGGTACTTCAAACATGATCTAAAATTTTCATATTTTTGTCCAACCATTATTTTGTTTGTCTATTTAAATCACCCGTGACTATAATTTCAGATTGTTTGTATGACATTCTCAACAGTGACGATCATGATAGAAAAGTTCCAATTATGTTCAAACCTGTTTTATAATTACTGTATTATTTTGTTTATTGTTATAGGTCAAAAGACTAGAAATTATACATGTTATGGAAAACACATTTGGATAAGTTTGAGTCAGCCTTAGTTTAAAAAACAAAAATTTAAAAAATTGTGTTGGAAATCTAAATTATAAGTAGATATAGTTATGCTATGAGCAACCAAATGTTAAAAGGCAAAAGTACTTTATAGTAAATTTAATCAAGAAATCGTGCCCAAACTTAATCAAGAAATTGTGCGCAAACTTTGTTTGGCAGATTCTGGTACGAGATACATAAATGTCTCTCGATAATAACAAACTTTAGTTGAAACTTGATTCACAAGACAACTTCAAATCTCCAAACTTGCCATTTTCTAAATTGTCGACAATATATTTGTACAGGTTTTATCAGCAATTTTGCATTAACTGCAATCTGTGTTTTGTTAGGAAAATCTGATTTCAGTTTTGTGTCAACTTTCCCATTGCAGCGATGTTTTTTGCTGTACATAGCCAGCTGTACAAAGCTAAAGTACTGTACATTCACATTATATTGTACATAAATTCTATATCGTACTGGTTGGAGAATGCTATTGATATCACTATACATCATGTATATATTAAAACATGTGGTTTGATGTACCTTTTTCACCAACAATCTATGCATAGGCCTATACTTCACAAAAATCATTTTGTTTTCAAGAATAAATGTTTTTGTACCAAGAACACAAATTGACACTGTCAGTACGTGAGCGTGTTTTCTTTACTCGTATCTGTGTAATTTTGCAAAAACATTATTAGGGGGCGGACCCATGATTTTCAGATAAAAGGGCACAAACATGGCTAATTTAAACATTTTTAATAAATCCCAAAGTATTGCAAGTTAAGTAATTTACTTTGAATGATATTCTATGGATTGGGTGTTATGTAATAGAGGCAATGGAAACAAGCCTATAGACCTTTATCATGCTGCCACCATGTTGGTCATGTTCCCTGTATCAAATAACAGTAATGAATGCTAGTATTCATTGTACAAAAAAGAACCAGACTATTTCTCCTTCCAGCCTCGGTTTGGTTACATTGATTTGAATGGGAGAAAATCAAGATGGCCGCACTGTGATAAATCATTGGTCGGTACTATGTCGGAGTCGGATATAGGATTTATCACAAAATTCCTCGATTTCACAAAGCACTAAGATGAGTTGCCAGTATTGCTAATACAATTAAGCTAATACAATTACACTTTGCTAATACAATTAAGATTGATACAGAGTTAAGATCAATCTTGGCTCTTTGTGAAATCGTCCTGTTTCCCATCGATGTTGATCAAACGGTTGTTACATCTTCTAATTAAGGTCACTGCATTCACTCTGAACTTCATGGAATTTGTCGGCTCATGAAGCCAGTCAGAGAGATCGACTTGTGAAGTTCTCGGACCGTGTGGTCCGGGGACAGCATATCAGTATCAGATGTTCATGGTCCCCCCCCCCCACTTTTTGATTGACCGTTCGTTAGAAATTTGCAACAAAATTGAAAAAATATATAAACAACTTTTTGATTTTTGTTTAAATTAAAGAATAACGATCGAACGATGAAGGCCTTTTTTCTCTCCTTTTGATGGATCACGTGCAGAATGGTATTTTGGGCCTATTCCCGTTTCAGACAATGGACGACAAGTTTCGTCCCAGACATGAACACGCCCCCCAGCACGCATGGGACGCAGATGCGCTATTTTCCGTATTCCACGAGAGCGCGCGTGTGATAACGAGTTTATCTTCCCACACCAGTCAAAAATTGAAGTTAAACGTACCATTAATCAGGATCGAGGATTTACGTGCTGCTGGAAACATCCAAAACCCTCACTATTTTACTGTAGTAATCACGGTTATAGTTAAAAAGGATTGATAAATGATACAATGTTTTGTATTTGGTAGAATCTGGGCCTTACATAAGGGAAAATCCAGGCCCAAACCCCATTTCGGGTGATTTGTTTGTTATTGTTAAAATGATATCATCCCCTGTAAATCGCCTCCTGGTCAAACAAACAGAAACCAAGTGCAACACAGCAATTCAAGTGGGTGCCATCAACGGCAAACCCAAGGGGGGGGGGGGGCTTGAAGGGGAAAGGAAAGAGAGAGGGGTGTGCGTGTAATAGTGTGTGTATTTTTTTAAAATTTTTTTCTTTCCCGGCGGCAGGTTTGCATTCGCATTCACATAATCTCACTTGTTGTTTATATTTGCAACAATAACATACTGGTAAGCATTTGAAACCAACGTGCCAATTTGTCCGGGAAAATATATATTTCACGCCGTTCCGGCATTTAAGTGATTGCCGGACAAGTGTTATATAGTAGGCCCTAATACACTTTAATTTGAGAAACGCCGGATATTTTTTTTTGCCCAAGAGGTTCTTAATGAATATGCATGAAACCATTATACTAATACTGACAGTAAAGACAAAAATTCACCCATCACGTCCTTGCATATTTTTGGGAAAATATTCCGAAGAGCCAAAGCGTAGAAACAACACACAGCGTTGTTTGTGTTCCTTCAGGAGTTTTACGCACCTCGCAAATTCCCCGCATTCTTTGAACCAAGACCGTGCCAAACTATTATGCAAATCTTGTTGTCATGCACATGAGACGTTTTCATGTTTGTTATACTTTAACACAATGACGTCTTTTCGATGACATCAGGCTAGTGGGTTGAAACACGTGTGGTAGTTTTACACGGGTACAGCGGACCATACACACGGCTCTGTTAGGAATCTACTAGCAAGTTGTCAATATTCTATTGTTGCTTTATTTTAGTATTAGTGTAAGTGGCTCCAGTTTTTGTGAATTGTTCCATTGAAAGTCGCCACAGAGTTGAGTACTGAAGACTACGAAATTGCCGACATTGATGTTGAGCTGCGAGGGCCCAGAGAGCTCCAGGATAGAGGCCGAGCTTTCTCTTGAATACAGCTGAAAATACCTCCACGACGGGCTCATTTCTCTGTTGAGCTTTCAGCTGCTTTTCGAACTCCATTAGGATGGCATCAATGCACTTATAAGTTGTATGCCGGGTCACAGAAGAGTTGACAGGAGAAGACGGTACTGAACATTGTGACCCTACCAGAGTAGACTAACCGAGCCTGCAGGACCAGAGCTGCACCACACAGCCCGCGGGAGGAGAGCTGCAGTACCCAGCCCAGGGAGGATGGCTACTGCCGCCGTGTTTTCAACCAAGAGTCAACTGAAGGTGTGTTGCTGTAATTAAGCCCATGAAGGTAAACAGCAACAAATTTATTTCAAATTCCGCTGTTTTTAATAAATTCTTTTTAAAACTGAAATTACTTTCTAAGCGTAAAACTCAGTGAAATTTTAAAATGATTCAAGACACCCCCTTATCTACTCTCAAAAAGCTGAGTTAAGGAAAACTATTAATGAAAGTACAGTATAATTCGTATGTATAGTTTGTCATTTTTCTAAGAGTGCTTTAATTATTGGAATGCTGCTTTTGTTTTTACTAATAACATAATGTTGTTGGGGGATTTTGGTACTTGAGAAATTGAAAAATGGCGGTCGGGTTTGCCCTTTTCCAGCAGCAGTTTCACCAGCCCCGCCCACCATGTCGATTAACCGTGTGCACCTGGGTAGCCAGATGTGAACTTATTGTGTCTGGACATTTGGGCCCGTGTTCACGGTCGTAACTGGTCAATAAATTTAAGGGGAGGGGCATGATTGATCGGTCGATTATTTGCTTGTTTGTTGGATTGTACAAAGTGATTTACGATGTGATACATCCATAAAATGTAATACATTAACTGTTAGGCCATGTTTGTAAGATTCACAAGTCGTCAAAGAAATCCAATTCTTGTTTGAATTGCCATTAGCTCGTAAACTAAACATTCTAATCCGAAATTCTTAAGTAATCAATAGTCCAGTTTTAATCATCTTGAACAATAATCTCACTGGTTGGTTTGGTTAGAACAGTCCAATGTTTCCATTCACTATTTGTAGAGCGTCCTTAAAAAGGATTGCCGCTGTAAAAAAAACAAAAAAACCCAAAACGCCATTCCTTTTTAGTGGTCAAATCTGATATGGCCTGCAATGTCAAATCTTGAACGTGCACGTATACTGTAGTTTTGTTCCAACGCATCCATTTTCTGAGGGAAGTTTTTTAATACGTTTAATGTATAAAAAGATTTAGAAAAACGTATAAAAAGACGAACTGGCATTTGGAACTAATACTAAGTGTCATTAAAAATAAACCAGATCCGGGTGTACGGAGGTCTCAGTGAAAGCTCTGTACAATTCGCCGTATTTTTGACCGCGTGAGGGCGTTTGTGGACAAATTTTTACGTGATGAAAAACAAGTAAACAAACGGATTTTTAAAATTTGTGTTATTATTATGTTTATGTATTTCGTCATTGATGCAAGACAACTGCATACAGGCAATTAAAATAAGATGAAACAGTAATTGTGTTGCAAGACATTCCCTGAAGAAAGCGCCCTCACGTGGTCAAAAATATGGCCAATTGTAGAACACCATTTTATATATTTCTTTATTTCTTTGTATTTATTTATTTATTCATTAATTTATTTACTTATGTACTTTATTTGTATCAATTAATTAATTCATTAACTAATTAATTTACTAATTTATTTGTATTTATTTATTTATTTATTTATTTATTTATTTATTACTATCATCATCATTATTATTATTATTTTAGAAGTGCGCGCAAGCATTCCGGTATAGTCTTGGTCTAAGTTGCATCCGGTAGATGGCGCTATATCTACAAACGTGGGTGCAGCACTCACTTAGTAACCAATGCTAAATGCTAATATTATTCAACACTTAACATTCAAGCAATATTTTAAAGTCTCTTTTAGTCTTATGAAAACCAATCAAACATATTTCCGGCCAACTCAACTTCAGATTTCTTTCAAATTTTTGACAGGTCAGCCGTTTGGATTTTTTCCTTAAAAGGTCAACCGTTTAGAAATTTTGCTAATTACCCCAGAAAGTAACTCACTCGAAAAATAAATGTGCTTTTCCCCAAACCGACTTGCTGCCAGTTTGCATTCCTCCACTTCCCAAGCCAAATAGGACCAACTTTATCAAGACTCCTTAAAAGTTGAAACACAGAACCCCCAGGTAACATGTCTATTAATAATGCATGACTACCAAACAAATGATTAGTCAAACAAATTTGTGTGTTTAATACTTTTGATAATCAGTTTGGCGCACGAATATTAAGTGTTATAGTGGACCTACGTAGGGGAAATAGCGCCACCTACCGGCTGCAATTCGTGATAAGGGTGGATCGTGGACTACTGAAGAAACGTCTTGGACCAAGATGAACATTTCATCAAGATTCTTTTTCTGTTTAAAAAGGACGTCATAATTAACAATTTGGCCACTAAAAGAAAAGAGAAACAACTAAATTATAATTTACTTATTTATGTGTAGGGCTGCAACTTTTTCAGTTGTAAAATCGTCGACATGAATTTTGTTGTTGTAGTGTAGCCCTGAGGCGAGATGTACTTATAAGGCATCGTACACGTTTTGAAATTGTCAAAGACCAGTGTACTCACTTGGTGTATCCCAACATATGCATAAAATAACAAGCCTGTGAAAATTAGGGCTCAATTGGTCATCGAAGTTGCAAGAAAATGATGAAAGAAAAAACACCCTTGTTGTACAATTGTGTGCTTTCAGATAGAATAAAAACTTCTCGCAAGAAGTTTTTATTATTCCAGTGAGAAATTACCTCTTTCTCAAAAACTACACGTTACTTCAGAGGGAGTCGTTTCCTACAATGTTTTTGTACTAACAGCTCTCCGTTGCTTGTTACCAAGTAAGATTGTATGCTAATATATATTTTGAGTCATTACCAAACGTGTACGATACCTTTTAAGCTAAAAATCAGCCAATTTAACAGTATATTATTTTGTTTTACCCTTACAGTCCTAAATAATTCCATGTCAACACCAAAGTGAAGGATTCAGAAGGACTGGGCCAGTCTCGGCCCAGATAACAAGTGCTTATCACCGGGTCGGGCATTCCAATCAAATCAAAGTCCAAACAATTGAGGGACATGATATAAGATGATATGGCAGGATCGAGGACACACTGTAGAAACCGGGGTATTAAAATTGACACCATAGGCATTGTCACATATAGCTACCCAAGAGAGAATCAACATTTTGGCATCATTATGGTGTCAAAATAACACCAATGTAATTGTGTCGGCATTCGAATTAGTGTTATTGTAACACCCTATGATGTAAATTTTGATTCTTTTTTGTATCTATAATGTGACAACACCCATGGTGTCAATGTTAATACCCCAGTTTTTTGCAGTGCACATGCGAGCAAACATGCCTAGTCTGTAATTAAACGAATCAGTGCAAATCTAGCCATCAGACCCCACCAATAACATCCAAGTTTATGAGATGTATAAGTTTTCTTGAATTCCACCGTGGTGGCCTCTGTTCACGCTTGTTACAGTGAGATCAGTAATTAAAAAGTGATTTTGAGTAAGACGTTTTCTCAACTGACGACTTGCGCCTTGGTTTGTCTTGTTTTTCTTTCTTCAGATCATTTCACCGACTCTGGCTGACCAGTGAAGTTGAAGGTTACTATGGATTGTGCGGTAATGGTGACTCTGGCTGACCAGTGAAGTTGAAGGTTTCTTTGGAGTGTGTGGTATAAGTGACTCTGGCTGACCAGTGTAGTTGAAGGTTTCTTTGGAGTGTGTGGTATTGGTTATCTGACGATGTGGAGTTTTACAAAGGTAGGGCAAGATCTTGGGGACATCGAATGGTAAGAGAAGATCTAACCCAATTTCCTCCCAAATGATTTTCTGCAGGATGCTCGACTATATGTACTTGTTGGTGTTGTCAACTTGTATGGTTTTATGGTGATGTCAACAATCTGTGTGGACTTTTCCTTGTAGTGGCATATTGGTCGTGGCCAGTGATGCCTCTTCGTTAGGTTCGTGTCTCATTTCACTCGCACAGTTTTCCCGGGGAAGTCTCAAAATGAAGTTCTACATTGACATGTTAATTTTATAAGATTACCATAAAAATATTGCCTGAAACCGTGAACACTAACGTAAACTACTAAAACGCCATATAGTGCCCAGCTGCATATTTTCCATCTAGTTTTTTTGTGTAATAAAATATGCTTATCTCACACTCACATTATATTTTGAACTGGCAATAGCCACCTTATTCAACAACAGTATTGTACAAAATACATAAGTTGCGTTACAATAAATTCACATTGAACTCCCAAGGTATATAACTAGATATAAGACTCAACAAACCTTGCGGTTGTTCTTTCTTTCATGAAAATGACCCCACACTCTGTATATAAGACATACCGTGTATTTATGCTTAACAAACAAACAAAGAAAAGGTTGCGTATTCCCCTTTAATATTTCATCATAATAAAATAGTAAAATTTAATCAAAGGTGATCACAGACCAATTGCTGATAAACAAATAAATGTGCGTTCAGACTAAAAAGTCATGTAATCTGAAAAGGGAAAGCAATCAGTTTATATATTGTTTCTTGATTTGCGAATATTATGTTAATTGATTCAGATTTAGTAAAGCTAAATGAATCTGTTGATGTTCCCGATCTACGAGCTGTACATCTACTGAGTTTACTCATTTATACGTCAGACGAAAAGCGCCTTCATGCTTCACATTATCAAACTTACGAAGCATAATTAAAATAAAGGCCTACCTTTAAAATCCCCCAAAACAACCTGAATCGGCACAACATTTTTAGTTTAGAAAACCAATATAGCAACAATGATATCCTTCTTTTGAGTAGTTAGAAAAGTTATCAAGCCATTCTCTTTCCACGGCGTATTAAAAAACTCCAATCCAGGAAAAGGAGGGGAAGAAGAAGCAACTTGCTGGTGGTGAAACCCTGATTGTGCAGAAGGAACCATTTTGAAAATACCAAGGTATGTTTATAGTGAATAGTAAGTTGCCAATAGGCTTAGAGTAAGAAGTTTAGGCCTATATATGTGATTAATCTTTTCCAGGCAGAATTTTTTGGGGCAAAATATGAATTATATCTATATATATTATTATTATTTTTATGTTGTTGTTGTTGTTGTTGTTTTGTTTTTGTTTTTTTTGGGGGGGGGGCGAATATGAATGTACATCAGCGCGTTAGTTTTTTGATCGATAATTACGGAAAATTCAGAAGTGTACAAATATCAAAATTACATTAAATTAATAAACAAACACATCATAAACAAGTTTAACTAGCATTTCCGTTAAAATTAGCTCAAGTAGCTTTTTAAGACACCTACTCGTGACACAACACTGTCCACTTCCGTCCCTGTCTTGAGGCTTAACGGTGCTACTCTGCATTTGTAACTTTCGGAGGTGTCGGAGGTGATGTATTTATGTCATAGAATTTCCACCAATTCACGAGGATTTTCTATTCCAGTAAGAATACAATCACCTCCGATACCATCCGTCCCAAACGTTGAGTTCAGAACACACACACGAACAAGAAAAAGACAAATGACGTGTTTTGTGTATGGGTCGAGCAGTGCTGAGGGTAATGCTTTTTGTTTTGTTCTGCCAAAAATAATAGCCCTAAGAATCCGGTGTGTAACTTTAAAATAATAATTTGTTTTTCTTTTTAACAACACTAACAACACAACACGGAAACATTTCTCTAGGGAATGGTTCTGGTATTAACTTCAGGCCAGTCATCTACATCCAACCAACATACCGTAGTCATCCCAAAGTCACAATATTGGATATCTTGTATAGCATCATATGCAAGGCTTTGAAACTCACTACCTACTGCTGCTGTTGTAGCCCAATCTAGCCAATCTATTATGTCCATCGTTCCGAATGTACTCCTCAAAATGCTCCCCTGCTCACAGTTTGTGAACTCTAGCTGTGGCTTTTACTAGCTTGTTGGTCTCTTTTGATAAATAAAAACGTATTAAATACATATAAATAAGTAATCAATGGGCTTTCAGATTGTCTTTAAACGAGAGGATGTTTGCTTAATGAGTTGATATACTTGATTTATTCTGTTTTACATTTTAAATATTTTATTTGGAAGCACTTCCCTGAGTTATTTTTATCTTAAATATTTTGTTCTTGCAGCCCCTTACCATAATTTGTGTTTAAAAGTATAGCCACATAGAGTAATATTCAACCATTCTTCACCAATTCGATCTAACATTGTAGTCATTATAATTTACTGTGACTGTGCTGTGATATAATGTGTACGACTATTTTCTTGTAAGAAAACATTAGTTTAGTTGTAGGGGATTTATCTTCTATAATATTTGAGACGTAATTTTGTGCATTTTGTAGAGGTTGGTGAATGCTCGTCCTTTTTCAGTAGAGGACCGTTCCTCCCCCCTCTCCCCTCAAAAGACGGGGACAGATAGCTTCAATTAAATCTAGGATTAATGTTTGGATTGTCGTGACACGCCGTGTTACCGACTTACCTGATATCTAAAGACTCTAGAGAACTATCCAATCCCATTATAGACTGTGCAAGTCTCGCGCATATTTGAACTTCCGGGACCATTGTGGTCCCAACTATATGGAGATTTACGTGGGCAAGATTTTGTTTTGTCAATTATTTTAGTTTAACGTGGTTTATGACCATGACAAATAATTATGTTGATGGGAATGTAATACTTAGTGATACAAAAATATGAAAGTAAAATCAATTCATCAATATAATTAAGAAAACACGAGAATTATACTTGACCTCAGCTTCCGGTTACTGCAAAAACAAGAATTTTGTGCTCACCTACGATCACAAAACTTATGTAAACGCTTGAATTGGATGCGTGATGATAATCGCTAGATGCTGTAATTGCAACGCAAAGCCTCTTTATTGCAGTCTATAGTTGAGGCGTCAGCGTCCTCTATAAACTGCGTCAAGGGTAAATTTTACGCCCGTGTGACCTTCGCGAATCCACGTAAGGGGTTTCTGAAAAGTTAAGATCAAATAAGCATCCTTGTCCCAGAGTTTTAATTTTGCTTAAATAATAATTAACATATTATTTGTGTATTTATTATAAAAACTCAAACTGATTTTATAAACATGTAATGAGTATTTTTGTTGTTCAGATTTTGTCATTAGATATAATTTAAAACAAAGATTTGATTTCAGAGAAAAAAATGTTCTTCGTTTGACGTGTTTTCTCGTTCCGACACGCGCGAGACTTGCACAGTCTATTGTACCGGTACGAGTTTTTACTCGACAGGGCATACGTTAATTTTAACATTGTAGTCATTATAATTAAGCTTGTGTCTTTAATTGCTTTTGCTACACAGAGATTCTCTGCTATTCTCAATAACACACGCTGTCAATCAGTGTTACCAGGACCCAATTTCATAAAGCATGTAAGCACAAAAACTTGATAAGCACAGAAAACTCTTGCTTAGGAAAAATAGGTTACCAGCCAAACTTCCATACAGTTTCCATTGATGTGACTAGTACCCCACTCATTTCTTGCTTAGCAAATAACTTTGCTTAGCAGAATTTTCGGGCCCAATTTCATTATGCATGTAAGCACAAAAACTTGCTAAGCACAGAAAACTCTTGCTTGGAAAAATAGGTTACCAGCCAAAATACCTTACAGTTTCCATTGATGTGACTGGTACCCAACTCATTTCTTGCTTAATAAAGAAATTTGCTTAGCACAGGCATTGTTAATTAGAAGGAATATTACGTTGATGGGCTAATCGTTTTTCGATTAGGCTGATATCTAAGCAAGGTTTTTCTGCTTAACAGCTTGATGAAATTGGGCAAAGGCAGTTTAATATCGACCACAGATTGAAACGCAACATCAACAAATACTGGCTCTGATTATTGCAGGTGCATAGACGGTCTCTGCTCCTGACAATGCAAAAATAATTTCCATAAATATCAGCCTAATCGAAAAACGATTAGCCCATCAACGTAATATTCCTTCTAATTGACAGTGCCTGTACCAACTTCCTGACATTTAAGCTATTTGTTATAATTAATCTTTATACTTAGTCTACTGGTTTAACCCAGCAGTCTGAAGATTGTATGCTTTTGGGAGAGTTGTGTTTACCAGAGTCTCTAAATCCACAGTCAAGTCATTTAAATCAAATCATTAAATACAAATAGTTTTAATACAAATTGAAACGATTCATTCAGAGTAACTGTGTGATATTTGTCTTTATTGGTAAATCGAAACATCATGCCTCCGCTACTGTATCACTACTTTAAATAAAATGACTTTCAAGTTTACTATTTTATCCAAGTGCATGCCGGTGTGACAGGAGGTTACTGTCTACCTCTCCAGGAGATCCTACCCCCATACGGTGAATTATGTAGAAATCTCGTTTGATAGCGCCCAGTCTTTTGAATCCAATCCCTTCAACCCATGTTATTTTATTGTATGGGGGTACACAAAGACCGGGGAACAGAAATTCCCTTATACCGGTTGAAATCCTTCAGATGAAATCATAAGCTTGAAACAAAGTTGATGAAACGGCATTTGAAGACCCAGACAATCACCATGGCTATTTCGATTGCTGCAATCAAAATAAGCCTCGTAATTAGTAGCCTTCCTAGTCTAATACTTTTGAGCCCTACTCGCACAGAGTACTTGAGAAGCTATCAAGTCTCACAACTGTCGCCCTCCTCAGAAGATGTTACTCAAAATTGTCACGATCCCTACTCGCATAAAGTACTCATTGAGAAGCGATTGAGTTTCACAACTGTCACCCTCCTCAAAAAATGTTACTTAGAAAACTCATGAGCCCTACTCGCATAAATTATTTTTTCAATTAAATTCAATTCAATGTAACATTTATTTCCATACTCACAATAATGGACAGAATCATTTGGACAATAAATATAGTAGTAGAATATAAGCAAATAGTATATATACATGACCAATGATAAAGATGATGAAAAATAAGACAATTAAGTTGTGAGACAGGAGGCTGTTCTAATAAGCCGAGGCTTGAGGGGAACAGCCCTAGGAAAAAAATAATAACATGAGTGAATGCAAAGTGAACCGGTAAGGAGCTAATAAAACAGATAATGCCAGGACATAATGACGAAAAATAAGAGCAGCTATAAAAGAGAGAGCTGAAAACGAGAAGTGTAGTCGGGACAGGATGCTAAGTTACATAATGAGCGAGTAGGGCTCTTTTGAGACGCTATCGAGTTTCACAACTGTCACCCTCCTTAAAAGATGTGACTCAGAATACTCATGAGCCCTACTCGCATAAAGTAATCATTGAGAAGCTATCAAGTCTCACAACTGTCACCCTTCTCAGAAGATGTTACTCAGAATACTCATGAGCCCTACTCGCATAAAATAATCATTGAGAAGCTATCAAGTCTCACAACTGTCACCCTCCTCAGAAGATGTTACTCAGATTACTCATGAGCCCTACTCACATAAAGTAATCATTGAGAAGCTATCGAGTCTCACAACTGTCACCCTCCTCGGAAGATGTTACTCAGAATACTCATGAGCCGTACTCGCATAAAATAATCATTGAGAAGCTATCAAGTCTAACAACTGTCACCCTCCTCAGAAGATGTTACTCAGATTACTCATGAGCCCTACTCGCATAAAGTAATCATTGAGAAGCTATCGAGTCTCACAACTGTCACCCTCCTCGGAAGATGTTACTCAGAATACTCATGAGCCGTACTCGCTTAAAGTGATCAATGAGAAGCTATCAAGTCTCACAACTGTCACCCTCCTCAGAAGATGTTACTCAGAATACTCATGAGCCCTACTCGCATAAAGTAATCATTGAGAAGCTATCGAGTCTTACAACTGTCACCCTCCTCAGAAGATGTTACTCAGAATACTCATGAGCCCTACTCGCATAAAGTAATCATTGAGAAGCTATCAAGTCAAACAACTGTTACCCTCCTCAGAAGATGTTACTTAGAATACTCATTAGCCCTACTCGCATAAAGTAATCATAACACTGTTGGAAATGAAAATTTTCAACTTTTACTGATGAATTTCTTCAAAACAGTTGAATTATGTTCACATTGTATGTTTGTTTCGTGTTAAAAACATCTTAAAGTCAAACTTGTTTACAGAAAATGTTAACTTCCTTTAAAAAGGCATTACAATGGCATTGAGAAGCTGCCAAGTCTGACAACTGTCACCCTCCTCGGAAAATGTTACTCAAGAGCCCTACTCGCTTAAAGTATTCCTTGAGAAGTCTTCAAGTTTCACAACTGTCATTGACCTCCTCAGAATATGTTATACTCATGGGCCCTACTCGCATAAAGTGTTCTTTGAGAAGTCTTTAAGTTTCACAACTGTCATTGACCTCCTCAGAAGATGTATAGTCTTGAGCCCTACTCGCAAAAATTGTAGAATACCCAAGATCCACTTACTTGCTTCCATGTTGATATACCAACATAGACTTGAGAGGGAATTCTGGAGTGATAAGCTCCAGCATTCCACTCCAAGAAACTCTGAACTGGCCTCCTTTTCCGACAGTCACTACGCCCCCGTTGTACTCCATCCAAAAGGGGCGGTATTCTGTCTCGTTTAGGAGATCATTTTCGAGATGTTCAACCGGTAGATCACTAGGGCATTGTGTTCCGTAGCATGCCCTTACGGCTGATTTTTTGTTCCACCAACCTCCGATACCTAAATGAACAAAAATTAACACAAAATTAACCGTAATATAATTATTAATTATTATTATTATTATTTTTGAACTAAGAGGAATCTTTTCAGTGAAACAATATTTTGCAACAACAATAGATCCATTGCAATGAAAAAACCCCACAACAGGGATATAAATGTAACTTTCGAGTGAAATGAGGCAAACAAAAGAGAAACAAATAACAATAATGTACAAAGTAAACCTATATCTGTGCTAGTGGATGAATTCGTTTACTTACTGATCTGAGCAAAGATCGAGGTAGGTGTCTTGTTCTCTGCCAGGGCAACCGTAGCATCCCAGTTGGCCTTTACATCAAATTGCATCTTGAATGGCATGCTCACAGGCCCCAGGATGAACTTGAAGTTCATTGGAGTTGAAGGTGCAGTGTTAAACATACACGCTGTATAAAAAGCAAATAACAAAACAACATAATTTCCTACTTATAACAAATGGAGGAAAACATGTTTCAATTTTAAGCCCGAAACCTCAACAGAGAGCCACTTCGGAATTGGTTTAATAAACGGTATATTTACAAAATATTTTCGCCTGTAACTTTCTACTGATATGAAACTGAGAAAGGAGACTTCCCACCCCACATTCAAGAACGAACTCAAAACCCATCTCTTTTAATAATAAGTTGTTATGTGGTTCTCAGATGTCAGTTTAGATAATTAAGGGTTTTCTGCGCCAGGAGTGTCACTATGTGACAGACATGGCGCATTTTAAGTCTCCTTTACTTTGAACAAACTATTGACCCAATTCACCTGACGTCATCATCACAATAAGTTGCACCATTTTGGGAGCCAATGTCCCTGTGTGTTATACAGTGAAGTGCGCGTTTTAGGCGCCGCGTCGTTTAGTACACCCTTACCAATATTTGTACGTGCAATTTGACTCCCAAAATGGCGAGCGTAACGGACGGTAGCCGCGTGTGACGTTGGTGTGCAAAGGGTCAATACAAAACAAGTATCATACCGAGAAGCTTCTTTGCAGCCCAACACCATCCACTGGCTAATTGTATAGTAATCTATTACCAATGGTAAAAGTAAACAACGACAACAGCAGCATCAACAACATCAAAAAACTCAAAATCAAAAGTCAAACAACAACAACAGCAACAACAACAACAAACAGATGACGTCGACGGCGACGACGGCGACGGCGACCAAACAAACAAACACACAAACAAACAAACAAACAAACAAACAAACAAACAAACAAACACCCCTACAAACACATCCACAAAGAAACAAACACGCCAACACCCCACGAAAAATCAACGCCCCCAAAAAATCAACTGCAAAACAAAAAACCCACAACAACTCCAACGACGACAACAACAAAGACCAAAAAACAACACCAAACAAAGAACAACACCAACAACGACGGCGACAAACATCGATAACAACAATGACGACGACGGCAACAACAACCACAACAACAACACCAAGCAAACAACACCAAACAAACAAACAAACAAGCAAACAAACCAACAAACAAACAAACTACCAAACAAACACCCCAAACGAACAACAACAACAACGACAACAACAGCAGCAGCAACAACAACAACCAAAAGCAGCAACAACAACACAACTCATTCAAAGGAATGACAAAGACGGCATATTTTAAGAGAGTTTTGAAAATTGTTATAAGGTTTTAGATTTTTTATTTATTTTGCTTACACGACTTATGTAGCCCTGGTTTCCGACACGCAGATCTAAAAGCTGCAAATGCCCGAGCCTGTAGAGTCGCTAAATCTTCAATTCCTCCGTCAGCGGAGGCAGAAACGAGTGCAGAACACATCTCTCCTCTTGATGGTGACACAGTGGTAACCAAAACTACAATTAATGGTATACCGACTGCTATAGTTCCACCCCAGACAAATTCAACTAAACTAGTCATACTTCTTTATGAACTGCGTTGTTTTGAGTCCACTGTTAGAAAGAACATATCACGGTGTTACTCCACAGAAGTTCAGTGCAGAAATGGGAGTTGAATTAATTTCAGTCAAATTTTGTATTATAGGAAGGGGCATGCAGTTTATCAGGAAATGTGGGAGGGGCATACAACAGAGAATACCATGCGGAAGGCCAGCGGCAAACAATAATATTTACGCATCGTCTAACCTGTGGGTATCAGTTTATTAATGCTAATGTGGTACACTGTAATATTTAAAGAGGCTTTAGGAAATCATTATACACCTAAAGCTATATCTCATTATTATCAAGCCTTATACCCCCCCCCCCAGGGGATAGAGATGCTTTTTGCCTGAAAGAGATGGTGAAATAGTCTTGATCCTTATCCCCTTAAGTTGTTTCTATGGTTGATGACGACCTATACGGGATTGCTCTGACGCCCCGCCAATTAACCTTTCAAACCCATCTCGAGATTTCATTGGCCTTAATAACCCTAGGCCTTCTCGGATAAGAATGAGTGATAGTTGTATCAAACCAGGCTGGCAAATGCTGGGACCCCAGAGGCTAAGGTCATATCTACACACAGAAGCTCCCGCTGGATCTGAGGCATGCTTGCAATGAAATTTTCATGGTTAATGAACTAACCCACTGCGTCAATCTTTTTAATGTTTTTCTGCAAGGTATAATGGTGAATTTTTTGTTCACATAAAATTAATTGATCATGTGTAATGTAGATTTACTTCTGACCAACACAATAATAGGATCAGTTTCTATTCTAGTAATTTAGAAAAATCCATAAAAATATAGAAGTGTTATTTATTTAATTTTAAAATAATGTTTACAAATACAACCCTATCAATGAATGCTTGGATCTGACAAACGACTCATGCTTGAATCGCTTCTCAGTTTTCTGAGGGTTGGTGTCCGTTTGCGAACGCTGTGGCCAGAGATGCGGTTGTTACCTGCTGTCACCTGTCTAAGGTGGATGGATTTTACGTTGTTTTTTTTCTTTCTGTTTTCTCAACAAGTAGACACTGTATTCAGCTGAGACTTTCACACGTGACTTTTATTGACTCTGTATTTATAATTTTGCGTATGAATCAGCATTTTTATTGAAAAAACCAAAAACCACACCACAAAAACCCCACAAAAGAATTAAAACCCTGTCTTTAATTGTGAGGTTCTCCCCAACTTTCATGGTTGAAAAATGATTCCATCACAAAACTAAAGTCAGCACTGGCGTTGTTCATCTGACAGACTTGATTGATGTGATCGTAGTTGAATGACCCAATTGAAAATTGCTTTAATAATTTATTCTCAACGGGTATACAGGCCAAATGTGTTGTTGTTGTTGTTGTTGTTGGTGGAGGTGTTGTTGTTGGGGGACTTCTAGAGCTGAGTTCAATTGATTCATAACAATAGAAAATGACCATGACAAAAATAGTGAGGCACGGACCCCAGGCACGCGAGAACATATGTTTGCAACGGGGTGCTTGTTTTTTTTTAAAGACAATTGGTGTGCGCGGAGCGCAAAGCCATTAACGCGTGGTGTCCGGGTCCGCTTAAGGGCCCGGAAGCTTTTGGTTCCTAGATGCTCTTTCGTGCAATCAGAGACACTATTTGGCACATAAATGTCCCTTTTTGGGGGCGGGATTGTTATAAGTGCAATTTGCAACGGGGTGCTGGTTTTTCAAAGATAACTGGTGTGCGCGGAGCGCAAAGCCATTACGGCGTGGGGTCCGGGCCCGCTTAAGGGACCGGAAGCTTTTGGTTCCTAGATGCTCTTTCGTGCAATCAGAGACACTATTTGGCACATAAATGTCCCTTTTTGGGGGCGGGATTGTTATTAGTGCAATTTGCAAAATGATTACCCCGCAATGACTTATTTTCACGAGGCGAATTTAGGTGAAATGAAAAAGCTAGTTTTTATCGATTGAGTAGGCCGATATTCTGCGACAATAAACAGTTTTACGGCGTGGGGTGAGGGCCCGGAAGTTTCGGGTCCTGTAGATGCTCTGTCGTGTAATCTGAGCCACTATTTAGAACTCAGTTTATCTTTTTAGGGCGGGATATTATTAATGTGATTTGCAAAATGATTACCCCACAAAGATTTTTGTCACTAGGCAAAGCTTGGTGAAATGGAAAAGCCAGATTTCACTGACTAACTAAATTCATCAATGCACGACGAACGGAACGCATTCAACAAATTTGTTTGAACGCACAAAGCAGGTTCACATTTAACTACACATTTTCACATTTCACCTTTTTTTGGAAATATATAGCATTTTTTTCTTGAAGTTTTCTCTTAAATGTTCAAATCATGCTATTTTTCTTCATAAAATATTGCTGGTTCGAGGAACAAAGTGAGAACCTAGTGCACTTAAACAAATATTTTTAACAGTCTTTCGATTGATTTATTTTTGTTTCCAAAACAATGTGCCAAATTGCGTACTCATAACTATTGTTGCATCATAACATCAACGAAAAATACGCACACCTTTTTATTTACAATTATATACCTCACTATTGGGAAAGCTGACCAAAAAAAGTTTAATTGTAGCTCAAGTTGTTATAATTTAGGTCAGGGGATAGATTTTTCTATCCCTAGTTCCTCAAACCCAGCCGAAAAGATAAGGGAATATAATTTTCTACCCCTTGTTCCTCAAATCCAGCAAAAAAGAGGAGGGGATAGAATTTTCTATCCCTTGAACCTCAAACCTAGCCGAAATTAGGAGGGGATAGAATTTTCTATCCCTCGTTCCTTAAACCCAGCCGAAAAGTGGAAGGGACAGATTTTTTTATCGTTTGCTGCTCAAACCAAGCGAACAAAGAGGAAGGGATAGATTTTTGTATCCCTTGGACCTCAAACATGAAATAATGTGCGTTATATTGCTAACAAATAACTGAAATTTTTCAATATTTTAATTGTTAGCTTGGAAAAATTTGATTGATTTGTAAAATCTGGAGCATGTTTTTCACAGTTTGGAGAAATAAGGTTAAAGAACAATTTGATGCTTTAACATCTTGTTTTGGTTGCAATTATCGGACTATAATGACAATTTTAAGCAGTAAATTTGAAAATAAAAAAACGCAGTTAAATATGAACCTGTAACAAACAGATCCTTTTCGTTTCTTATATATTTGTTTTTACAATAAACATAAAACAGACACGGAAACTATACCGAACAAGATCTATACAAAAGTTTCATACATGTTTTACTGATAACAAGTTGGAATTAACAATAACAATATTGGTCATACCTTGGCGTATAGTGATAGTAGTTGTTATTTAGTAGCACGATATTACAATGAATTATTAGTTTTCCTACTTTAGCAACGACCACCAGAGGGTATTATTGTCACGTGCTTTGTGTGCAGTTAAAATGTATTCCCAATTTCCACATTTGAATTTGTTATACCAGTAACCCCTAAATTAAAACAGTATGGAACGTATAGCTAAAAATAGGTGACCTGGTCAGTCCTATCCGTACTTTCACAGTGAGAAGGTGTTAACATTAGTAATTTTAAAGTGAACAGTCTTTTAATAGTCACCATTGATACCTTAGTTGTGACCTTCTGTTGTGATCCCATTGTCTCGAGCGTAATTGCATTTTGGGAACCACTTTGGTCCCTCGTAGATTGCAGCCTCATTTTCAACACACGTAACAGTCTATGCTCTGTCAGCCAGTCTATTTGACAGCCTCATTTTCAATATTTGTAATATTATGTTAGTCAAGGTACGTGTTGATATTCCTATGATGGCCCTTCCGCTCGTCGGGATAAAGTCAGGGAGTGTTGGCACGCCGCTAAGAGCCTAAGAGCTTAGAAACGCACAACAAATATGTGGTAATATGCCTTAGATGGTGTGGTAGGAAATATTGGCCTTTCAAGGATTTGCGTATAATTTAGGGTTGCCACGCACTTAATGGTTTAGCAAAACAATTGAATATTAAGACCGCCAATAATTATAATAGATGTTAAATTTGCATCGGGGATAAAGAATATTAATTTTGGTTTTTTACCCATACACCGATGTGTGTTAGCACTGTACTTTCCCGAGTCCTGTGAAAAACATATTACAGGCTTATTACTCGGGTGGGATTCGAACCCACGACCCTTGCAATTCTAGAGCAGTGTCTTACCAACTAGATTACCGAGATTGCCCGGTAGCTAAATAGGAAAAATATTTCATTCCTTGAAAGTTGTCGCATACGTGCTCAGCAGTTGCGTTGTTCATCTGACAGACTTGATTGACGTGATCGTAGTTGAAAGAGAAACATCCATGATGGCTCAGACACCGAACTGAACACCTGAGGCAGAGATGCCCGAGATATTTACGAAGAAATGGCCTAGTAGGGCCTGGTGCTCTACCGGTTGGTACCAAACCCCGCGGTAAAGACCGCTCACACTATAAGATGCTGAAACTTCAAGAAACATCTCAAACAAGAGGAACATCAAACTACTTGTCACGGCCATTTTGTCACTATGGCTTAAAAGGTTGAGTTGCCGAGCGCTGCACAAACACTATCTACTCCAACTCAGTGAACTGTGAGTTGAAAAATGAAAATAATACCCAATTAGTTGCCATGGAAAAGACTTAATGCAATTCTTTCATTATTGTTTAACTTCTTGTTCTTCTTATTTATTTATGTTTGGACTTTTGTTGCTAAGCCCTGGGAATTAGTTGATTCCTAACGGTAGAAAAGGACCCTGGCGTAGTAATTAGTGTGACTCATAAACCCCCGTGTATGTATTAAAATGAAATGCAATTAGCCTGGATATATTTTCGGCCTGCTCATGCACGAGAGATGTTTGGTAAAGCGGTTGATGCTTTACGCTGCATCGGAAAAGGGCAACTGAAATTGTAAACAATATTTCGTTATGATTATATGATGGGCAACAAATGAACGCGAAAATACAAATAAAATAGGCGAAAGAATGTGTGTAAACCACGAAAACAGAACCAAGAGAATGTTGAGTGTAGTTGTGCGATCTGCAATGAGGTAATTAATGCCTTGTGTGGGAAATGTCCACTTTCCAGTCTATCATCAAGTTTGTCATCAAGGCATGTCACGTGGTATTGGTATATCCGAAGCTGACAAAGAGGGCGTGTACCGCTGACGCAGGCGACAATATAGCGCTAGCGTTCTCCGTGTTCAATTCTTTTTTGCAAAGACCAATCGGGAAAGGATGTTTATAACATTCAAAACGAAATATGCACTGAGGAACTTACGATTAAACATTTTTTTTATAATTAAAACAAAAAAAAGTCCTGTTCGTCATAACCAAAGACATATGATGGTTTGTTAGATAACAAAAAAAGGCTGGATTTGTGTTGACTTCGATGCAAAAGACAAAGACAATTACAGAAAATCATTCTATAACTCTGTCAAGAAAATAATCGAAACAATGTTCTAGACGAGAAACGAAGAGAACAGTGTGATGGATTTGTATTGTTATATATATATATGTATTGTTTATATTGATTATCGTCTTCGTCTTGGACTGGAAAAAACACATCTCAAAAATCAACTTGTACCTGAGACTGAAGAGTTTCTCACCGTCAACCCAGTTGACACTGATGAGCCATCCGCTACCAAAGTACCTGAAACCGAATAGTCTGCAGCCCAACATGGCAGCACAAGTTCCGGCAACATGTTGTCTTCTCACTCAACAACACTAACAGAGAGAAACATACAAATTGCGACCGTAAAGTCACTCCCTACCCGTCCATCCTTCTATACCAAGAATCCCGATCCTAAACTCCGAGACTCATCATCGTATGATAATAACACCTTCATCTTAGTAGGAGGAGTTATTACTGCTGTCTTCTTGATGCTAGTCATCTTATTTCTTATTAACTGTCTCGTCTTCAAAAGACAATCCAAGGCAACACACAACACACGTTCTGCATCTACACCTCAAAATGATGGAGGAGAAAGTGACGCAGACAGGATATCAGAAACCCAACTGCACGGAGACACTCCGAGGTGTGATCAAGAAAATGACCACACTAGCTCTGCATGGGAGAGGTCAGTTGAGTCCCCGAGGAAAACAGTTACTGTAGTAGTGACACCGGACTTACACTGGCAGGCAGAGACAAAACATGATCGATACAATGTGGACAAACCTCTGTCCACTGAAACTGATGGATCGGTCAAGGATGGGGAGAAACGTAATGATAAACAGAATCATTCTGAGTCTACGTATGCTGTGGTGGATAACAGTCGCGCCAAAAGTAAGACATTTGACGTGGAGGCATCAAGGAAAGTCTCCCGAGGTGGGAAGGATGGATCGGAGTTGGGAAGGATGGATTGAAGCTGAATCGTGGAACAGACATCGCTCATACCTTGGTTAGTAATTCCAAACATGAAACTCCATCTGAGCATCAGAAACCAACCGTCGCTGTGAAGGATTTTCAGGTTCAAGGACGTGCTGTTGACCACCAACCGTCTGGATCAGAAAACCCCTCGCGTCATTCCGTACCATTTCCTCAAACGCCGAGCGAGCATCGCGACCCTAGCTCAGGCCGCGTTAGAGCAGACGGCAGACCGTGCTGAGGACTTTCTCGTCAAGGATGACCCAAGACAGAGGAATGTGGAAGGTCTGATCTACGCTGACTTGGATCTATCGCGAGGATCGGCAAGAATCAACAACCCCGAGGAGGAGACGGTTTATGCTGACATTGGAAACAAGAAGACTGTGGTTAAGCTGAGGGAGGGGACTATACAGACCACGCCCCAACAGGGGATGACTAGGATTGAAACGGTTTTAGAGGCAAATCTGGCGAGAATATAAAACAGTATCTGACTTTTATTAATTTCTTGAGGCTACACTGGATAATGTCTTAATGAGAAAGAACAAAAAACAACACCGATTGAACATTGATATTATATGACATTTTTAAAAACTGTTGTGGAATTATTATCTTGGTGAGGATATTATTATCTCACGTGAGGATGGTATTTGACTTGTATCAATCATCAAATGGTAGAACCCAAATTGATTTGCTGTCATGGCAACTCAAGAATCGTCGTGTGCCCAAAAGTTGTCTTTGAATAAAGTGCGTGGGCAATTAAGAAATTTTAGACTCATAAACAACGTCTTATGTAGCAGTTAAAATTTTGTAATTTGTAGCCAACGAGTTACATCCAAATGTAAACATGATTTTTTTCAATTTGAAAATTTAACAATTAAAACAAATTGTAAAAATAAACAAAAAACCCAATAATGTTCAACACATTTTATTAATAGGATCGAATCTCCCATCCCACGCTTTGCTGGAGGGACACTACTATATCATTACAAACTAATCTAAATTGTTAACACTGTCATGACAAAGATATTAATGATTGTCAGGCCAAAGATCGGCATTTGTAGAAATACGTCACAGAATGGCTAGTAATGATATCAGATTCTATGCGAAAGATCTTCCGATTCTACATGCAAAGGTGACGGTTGGTCTTTAGCTGAACGTAACTCATTTACAGCCAAGCAGCTCAAAACGCAGGGCGATGTGTCCATACCACTCAACGGGCACGATGCGAATCTTGACCGCCAAGACGGGTTTGAAGAAACGCCTCTCCACGATGCTGTTGTGGTCGGTGTTGCCATTGAATATCTGGAAAATATGATAAATGGCCAAAAAATGTGTTAATTGCGTAAAGAGGGGGGTTTTATCAACTAACAAACAAAAAGTATGGGAAGTTCAGTATAGACGCTATATTCAGCATACCTGAGTTTGACCAAGTTGGTCTTTCACATCAACAAGACATGCCAGTGAGGGTGGTTCGAACTGCACCTTGTACTTAGTCACCCACTGGCCAGCTACACCATAACGACCTTGTGTGAGTACCCCAGTGACGTAGGATGGTTTGCCTAAATCCACCTTTATCCACTGGTTGGTATCCGCTGCACGAGGAATCCATGCTTCTGTGGTGTTTTCATCAAGTGGTATCTTGTTGAGACGGCCACCAGCTGGTGTTGATACATCTGTGTAGTCCCAGTTACTTGATGCGGAGAGGCTCTCATCGGGGATCGAACCATCTTCAAGACCGAGTTTCTCTGGATCGAGAACATAAAGATAACAGATTAATTGTACATATAATGCCTACATTGCAAAAATGACTCGGCAGAAAATTAGTTTATTCGAACCGAATTTAAACGATTGGTAGCATCTGATTACTCACCAAAACCCCAACAGGCCTTCGAATGAGTGCATTTCCCATTGCCAGAAGCGTAAGTATTCTGTTGAGCAAGACGTATACACATACAATATTTGTCGTTATATAAAAATTTACAAAATATAGTTATTAAAAAAATACATGAATACGAACAAGGATTTTTCAAAAACTTAATGAAATATCATTTAAATTTGGTAAAAAAAGAAAATGCTTTCCCTTTTACTTTGTCATCATTAGTGAAATAACAAATAAAATAATAGAACACGAATAACAAATTACTTTGAATGAATTTTACAAATACCTGGTGACAAGTCATTGGTTTTGCAGTTGCGTCGTAATACGAAAAATACAGCATTCCTTGAAAGTTGTCACAGACGTGCTCAGCACTGGCGTTGTTCATCTGACAAACTTGATTGATGTGATCGTAGTTGAAAGAGAAACATCCTTGATGGCTGAGACACCGAACTGAACACCTGACGGTAGAGATGCCCGAGATATTCATGAAGGACTGGCCTAGTAGGGCGTGGTGCTCTACCGGCTGGTACCAGACCCCTCGGTAAAGACCACTAACACTATAAGATCCTGAAACCTCAAGAAACATCTCAAGCAAGAGGCAAATCAAACTACTCACGATGGCCATTTTCTTACTCTGGCTTAAAATACAGAGTTGCCGTTAACCGAGAAAACAATAACCTGAGAAATCAAGTTATTCTCACGCAGTAACCTCCAATTTTTTTTTTAGTAACTGGAAATTAATGGTGCATGGTAAATGGTTGCCATGGTTAACATTTATCACCTTTTATTTTGGTCACGTACCCAAGAACTACGGCCAGATCGAAAACGTACTGTCGAATACAAATTAGTCATTAACACCCTTTTCAAGAGACTCTAACGCAATTAGCCTAGATCGTTTATCGTTTCCACTGCCTGAGAAGAGGTCGGCTAGAAGGTTGGTATAGCAGTGGACCCTTTACGTTGTATGCAGCGCAAGCGGGCAACACCCATGCTCAACACAAGGACACTTACTGACCGTAAAATTACAATTATAATATCATTGCAAAACAAAATAGATGTTGTGTTCACAGTATATGGTCTGATAAAAATAAACCTACGTAGGTAGGTAGACAATATTTGTGCATATTTTTATATTTGGTTCATGTTACACTTAAAGGCATCGTATACACGTTTGGCAATTGTCACAGACCAGTGTTCTCACTTGGTGTATGCCAAAATATGCATAAAATAACAAGCCTGTGAAAATTTGGGCTCAATTAGTCATCGAAGTTGCAAGAAAATGATGAAAGAAAAAACACCCTTGTTGAACAAATTTGTGTGCTTTCAGATAGGAATGAGAACTTCTTGCAAGAAGTTTTTATTATTTTAGTGAGAATTTACCTCTTTCTAAAAAACTACATTACTTCAGAGGGAGTCGTTTCTCGCAATGTTTTATACTATCAACATCTCTCTGTTGCTCGTTACCAAGTCAGTTTTTATGCTAATATATGTTTTGAGTAATTACCAAACGTGTACAGTGCCTTTAAAGATCGCATGTTCGTAACCATAATGTGCTGTAGTTGCTGGATTCCAGAAACAGCAAAAAAGTCCCGAGGTTATTTTTTTCCCCGAACAAACTGGCGATGTTTGTTAACAACATTCGGAAGGATTTCAAGTTGTCAAAATCGTCCTTAAATGGATAAATATTAAGAGATCATACAAAATAAAAAAAAGCTTTACTTTTAAGTTGTTTATAGATCAAGGGTTATTACCACGGAGCACCTAAAGGGACTTATGGTGGGAAACAAAATACTCAGAAATAAAAGTTCACCTTGATGGGTGTACCTTTGACACTAAACATTGTTGGCAGCTCACTTAAGGGTAGGGTCATAGAGTGGTACCGGTAAAAAACAACCAGAATAATGTCCACAAAAACTTACTTGGCAAGAAGCACTGCAGCTGCTCATAGTAAAAACTATTTTGAGATTCCCTTCGAAGTAATACGGTTTGAATAATGTTTCAACCCAAAACATTTAAATCTGAGAACAGATTCATACATGAATCTGTTCTCATATTTTAGAGGGTTGGTGTCCCTTCGCAAATGCTACGGCCAAAAATGCGGTTGGTACCCGCTGTCACCTTGCTAAAACGTGGATGGGTTCGACGTTCTTGTGAAAATACCGTGATAGTTGTGTCTCTTTTTGTTTTTAACAAGTAGACACCGTATTTAACTGAAACTTTCACAAGTAAATTTTATTTAATCTTTCTCGAAATTTTGTCTATATATCAGCATTACGTTGACACAAACCAAACAATTACCCTATCTTTAATGGCGTGCCCTTTCCTCTAGAACCTGATTTAAGAGGAAAGGGCAAATCTGTACAGGTTTGTTATTGAACACAAAATTTGTTTGTAAGTTTTGTGGTCGAAACCGTCTCGGTCTTGTCACTTAGATAACAAAAAGAACCAATTTAACACGAGAAAAACAAATTGTGGACAAATAATTCCATATAACCTCATTGAACCATTAAACCTGCCTCATAAAAAAGAGTCGCGAACTGTTGACTTACATTACCAACGAAGGAATTAAATTGAATCTAACCACGAAGTTTATATATTCTTTCATCATATGTTTGGGGCGTTCCTTCACGAGATAACCATCTGCACAATAGTAATGAATGTTCTTGCTATCAGTTGAATAAAACATTGTGGAATTAATGAGAGACGGACATTTTGGTAGCTTTAAGGTGGCAAAGTTTTTCTGGAGATTTTGTTTTACCCTTATTTATTTATTCATTTATTATGTATTTATTTCTTATTTCAACTGGGTGGCCCATTCAGTGGTAACCACTGGTCTCCCATGGGTCCCAGCAAGAACAGTACAAACATGACACAATACCCAAATTAAACACTTAACATGAGAAAGGACACAAACTTTATACAATGTTAAAAGAAGAAAAAAAAGCATAGTAAAAAATTAACCATCAATCTAGGAAATACTACTCTGGTTATTAAAAATTTTAAAGCGGCTGATGCTGCCCGCAGGCAGACCTTTAAGAGTTGTCGGAAGGGCTTTCCATGCATGGCTCCCCCTAAATCTGAAAGTTTTTCTGCCTGCCTCTGTCCTGGGGAATGGAAGTATAACGTTCCCGGCTGTGTTGGTTCTAGTGCGGTGATTATAATTATCAGACACTTTATTAAAAACATTAAGATAAGAGGGGGCCAGCCCTGTTATGTATTTAAAAACCATTGTGTTCAAGTGTTTCTTCCTACAGACACTTAGTTTATCCCAACGTAGTGTCCCGTATACATCATTGGTGTGAGTTCTTTGGGGAACCTTGAGTATAACCCTCCCAATTCTATTTAAAAGTGTATCGAGGCTTTAATAATAATAATAATAATAATAATAATAATAATAATAATAATAATAATAATAATAATAATAATAATAATAATAATAATAATAATAATAATAATAAACCGTTTTTGTATAGCGCATAATCACTGTTAAGTCCCTATGCGCTTTAGTCCCTATGCGCTATCAAAATGTATCTTGGTACACTGACCCCTAAAACTGTCCATATTCCCTGTCTCCAACGACAGTAATGGATACTGAAGTATATGAAAGAGGTATTATTCTACAGCTCTTCCAGCCTCGGTTTGGTTACATTGATATAATAATTAGAAAACAGAAGCCACAAACAAGATGACCTCACCAAGATTGACTTCTGTAATTATTATTAAATATATTTCTGGTAACAACCAATGTTGCCTCATAAGTGTACTAAATCACTGTATTTTGCAAGCCTGAGAAAACCTGTAAGCAAGGGCGTTTGCTATGTGAAACAGAAACGCCAATAATTCAAGTTTGTCTGGCTACAATAGACATACAATTGTTGATCTATTAGTTACGGATCAGTAAAGGCCTACCGTTGGCCAGGTTCACCATGTTATAATGTGTGGGAGTTAAAACAACTTTGTTTGTCATTGAACGAGGGTAGAGATTATTGCTGGCTGAAAAACAATGTTTCGCTTTTGGTTGTCCCATTATCAGAGGAGTCTATATTTCCTCAATTAGAGTCGCCCACCCTGTTTGAAATAATAATAACAAATATCAATTCCACTTGACTGTTTAATTAAGGGGAGGGTCTGTTTTTACTCGATACAAATATCCAGTTTCTTCTGGTACTGACTGTTTTTTGACGATTACAGGAGTCCAGCTAAATTATATGAGGCGATATTGATGTCATATCTACTCAATATGAAACACAACGCTCACAATATTCTCCCCCTGTGACCCTCATCATACCATCACTAATCGACATCAGTGTCCTGCCGCCTCGTCGTCCAATAACAACGGGAGGTAATGCTACATTTCATTGTTAAATTCTGTCACAGCGTGGAGCTCTACCGACCCTCAACCTAAACTGGTTTCTGAATGGAACCGACGTCAGAAGATTTCAAGACTAATCATTTTATAATTTGGCTAACGACGGATACAGCTTACGATTCTCAAGATAAGTGTTAACCAAACCAACGTGCATTGTAAGGCATTCAGTGGAACTAAATCTGTGAAAAGAAGTGATAACTATCTGATACTCATTCATTCTCAGAAGAAAATGATAACATCCGCTACTCAAGTACCTGAGACTGAAGAGTCTCAGCCCAACCCCGGCACCACAAATTCCCGCCACACGGTGTATTCTCAATCAACAGCTCCAACAGAGAGTAACATAGCAAGTTTGACCTTTATAGAGGGAGCACATCAGACCCCACCCATCCAACCTTCTCCAAAAGATCCTTATTGTCAGTTCATCTTAGTAGGAGGAGTTATCACTGTCGTCTTCTTGTTGCTAGTCATCTTATTTCTTATTTACTGTCTCGTCTTCAAAAGACAATCCAAAGCGACACACAACACACGTTCTGCATCTACACCTCAAGATGATGGAGGAGAAAGTGATGCACAGGGGATATCAGAAACCCAACTGCACGGAGACACTCTGAGGTGTGATCAAGAAAATGACCACACTAGCTCTGCAGGTCAGAGGTCAGTTGAGTCCCCGAGAGAAACAGTTACTGTAGTAGTGACACCGGTCTTACACCAGCAACAGGCAGAGACGAAACATGATCTAAACAATGTGGATAAACCTCTGTCCACTGAAACTGATGGATCAGTCAAGGATGGGGAGAAACGTTATGATGAACAGAATCATCCTGAGTCATTGTACGCTGTGGTGGATACAAGTCGCGCCAAAAGTAAGCCATTTGGCGCCATTTCTTCCGGGGAGGAATCAAGGAAAGTATCCGGAGTCGGGGAGGATGGATCAAAGCTGAATCGTGGAACAGATACCACTCAACATACCTTGAGTAGTTATTCCAAACACGAAACTCCGTCTGAGCATCAGAAATCAACCGTCGCTGTGAACGATTTGCCGGTACCAGGACGCGTTGTTCACCGTCAACCGTCCGGTCAGAAACCCCCTCGCATCATTCCGTACCATCTCTACAAACGCCGAGCGAGCACTACGACCCAAGCCCAGGCCGGGCTAGAGCAGACGGCAGACCGTGGTGAGGACGGTCTCGTCAAGGATGACCCAAGACAGAGGAATGTGGAAGGTCTGATCTACGCTAACGTGGATCAATTGCGAGGATCGGCAATAATCAACAACCCGGAGGGGGAGACGGTTTATGCTAACATTGGAAACAAGAAGACTGTGGGTAAGCTGAGGGAGGGGAGTACAGGCCACACCCAAACAGGGGGTGACCATTGGTTTTAGAGGCAAATCTGGCGAGAAAATAAAACAGTATCTCGCTTTTATTAGGTTTCTGAAGCCTGCACTGGGTATAATGTCTTAATGAAAAAGAACAAAAAAACAACAACACCGATTGAACAGAGAGACGCTTCTTCAAGCCCATCCTGGCGGTCAAGATTCGCATCGTGCCCGTTCCCTGCGTTTTGTTGCTTGGCTGCACATGAGTTACGTGCAGCAACATACAAATCCTCACCTTTGCAGCAGAATGGGATATTCTTTCGCATAGAATAAGATATCATTACTAGCCATTCTGTGACGTATTGCTACAAATGCCGATCTTTGGCCTGACAATCATCAATATCGTTAACTCTTTGTCTTGACAGTGTCAACGATTTAGATTAGTTTGTAATGATGTAGTAATCTCCCTCCAGCAACGCCTGGGATGGAAGATTCGATCCTATAAATAAATATGTTGTACATTATAGACTGTGCAAGTCCCGCGCATATTTGAGCTTCCGGGACCATTGTGGTCCCAACCATATGGAGATTTACGTGGGCAAGATTTTGTTTTGTCCATTATTTTAGTTTAACGTCGTTTACGACCATGAACAGTATATATGTTGTTGGGAATGTAATACTAAGTGATACAAAATTTGAAAGTAAAATCAATTCAACAATATAACGAAGAAAACCAGAGAATTATACATGACCTCAGCTTCCGGTTGCTGCAAAAATGTTAGCATTTTGTGCTCACCTACGATCACAAAACTTATGTGAACGCTTGTTTTGGATGCGCGATGATAATCGCCAGATGCTGTTTTTGCAACGCGAAGCCTTTTCTTTGCAGTATGGTTGTTGAGGCGTCAGCGTCCTCTATACTGCGTCAAGCGTTAATTTTACGCCCGTGTGACCATTGCGAATCCACGTAAGTGGTTTCTGAAAAGTTAAGATCAAATAAGCATCCTTGTTCCAGAATTTATATTTTGCCTTAATAATTATTAACACATTGTTTGTGTATTTTTTTTAAAACTAAAACTGATTTAATAAACTTGTTCTTCAGATTTTATAATTAAATATAATTTAAAACAAAGATTTGATTTCGGAGAAAAAAATGTTCTTCGTTTGACGTGTTTTCTCGTTCCGATACGCGTGAGACTTGCACAGTCTAATAGCAAAATCCTTTGTTGTTTTATTTGCTTGCACGTTTGAAATAGGATTTTATTTATATTTGTATATGTATTTTGTTTATTATAATCATTTAATATGCTTATTGAAAATCATGTTTACATTTAGATGTAAATCACTGGCTACAAATTGCAACATTTGAACTGCTGCTATAGACGTTTCATTAATTAAATATGCGCTGTTTTATGAGTCTATAATTTCTTAATTGCCCACGCACTTTTTTCAAATACAACTTTCGTTACGTCCTTTTTTGGGGGCACACGACGATTATTATTATTATATTTATGATTTAATCAAAAAATTCAATTTGGTTGCCAGAGGCAAAATTACATTGAATTTACAATTTTTAAAAAACAATTCAGCAAAAACTTTGATTGGATGAAGAGAAAGGTGGAGCATTAAACAGTTACGCAAAAATTATCCAACAAGTACACACTAAAATCTGAGTGGATACAAAATATATTGTGAACGTTATGTTTAAAAACTCACAAGAAACCAAGTGAGTTGCCATGACATGAAATTGATTTGGTTTCAACCATTTTGATGATTCATAAAAGTCAAATATCATCATGACGTGAGATTTTAGATTGGTCGCTATCAAACTAACAATTCTACAATTTGTTTTTCAAAATGTGTTTTTGTCGGTGTTGCTATTGAATATCTAGAAAGTATGATAAATAGCCAACAATTTGTTAATTGCGTAAAGGGGTTTTATCATCTGCCAAAGAAATATAAAGTTCAATGGACGCTATAATCTGCATAACAGAGTTTGGCCAAGTTGGTCTTTCAAGTCAACAGGACATGCCGGTGAGGGCGGTTAGAACTGCACCTTGTACTTAGTCGTCCACTGGCCAGCTACACAACTTTACAAACAAATGTCATTATAGACCTATATGTTGGTTGTTTTGATTACACTCAAGGATTTATTTATTTATTTACCTATTTTTTGTTGTATCAATTTTTAAAATAAAATTTGACTAATAGGTGACCACTGACCAAAATATTTGCTCGGCCTTTGAGATAATTATAGGACGAAGTAAGGCAGCAATCGGGTGAACAATGTGTGAGGAAAAAAAACATTTTATAAAAATTCACAACCTGACCACTACTGACCACAAGTTGACATTGGCAAACATTTATGAACATTCCAAAATAGACGAAATACATAGAAAAAGTAAAATAACCATTTATGTACTTTTCCCCCCAAATTGACCACTTTCCAAAACCTGGGAACACCCCCAAATGCTGCTCGACCAAATAAAGCATTGCACCAAGGTCTGCTACAATCGGCCAAATAATGTGGAAAAAAGCATTTTGTAATTAATATTCATATTGACCACTACTGACCACTAAAAAATCCAAACCAAACCAAACCCCAGAAAGAACCCCCCTGTCTAGCTCATCCCGCCCTTCCTCCTCCAAATTCCCCACCGGTCCTACAGCTAAGCGCCCTGCTCCGCCCCCCTCTCCGGCCCGTCCCTCCACCAGCCAAACCCCTCCTAATTCTAAACAGTCCTCAGATACCACGAAGCAATTATCTTCTGCTCCGACTCTAAACTTGTCATCACAATTAGCGCAAGCAGAAGTCGGCACAGCCGGGGATAAGACCCCAATGCCCACACCCTTCTGGTCCCCACCGGTCCCCTCCCGTCAAAATATTCCCCTGTTCTCCACGGTTGTTTCCCAAAAGAAACAAAACAAACCCGCAGCGAAAAACGTGACTGTTGTTCTCACCCCTCTGAGAGCCAGTACATCGTCTTCCCTCCCCGCCCCAACAACCGACCCCTCCCCTACAACCCTTTCCTCTCCTTCCCCTCACCCCACGCATTCACTCCGCCCTTCCCCTTCACCCAACCCCTCCCCTTCACCCCGCCCCTCTCAAAATCAATCCCCCACCCCGTCCACCCCGATGGAGGAGGGATCAGAACTGAGTGAACACGACTCAATGTACTCAGACAGTAGCCAATATTCTCAGGACTTCAATGAGTTTACTAACTTAAAAGTTTCCAAAGGCCCCCTAAATAACACTGAGATGGTCAAATTCCTAAAGACCGTTAAATCTAGCAAAAAGGCGTCTCTGATTGCACGTAAATTCACTTCCAATATCCCGGGGCTAGTTCAACAGCTCAAACCAATGAGGAACAGCCCCTACTTCAAAAACATCAGCAGCAGAGGCTTAGGCTACTCATTAAGAGACTGGACCCCGATGAACCCCTCATCACCCGTAAAAAATTAACGGTCTTCTTGTTTTTCTTATGGCGGTTAGCATAGCTACCCTCAACACCCAAGGATGCTACGAGGAACTGAAAAACCTTAGCATCAAAACATACGTTGACTTAACTCTTCACAACCCTGACATTGTTTTCCTGCAGGAAACGTATAAACTGAACGAAAACTCTTCTTGTTGGGAACATTGGCCTTATCGCGTCCATTGCTCACCCGGGGACACTCGCGGGGCAGGGGTCGTTACCTTGATCAAAAATAATTGTAAATGCGATACTTTAACCTCGTCCACATTATTTAAAAACCAGATTATGTATAATAAAATTGTGTTAGACTCTACCACCTACCACATTTATAATGTTTTAATCCCCCAAACGGACTGTGTGGCCATACAATGCATTGAAACTCTCCGTGCTCATTGTATTCAACACAATGACGGCTACTTAATAGTGGGCGGTGATTTCAATTGTACTATTAATCCATGTCTGGACAGATTTCGTACCTCCTTTGAAAGAAGGATTAAAGTTGCTCAAGCGCTCCAAAACTTGATGAGTGAGTTGAATGTCAGTGACGTTTGGCGCAGACAAAATCCCACCAAGTGCGAATATACCTGGTTTAGGAATAGTCCTTGCAAAGACAACTATATGTCTAAGGCCAGATTGGACAGAATTTACCTCCCAAATGATATTCTTCCTTCTGTGATGTCTTGTAAAATAAATCCCTGCGCTATATCCGATCACAGTGCAGTCACCGTCAATTGGAAAGCCTCCTCCTCTCCACGGAGAGGTAGTTCATATTGGCATTTTAATAACTCTCTCTTGGATAACAAAGAGTACACAGATACTATTGCTATATTTTGGAGACAATGGCAATCCCAAAAGACGTTTTTCAGCAATATTCGCACGTGGTGGGACTTCGGTAAAACAAAAATAAAACAATTGACGCAGATTTTTGGCACAAAAAATGCAGAGACCAAACGGGAATCTGTCCGGCTTCTTAATGAAAGCATACAGCGGCTCCAGTCGTTACCACATTTGTCTGCTGAAATGCAACCCCACTCTCAAGGAACAGAGGGACGCCCTATCCTCCTTGTACCACCAAGAAGCCAAGGGTGCCCTCATTAGAGCGCGCTTTAAATATATTAACGAAGTCGACACCTGCTCTTCCTTCTTCGGTATGGAAAAATCTACCTCATGTGCGAAATACATCTCCAAAATTCGTCTCCCCTCCGGAGAAGTTACTGAAAATCAGAGTGAAATTAATTCCCACATTCACAATTTCTACTCAGACTTATACTGTCGCACTAATACCGATGAGGAGGCAGGTGACCGCCTACTTCAAACCATCCCCACGCTTGACCCCCATGACGCGGAGGACTGCGATAGGCCACTCTCAGTCGAAGAGTTAGATGTCGCAATCGGACAATTGGGTCGCAACAAATCCCCCGGACTGGACGGTCTTACGTCCGAATTTTACCAGCACTTTTTGCCCGTCATTAAGGACGATGTAATTTATGTACTTAATGACTCTATTCAAACTGGGTCTTTACCGGTTTCCTGCAGGAGAGCCGCTATAACTCTCCTTCCAAAAAAGGGTGACTTATTGGATATAGCGAACTGGCGCCCAGTTTCCTTACTGAACACGGACTACAAACTATTTGCTAAAGTCCTCGCTAACAGACTGAAAAATGTCATCGAACAAGTTGTCCATTCAGACCAAAGCTACTCGGTGCCGGGACGCTCCATCCATAACAATGTCAACATCATCAGGGACAGCCTTATGTACTGTAACACCGAAAATATCCCGCTGGCTCTTCTAAACCTAGATCAGAGAAAAGCTTTTGACAGTGTCGACTACGGGTATCTTTTCAAAACCATGAAAGCGATGGGCTTTGGCCAAAACTTGATCTCTTACGTCAGGCTAATGTATTCTAATACAGAGAGCATGGTAAAAGTGGGCGGATCACTCACCTCCCCCCTCCCTTTTGAAAAAGGAATTAGGCAGGGGTGCCCACTATCTGGCCAACTGTTTTCGATTGCCATCGAACCACTCATACACACCCTCCGCAAAACACTTAACGATAGCGGCCTACAACTGCCGTGCCGTACCAAAAGTGATAGAAACCTTGTTGTCTCGGCGTACGCGGATGACGTCACCTTTTTTGTCACCAGAGACCGTGGTTTCGACATTGTCAAAGGCGTTTACAATCTGTACAGCCAAGCCTCTGCTGCTCGTTTAAATCTTAACAAATCCCAAGGGTTATGGGTCGGACCGTGGGCCTCTAGGTCGGACAAGCCACTAGATTTCAAATGGAATAACGAAGGGTTAGTCTTCCTTGGAGTACATCTAGGTAATTCTAATGCTTACGTGCAGAAAAACTGGTCAATGTGCAGGCAGAGGATTGAAAAATGTCTCTCTCAGTGGAAAAGACTATCTTCAGCGATCAGGGGGGGGGGGGGGGCGGGCGGGCTTTTTTTTCATAAAAAAAAAAAAAAAAAATGAGAAAACAAAAAAAAAAGAGAGAGAGAGAGGGGGGAGAAATGGGGAAGGGAAGATTTTGCTGCTTGGTATATTTTCACGCCCCCCCGTTTGGAAAATCCTGGATCCGCCCCTGATCTTACACAATGTCCCTGAAAGGCCGTGTCCTCGTGGCTAATCAACTTGCAGCGTCCAAACTGCTTCATGTTTTAGCCACACTTTCCCCTCCCGATAAACTCGTTGATGAACTCCAGGAAAGACTGACAGAATTTGTTTGGGCTGGTAAAAGGCACTGGCTCAAGAAAAGTATCTTGTTTTTGGATCAGGACAGAGGGGGTTTGGGTCTCACCTGTCTCCGGGCACGTATACTCACTTTCCGTTTTAACTTACTTCGTTCTTTTCTCTCGGGTCAAAAAGACAACCCTTCTTTTCAACTAACCCGATATTACTTCAGGCGGTATCGTAATCTTGGGCTCGATTTCGAATTATTTTCAACCGAGATTGACCCCAAATTTTTCCCGCACCTCCCCACCTTCCACAGTGAGTTAATGCGTGCCTGGGTAGTGATAGGAGCTCGAGTTGCAACACTTCCCACTGATTTTTTTTCATTTGTTAATTTACCGATTAATAGCCATTTCTTTAAGGGGTTAGATGGAGACGGAAACGCCCTCGCCCGCCGACTCATGACGTGTGGGATTCGTCTCGTCAAGGATCTTTTGGACATGAACACCGGATCCTGGCACCCCCCAGAACACTTCAAGAAAGAAACTACAGTAAGAATGTCCGCCAGATGCCTCTCCGCGGACCTCGGCAGGTTTCAACGTTTTATCTCCTCGTTGCCTGGAGGCTTCGATGTCGATGGACACGGAAGACGCCGGACGATTCTGGAGGAGAGCGGTGGCCCTCCCCCACTACACAATATAACAGTCATGGCCGACACAGACGGAATGATAGCTTCCAAAAGAACCCTGTATAAATGCTTTAACGAAGCACTCAACGATCTTCCGAAAAAAATCTCCATCCACTGGCAAAACACAGGACACATCGACAAAAACTTAAATATACAGTGGAGGACAATTCATCACCTCCCTACTTCCAAAAGGGAAGGGGACATCCAATATAAGCTCCTTCACAATATTCTTCCGTCCCTTCAGGTTCTTCATCACATTCAACCCGACATCTCCCCTCTATGCGGATGGTGCGGCGACGAAGGGACGACTACCCATCTCTTCATTACTTGCCCTGCAATTCAAACTTCTTTAACTCTGCTTCACACTCTGCTACAACGGCTACTCCCTACCGAAGCACTGGACTTCACCCACTACTGGACACTCATCCCACACGTCAGGGGCCGCCCACGCGAGGTCGTCCGTCTTTCCAACTACCTCATTATTAGTCTTAAATCCGTTATTTATTGGTTATACCAACATTCTATCTTTGTGGACCCTTTCACTCTCTGGCGCAGCCGCATTCAACACAAAATAATGTCTGAATTCCTTTTTTACAAATCTCAGAACAACGTTCCGTCCTTTGAAGAAAAGTGGAACATTAATAACGCCGTATTTAGTTTTCTCAGGAATGAAATCACCTGGTTAATCTAAATTTGTGACTGCGCCAAACTTGGTTTGGCTTCCCCCCCTTTGCATTGCTTTTTTTGTATTGTATACTTGTTTTATATTTGATGTATTGTTGTCATGTAATCGATTGGAACCGCCCCTGTAGGTTGTATATTGTTTTTAAGTTTTAATGAGGCAAAATAAAGTTCCAGTTGAAAAGTCAAAAAAAAAAGTCATATTGACCACTACTGACCACTAGATGACCATTGGCAAATTGTATGAGCATTCCTAGGTTTATGAAATACATTTAACAGGTAAAATGATAAAGACCACTACTGAACGATAGGTGAGCACTGGCAAAATCCGTGTACACCCCAAATGTTGCTCGACCCAATAAAGTATTGGCTTAAAAAATGTGAGAGAAAATGCATTCGTTAAATATTAATTTAATGACCTCTGCCGATTAATAGGTGATCACTGGCCAAGATCTGTGTACACCCCAAATGTATCTCGAGCTAATGAAGCATTTTAGTTAGGCTGCAATCGGCTCAAGAATTTGGAATGGGAAGCATTTTGTAAACATTCATTACCACTACTGATCAATAGACGACCATTGGCAAATCTTTTTGAAGTTTTCTAGACATGAAATAATACACTTAAAATGAAACAAACAAACAAACAAAAACCTAGAAATTCAGTTTTTCTGACATCACAAAAACAAGGTGTTCGTGTTAATTATGTTAACTATTCTTCATAATTCAAGATTCGTAATTCGTGATGTGACCAGATGGTCCCCTGCTATGTATGATGACGTTATCACCTGATTGTTAAACAAAATAAAAAGAATTCTAAAGACAAAACTATAGCGTGGAAGATATAATGTTATTTCAAGGGTTACGATTTTATGAAACAATAATTTATTGTCACCAGAGGGCGGTGTGTAGCTTGACGTCATCATTAATATAATTATTTGAAAGGGCCAAGGGTCAACTGTCATTTCCTTCAGAGTAACGTTTGTCGACTTCCCTTTTATCTTGGCTGCAGATCTCAAAACAAGGCTTGAAAATACTCTCAAGTATGCCATTCACTGAAGCTTAATTATATTGTGGTATGAAAATTGATTCTTTATTGATTTATAAATAAACCTTTGCACAAGCTATGCAATTCATGTAGACATAGTAAGTTGTAATTCTTATAAGTTTCCAAAAGGAATTCAACTAAATTTGGATTCTTTAAGTATTGAATATGCGTGAAACATTAATTGTTACTTTTAAACTTAATGGTGATGTCAGATGTAGTTAAAATAAATCAAGCACAGTGTCAGCATGCAGGACGAAGAACGGGTTCAGGGCGGGGTTGTTATGCCACTGTGTGTACCACTCCTGTTAGTTAACATTTGTCCTTGGGTAGCTTTGTCATTACGAGATTGGACGTGGTTATCAAGTTGTAGAAGTTTCTGGGTCTTTCTGTTTGGGTAGTCGATAAATTAACGTTTTCATTGTGAATAGCTTTCAAACTGTGGGTCTATTTTCGACATTTTGGAACAGTGTCTGCTGGGCTTTGCTCTCGTTATTAATGTTCTACATTTTGTGTGTCACTTTTATGTTGGAAAACTACGATTTGAAATTCCATGCAAAAAACTGAGCCCTTCCTCCGCCCCTAAACTCACACACGTGTGACGACCCAGTAAATTAAGAACTACACCTTTTTTCCTGACCTTTTTCCTGCTTATTTGCAAATCGACCACTGTTCTTGTAAATTATAACAACATTTACAAGAACTTGGCTTAGCTAGGTCGCTATTGCATTGCACTTCAAATCGAGAACTAAGAAGCCAAATTATGCATCGTAAACAATTTTTGGTTCTTTGATTAATATTCACACATGTAATTATTTGATCCATATATAGGCCTTTGGAATACCAGAACCAAAGTCAAAATTAATCTCACTAAATATATCTATCCATAACTTTTGTAGATTCCCCTAAACAACTTTAATCAACGATCCTTATGTGGGGGCGATTACCTTATCAAATTAAACATTTTCCAAGTATTGCAAAACACATTAGTTGATGTAGGCCATGAACAAACAAAAAGTCAATCAATGATCTGTAATATGTTGGTTGGTTGATGTTTTACTTGGCAAAATAAACCATTTGCAACTTGTGCACGACAGAACCGTTTGTCAATAGTTGATGTACTGAACCATACATTTATGTAGTTTCCAAGCAGTAGTTTACGGGTTATGCACACAATATGTTTTAGTTGCAAAACCAAACAAATCGTATGATTATTTATTGTATGCGATCTTATTGGGTAAGGGGTTGGGTTGGGTTGAATGACGGAGATAGGGTTGAGGGGGGGGGGGCTGTTGAAGAAAATGCTGATCACTTTAAATCTCTTGGCACCAGTTGCTACTTAAAATTTAAACGTTTCCTTTTCCTTTTTCCTGTTTATTTAAAAGTCTACCACTTTTGTTGTAAATTATAACAACAGGTACAATACCGGTAACTTGACTAAAGCTATAGGTCAAAGTCCCGGGGCGCTCAGCAAACCGAAACCATTTTTCAGGGAACTTCATTTTCTTTTGAGGAAATACATGTTGTTATTTTACTGCAGTTGTCGAGGAGTTTAAAGCCAAATTATGGAGACCAATCTGACATAAAACATTCAACTGCAAAACACCAAGTTCTTTTATAACTAATTAGTCTTTGTTCTCATTATTTACACTCCTATATCAAACTCGGATAGATTTGATAAAAGTCCCCTTCAAGACAAACTTGATGTATGTATAGATGATGAGGCATTAGTTGGTCACGTGGATATGACGTCATCTATTGACCTGCATTCCAGATATTCAAGAAATCAACCAAGGGTAAATTTTTACTTTGTATTCATAAATAGTGCGATTTCAGCTGGGGCAACCGATCTGTTTCAACATGAAAATCTCTCTGAGAGAATGTTCTTTGTTATTTGACGAAATGCCTTAATGAGAGTCAGTAGATGATAACACTGAACATACTGTTGCTTATAACCAACTTGCCAGAAAATGCAGCCAGTCTGGAGTAGACATTCCTCAAAAAAGACGTCACCGTTCCCAGAGTTAGGTATGGTGTGTAACATCCAGCAAATGTCAAAATGGCATCAAGGAATGTCTTGAGAGCTCTGTTTTCATGATTATGGTTTGCCTCATTGTTGCCGTTTTTGATTCAATTGTTGTTCATGTTGGCGACCACTACATTCATACCGTTCGCTTTAATTGTGCTTTATTTATTTTGCTTGCATTACCACTTTCATTAACTGTGTCGCTGTATCACTAGTATAATATTTCGTATGTCCGTCTGATGTCTACTAAGTTTATGTCCACTCCGGTTGTTTGTCTGTTTTTGTTTGATTGTTTTGTTTTGTTTTGTCTTTTGTATTTTGTCTTCCTTGTTCAATATTGTTTATTTAAATATATTCTTTGTTTGTGTTTTAGGCATTCCGTTTATAAGCTTCGGCTTCTTGTGAAATGCCTCCACTTGGTAGTTTTCTTGTATCAATTGTTTTGTTTTTCTAAAGTGATTATCCATTTGGAAATAAATGTTGATGAATTGAATTGAATTGAATTGAATTTTAATCAATCGATAGTAACTAAATGACATAAATAGTGTTGGAAATATATCTGTAAGAAGAATGACCCAAAGATAAAGAAATAATTAGGCGTTCACAATTCGGCATATCTGCAGTGTATTATCAAATTGTGCAGACATCTGTAATACAAATTTGTTGATTGAATTCATTGCCAAGAGTATTGCCAGGAAAAGCAAAACCATGTTTATCCGGGAACTGGTACACCTACAGGAAACTTGTAGGGTCGTATTACAGCGAAAGACCGTTCAATGTTAAGACAAATAATCGAAAGTATAGACATTAGAAAACACATTGTTAATTTCTTTATGACCAATTCGCAGCCCACATCACCAAAAGGCCACCCGTCCAGAGCAGATGCTACAACACTGAGTAATGTATAAAGTCCAACAAGGATGTCAGACAAAATAGCGATGTCATCAGAATCTTGGTGCTGTCAGCCAAGTTGGTTACACAGCAATTGAAAGAATATTCCCAGATATTAACTGTTTTATGGTTTCCAATCTTTATCTTGTTAAGTGCAGTTTGTCTTTTTTAACAGAAAGTGTTCTCTATGTTCCTTTTCGATGTACGCTTTAAAGTTTACAGAACATAAATCGGCCTTTGTAACATACATTTTAATATGAAATGAGACAATTCTCAGAAAAAACACACACGGAAATAAAGGAAGTTCCATTTAACAAACATGTGGGGCCTTCCCTTATGAGATGTAAATCTTTACAACCGAAATACATATTTATAGTTTTCTGTCAAATGAATAAAACATGTTGAACTTCATTGTTGACAGACATTACAAGGAAAATAATAATAACGTTCGTGATATAGAAGCTTTTAATACACTGGGAAATTGTCCATAGATCGTAGCTGCTATACACCAGGCAAATTGTGTTCAACCCTTTAACACCACCATATTTTGAAGCTTTGGAAAAAGATGTATCCAGTTGTTCTGGTTGTTCTTGTATTGACCTATGGATGCAGGGCGTGTGTCATTACGGGTCATCCAGAAGACGCCGTAGCCAAAATAGGAGAGAATGTCACGCTGTTGTGTCCAACTGACGTAGCAGTTACCAGCTGTAAAGATAAAACGTGTGTGCTTTATTGGCAGCTGGAGAAAAATGGCAAATTTGAATTCATATCTTCATGTGCTAATGTGAATCCTGGGTATCGAGACAGATATTCAGTGTCTTCTGGTCCTGAATGGTCTTTGACGATTAAAGGAGTCCAGCCAAGTGATGTGAGGCGATATCGATGTTACCTTTACTCATGGGACACACAAAGCTCACACAATCTGCCCCCTTTGACCCTCATCATACCATCACTAATCGACATCAGTGTCCAGCGGCCTCATCTTCCATTAACAACGGGAGATAATGCTACATTTCACTGTAACGTTCAGTCACAGCATGGAGCTCTTCCGACCCTCACTGTGAAATGGTTTGTGAATGTCAGAAGATCAATCATTTTATCATTTGGATAACGACGGATACACCTTAACATTTCTCAAGATAAATGTTAACCACACTAACGTGTATTGTAAGGCATTCAGTGGAACTAAATCCGTGAAAAGAAGTGATAACTATCCTCAGAAGAAACCGGTAACACCCGCTACTCAAGTACCTGAGACCGGAGGGTCTCGGTCCAACCCTGGCAGAACAAATTCCCGCAACATGGTGTCTTCTCACTCAACAACACCAACGGAGAGAAACATACCAAGTGTGACCGTAGAGGGAGCACATCAGTCCCCATCCATCCAACTTTCTCCCAAGAATCCTGATCCTAATATCCAAGACACATCCTTGGATGCTAACACCACCGTCACCTTAGTAGGATGGTCCATAGCTGCTGTCGTCTTCTGTCTCTTCATCTCATGTACATATCGTGACCAAAAGACGATCCAAAGCCAAACATGATTCTACCCGTGTAGTTCTGACGGCTCAAGATAAAGATGAAAATGAGTATGAGGAAATGGAAACCCAACTACACGGGCCAGCTACCAAGAACTGATTATCAGGTAGTCTGTGTTGACTGTGTACGTCAAGTGGACGCCATCTTTTTACTTTTGTAGGGATAAGCCGTTCCCGCAACGGTGACTTTTAAGGTGTGCAAATCCTTTTTTTCTCGAGTTAAAGGTATCGTACACGTTTGGTAATGACTCAAAACAAACATTAGCATACAAACTTACTTGGTAACAAGCAACGGAGAGCTGTTGATAGTATAAAACATTGTAGGAAACGACTCCCTCTGAAGTAACGTAGTTTTTGAGAAAGAGGTAATTTCTCACTAAAATAATAAAAACTTCCTGCAAGAAGTTTTTATTCCTATCTGAAAGCACACCAATTTGTACAACAAGGGTGTTTTTTCTTTCATCATTTTCTTGCAACTTCGATGACCAATTGAGCCCAAATTTTCACAGTCTTGTTATTTTATGCATATTGTTGGTATACACCAAGTGAGAACACTGGTATTTGACAATTACCAAACGTGTTCAGGACCTTTAAAACAATAGTTTAATTACATATTATTTCTCTGGAGGATGGCGCTGTTTTAAAACGTACAATCGTTGAGCTTCAATACTAATACTTTTTTTCTTCAATAGTTACCGAGCCAACATTTTACATTAAACTCCAAATCGGCCGCTATTGAAGTAAACATTTGGTGGATCTTTGTGGAATCTGCAAATAAGAAAAGTGGTGATTTTGAGAATATTTAAATCGTATTACCTCGACGTAAAGGTTACTTTGGTTAGGCCTATATGGACATGAACTTTATAATCGGTTTGTTTCGATGGTGACCAACCTGGCATAAAACATTCAACTGCAAAGCACCATGTTTTAATTATTTTTAATTCAAATCAAACTCGGATGGTGGTGGTGGTGGTGGTGGTAGTGGTGGTGGTGGTTGTGGTTGTGGTGGTGGTACCAGATTAATTTCTTCCAGCCTCGGTTTGGTTACATTGATTTAAATAGAATACAGAAGCCAAAAACAAGATGACCACACCATGATTGACTTTTGTAATTAGCTGTTCCGACATACGCTATTGTTTTCGTCGAGATTTTTATTAATTTTAGCTGTTCCGACCTACAGTTGGAACAGGTTTTGTTTTCGTCGAGATTTTTATTATTTTTATTATTATTATTCTTTCTATCTGCCTAAATCCCCATAGCTTTTGTGCACACTTTTTAGTTTCATTCTTAAAAAAAACTTAGTGAATATGAAAGACTTAAATCCTATTTCATATTGAAGCTTAGGCCATAAAGTTGTTGTAAAATCTAATTAGCTTAAATAAATTAATTAGTTTACTTAGTTATAATGACATGAATATTTAATTAGCAAATCTTATTACCACCATATCTCAAAAAATATACCCCCGATCGTCAAACTTTTTTTAGTTTTAGACTTCTGGGATAATGTAGATGTGCTTGCCGGCCTAAAATGCAGAACGACGTCATCACGACGTCATTTATTCGGCGTTTTCACCCGTGTACAAACACATGGGGATTGTGAAAACAAACCTGACTTCTAGAAACATAATTTTTCAATTAAGCTCAAATTTAACGTCCTAGAGTACACAAATGTTTTATTAAAACAAGAAAGATTTTATTGAAGGTCAGTTTAAAAGCATCAAAACTTATTAAAACATAGTCAGTGGAGAAAAAAAACAAATTCTGAGGCAAATTTAACGCCATGGGTACACTGCCTAGAATTTGATATGTATTTATATACGAAAATTAGTCAAAATCTAAACTTTTTAAACGATTGAGGGCGCTATACGAGTTTAACGGTGCAGTTATTTGCTTTTTTCAACTGGCGATCAAGTCCTAAACCCTTTATGACCCGGGTTGTTGCGTTTTTTTGTAGAATATACATAGAGTCATCATTCCTGTCGCCGACTGACACAAGTTCACTCAGAACAATCGAGAATTATTTGTCTGGCTCTCAGCGCAGTGTCTTGTGACCGCTCAAATCTGCAGATCGTTATTCAGGTTTCAGCGTGGACGTGAAAAATAGACCGCCGTGTTCTGAGACGATGTGCCGGCGTGGTAGAATTGTTTGCGCTTGGGTCCCGTTCGCCGGAAAACGATATGTTTTAGGTTTTTTATGCAAAGGCATTACTTCAGAAAACCGCCGTGTAGCAAAAAACTTACTGGTGGTTGCAATAAAGCAATAAAAAGAATTGATTGAGGAAAGGGCTAGGTGTAGAAAAGAGAAATAAGCTTTTTCATGAATTTGGGGGTGTGAAGAGCAAAAATTACAATACACTTATCCCATATATGAATTTACTGTTTTAGCCAAAACAAGAATAACATTTCAGGGTAGAAAAATTGTTACATTTACGATTTTAATACAAGAGCATTTAGCTTTACATGCATTTGTAGTTATTCTTTAGTAAACCCGTAACCGTTTCTGAAACGGTCAGTTACATGTGTAAAGCCCGGTTCATACTTCCTGCGAATGCCAATGCGAAACAAATATTGACGTCACAAATTCGCAACAAATAATTCGCAAGAGTTGAGCCGTGCTCAACCTTTGTGAATATTCGCAGTGTAAACACAGTTGTGACGTCAAATTCACGTCAAATTCGCTTCGCATTCGCATTCGCAGGAAGTATGAACCGGGCTTAACCGTTCTCATTTATTATGGTCAAAATTTCGCGACACTTTTTGAGGTTGATTTTTTTACATTACTTTTTCCGAACCGGTTGTTTTTCTTATTGTGTAACCGTTTCTGAAATGGTTGGTAACACACGTTTCATTAACAAAAAACCCTCATTAACACAACCACTCACAAATAAAAAAACATTGGGTCTTCATTGCAACATTTTGACTTTGCGCAATCACCCTGCAGAATAAACGATCATGTGCAATCGATTTGTTGTGCAACGCCCTCTGGCGTTCAATGTTTCTTGCAACTAATGCCGCACGCAAAGTACTTCCTGCGAATACTTCTTGTGAAGCGAATTCTCTTGCGTCACAATTGAAAGGGCAGCGCGAACCGATTATTGCGGCACCAAAATTCGCTTCGCATTCGTATTCGCAGGAAGTTTAAACCGGGCTTTAAGCCTATAAATTGGAAACGATATGGGTGTGTGTGGCATGGGATCTTTTGCTGTGCAAATCGTGATCGCAATTATTATGGTCAGCATTTCGCAGCACTTTTCAAGTGAATTTGTCAACATTTATCCGAACCGTACAAATGTGAACCTTGAACCGTAAGATCTGTCACTTAACTGTGTAACGGTCACAGGTTTACGTTTAAGCCTGCGCATTCACGGTAATTTTTTTAAACGTGTAACCGTTTCTGAAACAGTTGGCCACCCGTGTAACAGCAGTTTCATAAACAACATTTCAAGTAAAAAAAAACCTGTTTGCACAACCGGCATGTGATCAAAAACATTGAATCTCTTCATTCTTCATTGCAGCATTTTGACTTTGCGCAATCACCCATCGCAAAAGCGAGCATGCGCAATCGATTCGTGTGGAACGCCCCCTAGCGTTCAATGTTTCTTACAAATATTGCTGCACGCAAAGTTGTATTGAAATAACAAAGACTACGAGAGTTACCTGAAAGAAAGAATTTTTTTTTTTAAACACGAAGGCTTTCACTAATAGTTATTCCAGACCATTAAAACTAATCAAGGTACAATCTATTTTTAAGATAATTAACGATGAAGTGACAAATCGGACCCATCGCTAGCTGGCAAATTGTGCCGTGATTGCGCAATCACGGCTAGGCGTCAAAGACTGCCGTGATATTGGAACCCTAACGAGAGAGGTTATACGTACGTTCTAATAGGGTTTTCGTTAAAAGGCATTGGATTGGGATAAGTTACATACCATCGTGTACCTTATCAAATTGATTAGTATGAAAAACACATTTTTGCTACTCTGACGTCATCAGGTGTCAAATTACGGTAATTCAAAGCTTTAATTAGTTAATCTTTGCAGCACCATATCTCAAGAAGTGCACAGCCGATTTTCAAACTGTTTTCAGTTATAGACTCCTTGGGCATTGGAGATTAGCCTTGGGTTATCGGGAAACCTGACCTTTAGTTCCGGGTCAACCGGAAGTGGGACCATATCTCAAGAACTACACAACTGATTTTCAATTTCTTTTCAGTTATAGATCCTTTGAGCATTAAAGATTGAACTTCGGTTACCGTCACCCCGGGTTGACCTTTACTTCCGGGTCAACCGGAAGGGGGACCATATTTCAAGAAGTACACAGAAAATGTTCATTTTCTTTTCAGTTATAGATCCTTTGAGCATTAAAAATTGAACTTCGGTTACCGTGACCCCTTGATGACCTTTACTTCTGGGTCAACCGGAAGTGGGACCATATCTCAAGAAGTACACACCCGATTTTTAGTTTATTTTCAGTTATAGAACCTTTGAGCATTGCAGATTGAACTTGGGTTACCGTCACCCAATGTTGACCTTTGGCTCCCGATCAACCGGAAGTGGGACCATATTTCAAGAAGTACACTGCCAATGCTCAATTTCTTTTAATTTATAGATTCTTTGATCATTAAACATTGAACTTCGGTTACCATGACCCCATGTTGACCTTTACTTCCGGGTCAACTGGAAGTGGGACCATAACTCAAGAACTACACAGCCAATTTTCAAATTATTTTCAGTTTAAAACCTTTGAGCATGTTAAAAAACACGGAACAACTTTGTGTTTGTTCACAAACACCTAATGTCTAGTTATTATTATTATTATTATTATTCTTTCTATCTGCCTAAATCCCCATAGCATTTGTACACAATTTTGTTTAATTCCTTAAAAAAACTTAGTGAGTATGAAAGACATAAATCTTATTTCATAAGGAAGCTTATGTCATGAAGTTGTTGTAAAATCTAATTACCTTAAATTGATTAATTAGTTTACTTAGTTATAATGACATGAATATTTAATTAGCAAATCTTATTACCACCATATCTCAAAAAATATACCTCCGATCGTCAAACTTTTTGAAGTTTTTGACTTCTGGGGTAAGGTATATGTGCTTTCCGGCCTAAAATGTGGAACGACGTCACAATGACGTCATTGATTGCGCATTTTCGACCGTGTACAAAACACATGGAGATAGTGAAAACAAATCCGACTACTAGAAACATAGTTTTTTCATTAAGCTCAAATTTGACGTCCTAGATTACACAAATGTTTCTTAAAACAAGAAATATGTTATTGACGGTCAGTTTAGAAGCATCAAAACTTATTAAAACATAGTCAGTCGAGAAAACCCCCAAATTCTCAGGCAAATTTAACGCCATGGGTACACTGCCTAGAATTTGATTTGTGTTTATAGACGAAAAGAGTCAAATTCCAAACTTTTTAAACGATTGAGGGCGCTATACGAGTTTAACGGTGCAGTTTTTTGCTTTTTGCAACTCGCGATCAAGTCCTAAACCCTTTATGACCCGTGTTGTTGCGTTTTTTGTAGAATTATACATAGATTCATCATACCTGTCGCCGACTGACACAAGTCTACGTTCATTCTCAGGCTAGGAATCGAGAAGAATCCTCGCTCCCAGCGCAGCGTCTTGTGACCACTCAAATCAGATCGTTATTCAGTTTTCAGCGTGGACGTGAAAAATAGACCGCCGTGTTCTGAAACGATGTGCCGGCGTGGCAGACTCGTCTGCGCGTGGATGGGTCCCGTTCGCCGGAAAACGATATGTTATAAATTTGTTATGCAAAGGCATAACTTCAGGAAACCGCCGTGTAGCAAACATTTTTTTTATTGGTGGTTGCAATAAAGCAATAAAAAGAAATAATTGAGGAAAGGTGAAAATGAGCTTTTCCATGGCTAAACGGTCAGTGTTGGATTTGGGGGTGTGAAGAGCAAAAATTACAATACACTCATATCCCATATGTTATGAATTTACTGTTTTAGCCAAAACAACATTTCAGGATAGAAATTTGTTTACCTTTACGATTTTAATACAACAGCATTTAAGGCTAGATGCATATGCGGTTATTTTTTAGTAAACCCGTAACCGTTTCTGAAACGGTCAGTTACATGTGTAAAGCCCGGTTCATACTTCCTGCGAATGCCAATGGGAAGCAAATATTGACGACACAAATTCGCAACGAATAATTCGCAAGAGTTGAGCCATGCTCAACTTTTGCGAATATTCGCAGCGAAAACAGAGTTGTGACGTCAAGTTCACGTCAAATTCGCTTCGCATTCGCATTCGCAGGAAGTATGAACAGAGCTTAACCGTTCGCATTTATTAAGGTCAAAATTTTGCGACACTTTTTGAGGTTGATTTTTGTAACATTATTTTATCCGAACCGTAATATCACAGGTAGGCTTACAAAGCCTTAGCATTTACTGTTGTTTTTCTAATTGTGTAACCGTTTCTGAATTGGTTGGTAACATGCGTTTCATGAAAAAAAAAATCATTAACACAACCACTCAAACAATAAAAAACATTTGTCTTCATTGCAACATTTTGACTTTGCGCAATTACCCTGCAAAATAAACGATCACGTGCAATCGATTTGTTGTGCAACGCCCTCTAGCGTTCAATGTTTCTTGCAACTAATGCGGCACGCAAAGTAATGAAATAACAAAGCCCGTAAATTGGAAACGATAAGGGTGTGCGTGGCATGGGATCTTTTGCTGTGCAAATCGGGATCGCAATTATTATGGTCAGCATTTCGCAGCAGTTTTCAAGTGAATTTTTCAACATTTATCCGAACCATACAATTGTGAACGCGTAAGATCTGTCACTTTAACCGTGTATCCGTCACAGGCTGCCTGCTCATTCACGGTTATTTTTGTTAAACGTGTAGCCGTTTCTGAAACAGTTGGCGACCCGTGTAACAGCAGTTTCATAAACAACATTTCAAGTAAAAAAACTTGTTCACACAACCGGCATGTGATCAAAAACATTAAATCTCTTCATTCTTCATTGCAGCATTGCGAGCATGCGCAATCGATTTGTGTGGAACGCCCCCTAGCGTTCAATGTTTCTTACAAATATTGCTGCTTGCAAAGTTGTATTGAAATAACAAAGACTACGAGAGTTACCTAAAAGAAAGAAATTTTATTTTAAAACACGAATGCTTTCACTAAGAGTTATTCCAGACCATTAAAACTAATCAAGGTACAATGTATTTCCAAGACAATTAACGATGATGTGACACGGACACCATGGCTAGCTGGCAAAGTGTGCCGTGATTGCGCAATCGCGGCTAGGCGAGAGAGGACGTTTTCTAATAGGGTTTTCGTTAAAAGGCATTGGATTGGGATAAGTTATATACCATCGTGTTCCTTATCAAATTTATTAGTATGAAAAACACATTTTTGTTACTGTGACGTCATCAGGTGTCAAATTACGGTAATTCAAAGCTTTAATTAGTTAATCTTTGCAGCACTATATCTGAAGAAGTACCCAGCCGATTTTCAAACTTTGTTCAGTTATAGACTCCTTGGGCATTGGAGATTAGCCTTGGGTTAACGTGACCCCATGTTGACCTTTAGCTCCGGGTCAACCGGAAGTGGGACCATATCTCAAGAAGTATACACCCGATTTGCAATTTCTTTTCAGTTATAGACTCTTTGAGCATTGAAGATTGAACTTGGGTTACCGTGACCCACTGTTGACCTTTACTTCCGGGTCAACTGGAAGTGGGACCATATCTGAAGAACTACACAGCCAATTTTCGAATTCTTTCAGTTTAAAACCTTTGAGCATGTAAATAAAAAACACGGAACAGCTTTGTGTTTGTTCACAAACACCTAATGTCTAGTTATTATTAGATATTTCTGGTAATGAAACCAATGTTGCCTCATAAGTGAACTTAATCACTGTAGCTCGCAAGCCTGAGAAAACATGTAAAACAAGGGTGTTTGCTATGTGAAACAGAAACACAAATAATTCAAGTTTGTTAAACTGAAATGGACATGCAAATGTTGATCTATTAGTTACGGACCAGTAGAGGCCTATTCTGTTGTCCAGGTTCACAATGTGATGATGTATTGGAGTTCAATAAAAACTTCGTTTGTCTTTGAGCGAGGGCAGAGATTGTTGCTGCCTGAAAAAATGTTTCACTTGTGGTTGTCCCACTATCAGAGGAGTCTATATTTCCTCCATTAGAGCAGCATACCCTGTTTGAAATAATAATAACAAATATCAGTTTCACTAGACTGTTAATTAAGGGCAGGGTCTTTTTTCACTCCATCCCCAGCTTTGCTATTTCGCTAAAATATACAATGACAAATTAAAACAACCCATTTCCTTAAATTATGCCGTTGATCAAGAACAAGAAATACATTAAATTTGTTGGACTGTCCTTCAAATTAATGACGTTTCTCTGTGCTTTCGAATAATTAATTTGCTTTCCGAACCATTAAAGGAAAGGTATTTTATAAATATAATAATGAAAGTGCAGAACTTTTAAGTAGATGTCGTATAACAATACTCAAACACGAATCCTCAAAACACATTCTGGTTTATCTGTTTTGGTTTTACACAGCGCTTTTTCTTTACTAAAAAAATCGCAGTCGCTGTAATTTATAACATTCCAATTATTGTAACTGGATATTAATTAGATTTTGATGCCCAACTCCCAATAGAGAAAAATAACATGACTACAGTGGAGCTTGAACTTGCAACCTCAGGGTTTCGTGCTGGCGCTCTACCAACTGGGGTATCCAGCCCTAATGTTGGCGGTCTCCAAACTTTGTCATTATCTCTAGTCAGGGGTGCCAGTCAGAAGCCATAAAACCTGTGACTCAGTGTCGTATTTGTCTTTGTTCAGCCAAAAACGGTTTACCTAGTCAGTTTCCCTTGTGGTTTGTTACTTGATATATACTTTATGCTGACGGAATGGTAAGAATTTGACCACTGTGAGATTTGAGGGGAATAATATTGTTGAAATAAAGTTGAGAATGGGTTTTTGAGAATTTTGTGTTGCTGTTTACATTTGTTTGCTTTCCTGTCAATATGATTTCCGGTTACCGGTTTGAGTTGATCTTAGTCTTGATTGGTGACGCCAGTTTGTGTATTTGTCACCGATAGAGGGCGCAAAATCGAGAAGCTTTGAGGGACTGGGCAAGTCTAAGAATACAGATATCTCAAATATGTTAAAACAAAACGAACCTTGCCGATCGAGACTAGGTAGATCGTGGAGGCAGGTCTCTCCGCCCACTCCAATTGGAAACGAGTCCGGGTTAATTTTTATTGTTAAGTCTCTGTACACGTTTGTCTAGAGCTCATTTCAAACAAACTAGGGATAAGGAGGAATTAAATATAATTCCCAATGCTGTAGATGTTGCAAATGAAACCTTGAATTGAGAGGCGACCCTTTACTTCTAAAGCAATACAAAAAAGGGAACCATACATTATAAAAAGGACGCCATTTATCACTTTGTGTGAAATCTTCTTGTAGTTCCAATCTTTATCTTTAAATGTTTGCTATTATTATAAAAACATGTTTTTAACGGAAAGTGTTTTCATGGTTTCTTTGCTGTATTATTTGTTTTACAAACAATGTATTGTTTAAATTATAATTATTAGCGCGTAATGCCATTATAATGAAATTAATATACAAACAACCATAACAGAATTTGGGGGGGGGGGTGCATTCACCCAGCCCAACATTATTCAGAAAAGGAAATCCTGGTTCAATTAATATAGGAAGGAAGTTAAACAAACACACACATTAATTGCCGTCCAATTATCAGATGGCAATCTATAATACAACTAAAAATAATCATTGTTGCGTTTAGGTTCAATAACACATCTTGGACTTCAACGGAAACAGATATTTTATAATGAGGAAGAGAATCACTTTTTGTTAACGGCTATCCCGGCATTGACATTTGTTGATTTATTTATTATCCATATGTACACACATGTTGAAGGATGTATCCAGTTGGTTTGGTTGTTCTTGTATTGTCTTATGGATGCAGAGCGTGTGTCATCACGGGACATCCAGAAGACACTGTAACTGAGGTAGGAGAGACTGTCACGCTGAGGTGTATCACTGACTTTACTATCTGTGAAAAAAACTGGTGTGTGTTTTATTGGGAGCGTGAGACAAACATCGAATTTGAAGCCATTTCTGTATGTGCAGCTGTGTATACTGGGTATCCAGAGAGATATTCAGTGTCTTCTGGTCCTGACTGGTCTTTGACGATTACAGGAGTCACACAAAGTGATGTGAGGCGATATCGATGTCGTATTTACTCATATGAAAGGGGAAACTCACAAAATTCTCTCCCGGCGACCCTCATCATACCATCACTAGTCGACATCAATGTCCAGCCGCCTCCACGTCTAATAACAACGGGAGAGAATGCTACATTTCACTGTAACGTTCAGTCACCTCGTGCAGCTTTACCGACCCTCAAAGCGAAGTGGTTTGTGAATGGAACTGACGTCAGAAGATTTCAAGATCAATCATTTTGTCATTTGGATAACGACCGATACACCTTAACATTTCTTAAGATAAGTGTTAACTACACCAACGTGTATTGTAAGGCATTCAGTGGAACTAAATCTGTGAAAACAAGTGATAACTATCTGATACTCATTTATCCTCGGAAAAAACTGCTTACATCCGCTACTCAAATACCTGAGACCGAAGAGTCTTCTCACTCAACAACACACACAGAGAGAAACATACCAAGGGTGACCGTAGAGGGAGCACATCAGTCCCCATCTATCCATCCTTCTACCAATAATCCCCATCTTTATATCCCTGACTCATCCTCTGATGATACGGATGATAGTAACACAATTATCTTAGTAGGAGGAGTTATCACTGCTGTCTTCTTGATGCTAGTCATCTCATTTCTTATTTACTGTCTTGTCTTCAAAAGACAATCCAAAGCGACACACAACACACGTTCTGCATCTTCACCTCAAGATGGAGGAGGAGAAAGTGTTGCAGACGGGATATCCGAAACCCAACTGCATGGAGTCACTCCGAGGTGTGATCAAGAAAATGACCACACTAGCTCTGCAGGCGAGAGGTCAGTTGAGTCCCCGAGAGAAACAGTTACTGTAGTAGTGACACCGGTCTTACACCAGCAACAGGCAGAGACAAAACATGATCAAGAGGTTGTGGACAAACCTCTGTCCACTGGAACTAATGGATCAGTCAAGGATGGGGAGAAACGTAATGATAAACAGAATCATCCCGAGTCCATGTATGCTGTGGTGGATAAAAGTTGCGCCAAAAGTAAGACTTTTGGCGCCATTTCTGCTGTGGAGGCATCAAGGAAAGTCTCCGGAGGTGGGAAGGATGGACCGAAGCTGAATCGTGGAACAGACACCGCTCAGACCTTGAGTAGTTATTCCAAACATGAAACCCCGTCTGAGAGTCAGAAATCAACCGTCGCTGTGAAGGATCTGCCGGTACCAGGACGCGTTGTTGACCGTCAACCGTCCGGTCAGAAAGCCCTCCGCGTCATTCCGTACCATCTCTCCAAACGCCGAGCGAGCACCATGACCAAAGCCAAGGCCGGGCTAGAGCAGACGGCAGACCGTGGCGAGGACGGTCTCGTCAAGGATGACCCAAGACAGAGGAATGTGGAAGGTCTGATCTACGCTGACTTGGATATATCGCGAGGATCGGCAAGAATCATCAACCCAGAGGAGGAGACGGTTTATGCTGACATTGGAAACAAGTAGACTGTGGGTAAGATGAGGGAAGGGAGTACGAACCACACCCCACGAGGGATGATAAAGAGTGAAAAAAAAAAAAAATAAATAAAACCGATGATATAAGAAAAGAAAATATCCAAATGGGGATAATCTGTATGCTTGTTTTTTTTTCAAACTTACATTAAGAAAATATGATTATGTAAAATAATAGTAATATTAGTTTTAAAATGTGGTTTATGTTTGCCTATTATAGTAGCATCACGCAATCTAAAATAATAAGACCAGAGTCAGAAAAAGGGAGAAAGACAGGTGTTTAAAATTAAATGTTGAAGGCTACTCTGGGTCTTGTCCAAATAAAAAAGACTTAAAACCAACAAAGGTAGACAAGTTAAATTCTATGACATTTTGAAGAATTGTTTGTGCCAATGAACTTGGTTATGAACCAAATCTAATAGCTTTAAATTTCGCTCTATATTAAGATTCTGCAGTGATCAATCATCATGTTTGAACCTAAAACGACTCCATCTCGCGGCAAATCATTGTAGAACCAACAAGTACATGTATATCTATATTTTTAAACTACAGTCATCTATTGTACTTCAAAGTCTCCTTACTAATGTATACAAAAATACTTAATTTTTAACTGAATGGACACGTCTATAATTATTTCAAAATTGTATGTTTCGTTTGATTACGATGATTATGGGGCTGTCCAAAGTTCTCCGTACTTTCGAGCTAAAACCGAGAGTACATCTTCTCGAGATCACTTCCCTCCTTGAGTTCAAACTCTTTATTCAAAGTCCGCATTATCTCTACATTCTTCACTGCATGTACAAAATCAATGTTATTAACCCCCTCAACCTCCTTCCCAGGTAGTACACTCTATGAAGATCATGCCAATACTGACAGCCTCTTATAATGTTGTTTATAATGATTGTACATTGACTTTTAAGATGGACGTGTTCTTGTCAATTATAAGGAAGTAAATTTGAAACTAACGAAGAACTAACACAGTCAAATATCTACCCAGGAAACTCATTAAAGGAATTACATGTATATTGGATTATTTCATTAGTTTACTCAGAACAAAGTAACTTAAGATGAGCGTTATAGCTTAGATTTGACCACAGCTATAGTTTTAAAGATAAGGCAACTATTTATCTGAGGAACTTATTATTGTTACAACAAAGGTTGCAACTTTCTCAGAAATAAGAAAGTATAAGTTATGCTTGAAATAAATTAGTTATTCTTGTATTATTGATTATTAATTCAAACTGCATGTTAACAAGTACCGGCTGAACACCAAGTTATTGACCTATCTGCAAAATGGCATTACGTGAAAATCACAGCATGAGTTTACTCCCACAATATCTTAATATACAATATTAAATCTATTTTAATATTGTCCCCATCTTCGTGGAGTTGCTTAGCAGTGAAAATATTGCAGAGAATCAATTTGAATTACACCTCAGACGAGGTTTTCCCGATCATATTTACCCTAAGAAGATTGATGAAATTATGCCGAGGTCTGGGTCAAAAAAGGAAATGTGTTAGATCCCGAGTTGATGAAAAGAGAAGATGGATGCTTCGCCTCTAGTCATAAAGACGTGACATTTCCCAATTAAACAATAGCGTGTTCAAATCAATTGTAGAAAAACTAAATAAAAGTATAACTATTGTTTATCCAACTGAAAGGTATACAAGATTGGTAGCGCTGACAAAACAGCCACAGACAGTGTTCATGTTTTGTGCGATCAACCAGAAAATAACAAACCGGTTAACTTGGGCTTCCGTTGTGTGAGTCAGGAGAAAATAGTAAACAAAAAAATGCACAATTTTCAGCATGAAAAACATTGTCCTCAAGTTTGGTTGTAACAACAGAAACCAGCTGCTGTTGTTGTTGTTTTGTTTTCTTACGTTTTATAAAAGGTTTTGGGGAATACTTTTCTCGAACATGACTTCATTTCAGAGGGAAATATTACACAGAAAAAAATTGTAGTAGGCCTAGGCCTATGAAGTTCCTAATCAAGGCCTATGAAGTTCCTAAAGCAAGATTTCAACTAAAATTTAACGATGATGTTTTTGTTTATCCTTACCAATTCTGTATAGGCATCATACATTTAAATCAAACAGTATTTTAGCCAAAATGGGTGGGGGGATGGGGAGTAATGTGCAAATTTCAGTTCCTGTTTTTTTTCTTCCTTTTAATCAGCCGTCAATCTCATTGGTCCGATTCAAGTGGAAATTGGTGAAACCCTTGAGTTCATCATCACAGTGTCTTCATTTGAAAGCTTTCTCGCGAATTGGTTTGTTGTTTTTCTTTACTTGTTTACGTATTTACCAAAAGTTACTAAAAAATAGACTGCGTGTCCTATGGTACGGTAACCTTTAGGAAACGAGGCCATGTCAAGCACTCACCCCAGGACTTCCGGTCTAGTCATCCACATCAGGATATAATTGTCAGCTTTTAAACAAAGTCATTATGTATCCTCGGTTGGCTTTGAATGCCAATAATGTTTCCATGATTTAAAGAAATGCATACAGACACATACATTTATTTATTACCACATACGACACAGAAACACTTTGGTTTGATCAACAGAGTGGCCTGAGCAGCCTTTTATTTGTTTATGCTGCAATGAGCTAAGCCATAACAAAATACTTGTATTTTATATAACTTAACCTGATCTCCGGCAGTTGCCTGCCATCCGCAAGATCATCTAAAATGTGTTTAATACAAACCAATAAGCTGAACTGATTCCCGGTACTCGCATCACCCGCGAAATCAAAAGTAATAACTAAAGCAATTAAAGCCAAACTGATTTCCGGCAGTTGCATCAAATCCGCGAAATCAACAACAGTAAATCAACCAATAGCAAAACTGACCTCCGGCAGTAGCTAAATCCGCGAGGTCACCAAAACTACTACTGCATACAAGTTTCCGGACGAGGCTGTACCGCGAAACCAAAAGCGTTAAAATAAAAGGTTTGCAAAGGAACTTGAAATTAAAGCAAATATAGCACAGTTAAATAAACAGCACATATTCCCCGGTTGTTGGCAAATTAAGCCAAAGCGCCTAAAATACGGTTCATCCCGTCAACGCAAAAAACCATAGTTATAATAATGATAATACATTTAACAAAGACCCCAAAGTAACAAATTATAACAGCTGAATAAATACACCTGAGGACTATTGAGGTGTAAACAATGAAATACTGCCGATGTGCATGCAAAGACCCCAATCGGGATAGTAGCCGGATACGCAAACTCTAAACCCAGTGGGAAAATTGAGACGTACGTTGGCCCCATGCTTGCTATCTCATGCCAACATGATGATTGGAGTCTTTACAAGCTGTCAAATTAAAAGCACACCAAAAAATGACAAGGTGGTATGCAGGGGAAGGTGGCGGGAATTTGTTTTTTAGAAACTGATACAAAAATTAAGAAGGCAGTAGAATGGGGATGGCGGTGGGAATTCGAAAATTGATGACTGATAAATTGTCAACTCAACTCAAAGGCTGCTCTGACAAAAGTGATCAAGTCAGCACAGACCGGCTATCAAGGAATGCAAGGCACCGTCCATGGGGTCAATTGGACGAAACGGCGAGGCAATAAAACAAATGCCCGGGCCAGACCGGTGACAGATTGAGCACACAGGTCCCGCGACAAGCCCGCCTGACTGTCTAGCGGTAATAAAATATTTGAAGCACAAAGTTTTGGCCTCAAATTGATTACATCAATTCTGTGTTTTGGGCGTTTCTTCAATATTAAGCTACCAGGTTGGAAGTTAACGAAAAATGAACAAACAAACCGCAGACCATTGAGGATGTCATCAAGTCTTAAACCCATATAGCTTCCTTTACCTAGTCTGCATTTTAAACAAAATCATTTCCTTAATGCGTTAATTTAACAGAGGTTAATTCACTCTGAAAACTCCCGGGTCAAAATTGATCCTGATTTCGGGTCCTTGGGGCCCAACCCAATTCTGGGTCTGAAATGGGTCAGGCCCCCTGTGACCGGAAAACGGGTCCGTTCTGACCCGGAGTTTTCAGAGTGTAGTGCATCTGTTATTACAGTCACATTGGTTGTTGGTTTTAATTGATCACTTTGATTTTCAACGTGTTGAAAACATGTTGATGTACAATGAACATAGACTTACACATGCTTGCATAGTATTGTTCTAAATTATAAATTCGTGTTTACTTAACATTTATAATTTTTGTAGAATCATTGGTTTAATCCTCGTATGAATTGAAAAAACAAACGTGCCTTTTGAATCTGAAAGTTAAAAGGGGAAAATTTCACGGCTTTTAATCGAAACAAAAAGATGGGAACTGCATGAGGGATATTTTTGAACGTTTTAGTCAACAAGATAAAACAAATACAGCAAACAAGGTGTGAAGTAGATTTAACAAATGATTTATCCAATAAAGGTCGAAGCACGTTAAATATTTTTTATATGTTACTGTTAATATTATTATTGTTAATTATTTTAAGTGCTCAAATTGACTGTAAATCCCTGACTGTTCCTCAATTAGTTTTCCAGTGTTTGTGTGAACAAGTTCCGAGGGTATTAGCTGCAAAATAACTAATCTTTGTCAAAATGAAAGTTTGTTTATGTGTTTCATGAAAAGTTTTATCTCACAGGATTCCAAACTATACCGATTGATTTGAAGACAACAAATTTCAATCGGAACCCACGAGGGCGGTTTTCTGATTAACCAAAAGTACTTTTTACTAATAAATTTGTCATTTGCCGGTTGTCATTAGGAAATACCTTTATTGCATTTACTTTACTCAGAAACATTAATTTCCAGGAAAAAATAAGAACAACAAAACAACAACAACAACAAACAGCAAAGTCGTCATGAAATCAAGACGTTTTTTTGGGGTATTTTGACAATTAATTTAATGATTTGGAAAGAATAATAATTATAAAATCTAAATAATAACAAAAATCACCCCAACGTACTAACAGTGCAAGGCTTCTTTGACCCATTAGCAGAATGCCAGTAATATTGGTCGTCTCTGCATTGATATACTGAGAAGGCCACACGAGAACAAATACTTGGTGTTTAAGAAGTCTTAAAATGGCGGTTCTCTTCATCGGGGCTTCACTTTATTATTGGAACGAGGGCTTAACCCCGCCCAAATAAGATGTGTCAAAAGTTAAATAATGATAGTGTACCGGTAAGTTAATTGCAAACAGAATAGCTACCGCATAGGGCCTATATGTTTTTCTGTTGAAATTCAGTTGTATATTGTGTATGATTATTTTCTGTAAACGCTGTGATAAAGTTTACTCTGGAGAGCTAGTTATTTGTATTATTATAATTATAAACATAACAGAGTTATGTTAAGTGGTTTTATTTATGCAAGATTAAGAACACAATAAATGTTTATACTTTGTCTTGTATGAAGTGTTTTGTCAAAATGTTTTTTCGTTTTAAAGGCATTTTTTTGTAACAATGCAGTTGTTTTTATAATTAAAATACTTAGTGCATGATGGGTAGACTGGTTTATCCCAATCCTGCAGTGAGGGCCGCTGACATGCTTTGATTGTTTCCATTGTCTTAACCATATCGTACACGCTGGTCAGCTCATAATATGCCATAATTCCTAAGCTGGACCATTCCACACGTTCTATAGGGGGTGTCAATCAACAGGGGTCAGTGATTTTGTTAGAAGGGGAAGCATCCTTTGTGTACAAAATTGGTATATCAATTGTCAATGGTCGAATTATAACAAAATTATCAAACTTAATTAATTAAGCAAACAAATAAGCTGAAATTAACCCAGGTAATACATGTACATGTAGACAAAGCACTTAGATCAACAAATCTCATAAAAATATGCAAAAGCAAACCTCTTAACCCATGGAAAAAAAAACAACAACAACCTTGTCAGCATTTGCTGACAACACCACAGTGGCGTTGAACCCAAACAGGTCCCTCCACTGCATGGTTTTAAGAGATGAAGAACCAGTTTGTTTTATCAATGAACTTTTCATGCAGACATTCATGATATCAATGTCAAATCTGCTTGCTGACATGCCATGTTCAAATCTTACGTATCTTAATTGCACTAGCAATAATGATATTATCAGTGGTAGATATTTCAAAATATGTAAGTAACGAAACAAGGGAATACCTTCGTCCAATTCAAACAAAATAGCCTTTCATGAAATATGCTTCATTAAACATCCTTCACTGCATGTACAAAATCAATGTTATTAACCCCCTCAACCTCCTTCCCAGGTAGTACACTCTATGAAGATCATGACAAGTACTGACAGCCTCTTATAATGTTGTTTATCGACATTGAGTTATAAGATGGACATGTTCTTGTCAATTATAAGGAAGTTAATGTGAAACTAACGAGGAACTAACACAGTCAACTATCTACTCCGGAAACTCATTAAAGGAATTATATTGGATTATTTCATTAGTTTACTCAGAACAATGCAACTTAAGATGAGCGCTAGAGTTTAGATTTGACCACAGCTATAGTTTTAACGACAAGGTAACTATTTATCTGAGGAACTTATTATTGTTATAACAAAGGTTGCAACTTTCTCAGAAATAAGAAAGTATAATATAAATAAATTAGTTATGCTTGTATTATTGATTATTAAATAAAACTTCATGTTAACAAGTACCGGCTGAACACCAAGTTATTGACCTATCTGCAAAATGGCATTACGTGGAAATCACAGCATGAGTTTATTCCTACAATATCTTAACATACAATATTAATTTATTTTTTGGGTCCCATCTTCGCGGAGTTGCTTAGCAGTGAAACAATTGCTGAGAATAATATAAATTACACCTCAGACTAGGTTTTCCCGATCCTATTTACCCTTAGAAGATATTAAAAATATGCCGAGGTCAGAGTCAAAAAAGGAATTTTGCTGGAGATGACATATGAGGAAATGGAAACCTAGCTACACGGGCAGGCTGCTTCTACAGTCACTAAGGAGACTACACCATCCAGCTACCAAGAACTGACATTTAAGTAGTGTATCTCTCCATGATGCATCATGCGGAAACTTCGAGACGACGATGTTAGACGTAATACAAGACGTTAATCTCAGGTTGCTCGATTTGCTGTATATAGCAACGTGTATGAGGCTATTGAAGCCTAACTATAGGATGACAATGCACCTTAGACGAAACGTGTATATAAACAGTAGACAAAAACGACACGTGAATTCATTATCGGTAAACTACCTTAGCCAGAGATGAACTTCTACTTATTAACCAGCATTTTGTGATGCATTTGTTTTTGTTTTTAGAATTAAAATACCTACTGCATGATTGGTAGACTGGTTAATTTAAACCCTGCATTGAGGTTCGCTGTCAGCACATGCTGGCTTACTTATTAGTCGGCCTGTGCCTGTCGATTTTTCCATCTACAGTACTCGGAGCAGGCACTGAGTATTAAGTGCTTATCACGCATTGGTTCAAGGGTACCACCAACAATAATATTATTAGTAACTTATCAGAGATTAACTGAGTCTTTAAAGCCACAGTTATGTCCTTTTATTCAAACACCAATATTGTAAGTTGTTTTGGTGCATGCCGGTGTGGCAGGATGATATACTGTCCCCCGGAGATTATATTCCCCATACGGCAAATTGTGTAGAAATCTCGTCTGCTGATAGCGCCCTCTTTTGAATCAACTTCCTTCAACCCATCGTATAGGGGACACATACTTGGGGAGAAAATTACCAATTACACTTTTGTTCAACCCTTCAGATGAAATCATCAGCCTGAAAGAGTGGGGAGTGGATTGTTTTCTTGTTTGTCCCCTTTTTCTGGGACAAAACCAACCTGTGGGGGACACAACTACCGGGGAACAAAAATCCCCATTACACCGTCAAAGTTGATAAACATCATTTGAAGACCCTGGTAATCACCATGGCTATTTCGATTGCTGCAATTAAAGTAATATGTAAAACCTGACAGGACATTAATCACTTCATCACTTGTTGGTTTGTTCGTTGAAAACTAGATGAGCCAGATGATTTTATCAAAGGTTTTCCTTGCCACTTTTCGCAAAATAAGTTTTCGGCAAATTCCCCTGAGGCAACATCTGGAATCACTCACAACTTCTAAACCGATTAACTCTGGCCACTCAACTTCGGCAGTTTGTTTCTCGAAGGTATAAAGTTGGATAACACGGAAGAATAAAACAAATCTATATCACTTCACTGACTGGTCGACCTAAGTACATAGGTAGTACAATTACATGTACCTGGAAAAAGCCAATTCAAAGTTTAAAATCTGAAACTTCATCTGATTACGAAGTTCATACCTGTAACAATTCCACACATAAGATTTCCATCAGAAACGCTACTAAAAGTACAAAAATGTAATATTAAGAACTCCCAGAATTTTGTTTTCCACCAAAATAAAAAATCAAATATATGTGCAAATTTCCCCAACATAAAATAAACCGTTTTTCCTGGCAATTACTCAAACATATAATGAGTGAAACTGATGAGATTTTAAAAGAATGGTTTGTTCTTTGAAAACTAGAATGGAGAAAGAATTTGCTTTTCCTAAAACCAATGATACACGTTTAATTCGAGAATTGAATACTTCATCCTACGCTGTGTTGGAGGGAGACCACTAGTATACCACTACAAACTAAACTAAATAATGGTTTACACTGTCAAGACTTATTATTTTGATTAATGCGTCACAAAACGTCCGTCATTAGTATGTGGACATTAGGCTATCAATCAAGTATTCTTTTTTAAAATAAGTTATACTTGAACAATTTTCAACATTTTATTTATGTTCGAACGAATCAATGCACATATGAATACATGTTCGAACTTAAGTTGAAGTTAGATTAGGCATGGATCAGGTGTACACTAATAAGTATGTTTAGTCTTACGTCATGTTTAATTACTATACAGAACGGGCTGGTAAACAGTATGCCCCCCATCACTCAGTCGTAACATTTATACGGCGCCAATCCAACGTGTTTGTTGCTCATAGTGCCGTACACTAGTGTCTCTCGAAACAAGATAGTAGTTAAGTTAAGTCTTGAAGATTGCTACTGAGGGAGATTGTTTGATGTTCAACATCCGAGGTGCAATGATAGAAAAGACCCGATCCCTCAACTATGTTTGCTCCTTGGAATGCAAAGCACAGAAGTTTGTGAGCAGGAACGCAAACTCGAGCAGGTTCTTTGATAGACAACATGTCTGTGAAATACTTATGTTGGAGCTGAGGCAGTCAGGCAACGGAACACAAGCAGCAGTTTACTGAACAGATGTTTAGTTTTCAAGACTCTTGCAGTCAATTACTATAATCGTAGTTCAAATTTCAAAAGATACTCAAGGCATATTATTTACGTACAATTATTGTCCTTTCCGTTGATATTGTCATTGAATAACAATGAAGTTGGGAAGTGATAAGCTCCTAGTGTGAGTGCATTTGTATCTCAATAAGCTGATAAAGATTAATGTATGTTTCTCTTTCTTGAGTTGGTGCGCCTTACAAGCGACCACTCCAGTGTGCTCTCTCTCTCTTCTGCAATTACTTATGTCACAAAGTATGAGCTCCTATTGTGTTCAATTTCATATCTGTGGATAGGGCTCTGTACCAGGATTTTACTGGACTCTTTTTGTGCTGTGTTTGTGATTCAACATTTTAGTTTTTTCATGGAAATGTTTTGCTGAGTTTTCTTCTGTATTGGGACTTCAACCATGTTTGCCATCTACTTGTACATGGATTCTTCATTCACCTCTGTTTATTGAACCTGTCCTTGGTAATCCGGGATAATCTTCTAACTTGCCTGTTTATTGTATTGTGCTAGTTTTGGCACCTTGCTACTGGAACAATGAAACCATTCATCCTTCTGTTGATCATCTTCCTGTTTTGTCCCACACCTTGTGATGACTCATTACTTGGGCCTATTACAAGAACTTGTTGGAACTACATGTACATGTATATTCGAGGGATTGAACAGTATGGAAAACAACATCCTTGACATCATAAATATTTGAGTTTTCACATTCCTTACTATTGCAACTCGAGTTCTACCTTTCAGCTTCAACTTCTAACATCTGGTGACATCAATCCTAATCCAGGACCTATTTCCTGTAATTCTGACAACCCTAGGTCTTCCAGTTCTCGTTTGTCTCCTTTTACTTATGATCGTGATGAACTCTTACTATTGAACTTTGCTTCAGTTCCATTGATTTCAATTATCTTGGATTAACTGTCACACAAAGTAACAACTCAAGATGCAATCGACGTACACATAGAGGGAAAAAGGGTGGGCGTCGACGAATGAAACAGTTACCCACTTCCTCATTGAATACCTCCATTGACTATCATCATTTAACTGTACAGACTAATAGGAATCTTCGTTTTGCTCTATGGAATGCTCACTCTGTTAAATCCAAGGATACTGCACTCTGTGATTTGTAATCAGTCATCACTTAGATAAACTTGCCATCACAGAGATATGGCTAACTGGAGGACATCGAGATAATCGTACTCTTGCTGACATCAGTAACACTTTACCTAACTATGTTTTCCCATACTCTCCACGTCTCCACTCAAGGGCAGTGGTGTTGGTATCATTGTGAGAACTTGTATTGATATAAAAATTCATCAAAGTCAAGAATATAGAGCTTTTGAAAACACGGAGCTCACTTGATCATCAATGACATCATCTTTCCGTCTACTCATCACTTATCGACCTCCACCGAACAAGAAAAATACTCTCACATTTCCGATGTTTCTTGAAGAGTTTGGATGCCCAATTGAATCACTCATCGCTAACCCTTGCAGTTTTTTCTTGTCAGGTGACATTAATTTTCATATGGATGCTCTCGGCAATCGTGAAACTGTTATTTTTCGTGACTTGTTAGATACTTCCAACCTTCAACAACATGTTACTTCATCTACTCATATCGCTGGACATACACTGGATTTACTGATTTCTAATATCACTGATGACTTAATTTCTTCGGTTTCAACTCATTATGATCTTCCTTCAGACCATGCTGCTGTGAAGTGTCTAATTAATGTTGCTCGCCCACCAGCATCAACCAAGAAATTACTTACTCGCAATCTTCGTTCAGTTAATATGGCTTCTTTTAAACTTGATATTTGTAACTCTTCTTTGATGACGGACCCTGCCACCGATTTAGATGAGCTTGTTATGCAGTACGACTCTGTTCTTAAGGTTATTCTTGATCATCATGCTCCTGAAGTTGTAAGATCCGTCATACTACGCCCTCATGCTCCATTTTATAGTGATACTCTACGTGCAGCCAAGCAGGAGAAACGTCGCCGTGAGCGAAAATGGTTAAAATCAGGCCTTGCTGTGCATGATGAGTTATACAAAGAACAGTGTATCATATACAGAGACCTTGTTAACAATGCTAAATCTAACTATCATCGTAGTAAAATATCCGAGTGCAACCAACGAAATCTGTTCCGTATTATTGACAAGCTTTCTTCTCCCAAGTGTATGAAAAAGCTCCCGAGTTTTGACAATCAAATTGATTTGGCCAATAATTTCGCTAAATTCTTCGAGGATAAAATGAAGAAATTGTATGGTAGATTTGATAATATTCATCCATCACCCATCTCCGTTGATATTCATGGTTATTGCAATTCTTCGATCACCACTTTTCGTGTAGTCACTTCTGATGAAGTGATAAAGATGATCAAATCTTGTACGGTTACCTCCTGCAAGTTGGACCTTCTGCCATTATCTGTTTTTAAGGAGTGTTGTTCTGAATTGCTGCCAGTCTTTGTATTTTGGTCATTTCCCTGATCATCTTAAGGCGCGCGGTCCAAATAGAAATGGTTCGGCAACCGTTGAACGGTTGCCCCAACTGGTTCATTTTTTCAGCTTCAACCGGTTGGGATTCTAAAAGCAACCGTTTCATACATTGTATCACTGGTCTTAAGAAGCATGCTTGGACAAGAACTGATACTTGACTGTGGTTTCCCCTAACAAAGGAGCGTTAGCAGGTCTGGACATCAATGCATGGCCGCCCCTAATCAGTTACTAATCCGTTACTAATCCTCCACGGCCGTAGCCTTGTCCAAGGCTCTTTATGCAAGCCCCCCCGCTTTGAATTCGCCAGGTAGCGTAACAATACTGGCACAGTACTACTGCAGCACTTGATATACAGTTTACTGTGGGGTCGAAGCATGGTTTTCAACCTCGTACCCCAAAACGAAGCCGAAACAGAGCCTTGTTCCCACTGTAAACGGCAGTTTATGTTTTTCTTTATATGATAGCGGCGGGATTCCAGCGCAAATTACGTATGCTGGAATCGGATATCGAATATTCATTTCCTGTACTGGGCGGATAATCGTCCAATCACACGGCTAGAAGTGTTTGCGCGTGGCGCGCAAGCTTACGCGGGCGCTAATTTACAATGTAATTTCTTTCGTTCTGCCTTTATGTGTATATTAATGTTTATTCCTTGTTCAAATAGACCCTTCCCATGAAATATGCTAATTACATTCACGCATGCGTACAGACCCTATTGGTTGGCAAACGCCATAGAGATGTGCACTAAGCAGACGCGCAAACGCTTCTGCGTCACGCGACTATCAGCCCCACACAAAAAGGCGCGTTGTTCCATCATTTTGCCAACCAAAGTCTTAGTGCGCACGCGCGATGTGCAATTTACATATTTCGTGGGAAGGGTCTATTGAATAGCTTTATATCACCACTTAAGCTTGGTTAGACAGGCCTTTGGGTCACAGTGTTTTGGTACACTTTTGTCTATCCTGGCCAGCTTAAATTGGTTATGTTGTTTATTGGTTCCTGTGTTTGTCTGATTCTGTTGTTTTGTCATTTTTGTTTTGTTTTAAATAATATGTCTGGAGATGTTCTTTATCTGTTGTTGTTGTTGTTGTTGTTGTTGTGTTTTGTCGTTGTTGTTTCTTTGGGTTGTTGTTTGTTTTGTTGTTTCTTTGGGATGTTGTTATTGTTGCTGTTATTGTTGATGTTGTCCCGGCTCCTGTTGTTGTCCCTATTGTTGTTGTTGTTGTTGTGTTTTTTTTCTTTCTTTTTTTCTCTCCCCGTTGTCTTGCTTGGTTGCCCAACCACCCCCTCTCTTTCCCACCCGTTTCTTCAAACTGCGTTTTGTATTATGATAATTTCTTGTCAATATTATTTATTTATTTTAACAATTTTGATTATACATATTGTTTTGCTAGTTTTCCTGATTCTGTTTACTTGTAGTATAATACTGTATTTTTGTGAACGTTATTGTCTTGATGATCTTGGCCGAATAAATAATAATAATAATAATATTAATAATAATAATAATAGTAACGCAATCAATACATACTGGCACTGAATGTACAATCTATTAGTGCGCGCGCGTACGCAAAACCGTTGAGCGTCGCGCGCTAATTGACCCTTCGCGAAACGGAGGCTGACGTGACAGGAATTGAAAATTTTGAGACAAGTTTATACAGATTTTCCAACATAATTACACTTTTAAAACAAAAGGGCATTTATGAATGGGAATAAAAGAGTGATGACTCGGTCTTGAACGTTCGTTTAAAACCTTGCGGGGTCGTGGCCGTGCGGCTCGGTCCTTTATCGCACGGCCACGACCCTGCCGTTTTTTTTTTAAACAAACGTTCAAAGACCTCGTCCCACTCTTTTATTCCCTTAGTGTTTTTCAACGAGACAATAACCAATGAGCATACACCTTCCGGAAATATTAGTCTAAAGCAACTCCGCCCACAATCTGACCTTTTTACAGTGAGAACAATGCTCTGTTTCGGCTTCGTTTTTTGGTACGAGGTTGAAAAACCATGCTTCGACCCCACGGTTTACTGCAGTACTGCAGTACCGTGCCAGTATTGTTATGCTACTGGTGAATTCAAAAGTGGGGTGCTTGCGTAAAGAGCCTTGGACAAGGCTACCACGGCCGTGGATGTTCAGAACAATGGTTGATGTTTCGTGCCATGCCATGATTTTGGCTTTTATTTTTCAAGTGAGTGTCGTTTTAAAAATCTCAGAACTTTCTTATTCCGCAATCAAATTAATATTTACATGTATTATAGCCAATGCTTGTTTTCATTATTGGTTTTCAACATGCTACCCATGGAATTAGACTGACCTATGTGAGGAATACTACATCGTATTTTTATTAGGTCGTTTCTATCATACTCGATAACTAGTGAAAATACAAAATAATACATACCATGAACAAAATATGGATTTTTAGGCAATGTTCGTGCATTTTTATCTGTTTTTTGGTCTTTAAGAAAATGTTCCAAAAATAGTGTTCCAAGCAAACTTGAATGAAAAAAACTCAGTACAAACGTATCAAAAGACTTTCAAACTTGGTTTCAACCTCGTCTTATTTTAATTATTGGTGGGGACCTGTATGTTTTCACCCTTTTCAGTTAAACCACAGAAACAAGAAAATAAAATAGTTTGAAGCAATGAATGGTAGTACGTTTAGTGTGAGTGCGTTTTTATTGTAACAAACTGGAAATGAGACGGAATCTTTTTTTCTTAAACCGTAAAGTTTCAACATGACAAAATATTCGATTGTAAAAGAATTGAATTGGCTGTACACGTTGTTTGTAACAACAAGTTATCGGTTGGGTCGTTTTATTCGTATGTAATGTTTTATTGTTAAAGCTTATTTTAGGTATGATGTAATAAATGTCCTTCAAATCTCACGCCTTTTGTGTGACCGTATTATATATTTAACTTTCTTCTTATACTTCAATTGTGTGTCTTCGTTAACGTATTTAACCCAAATCTAGTCAGCCTCCTATTGTGTGTCCACATTATATATATATTTAATCCTGTGAGTTAAAAAATAAACGTTTTAATTAAAACAGTTTTAAATTAGACTACGAAGTCTATGGATCCTGGTCTATAAGCATTGCGTGCGATAGGAAGTAGGTTGAAGTGACTCTACAATTTATTTAGTTGTTGGTATCAGGAATTAAGTATTATATCTATAACTAACAATGCATAATAGTAGACAATGGGCATTACGTGAAAAGAAAAAAACGGGGGGAAATAACACAAATGTGTCACAATTTGTCAACGTTTGACAAATCATGAATATAAAAATACGTTGACCCAACGTTTTGCTAAAACTTTATTAAGCGAACACTGGCCCGATGGAGAAAATAAACGCCAACGTAACGTCATCTGCCGATGCCAGGGCCAATCATAGAGAAATAATGTTGTTGTCCCAACGTTTTACAGATACGTCATACGAACGTTGGACGTACTAACGTTGGCTCAGCAGATGATGCGACGGGATTGGTTAAACGTTGCTCCAACGTTTTCGATGTAGGCTCGATGGAAGAAAAAAAGCCGAAGGCTGCTAAAACAAACATTCTTACGGTTCAAGAATGGTTATCTTACGTTTCAAGAATGGTTAAGTTATAATATACTTATAGGCAATAACGTTGTATGTGTATCTAAAAAGATTTGTTTTCATTTACATAAGACTTACCGGGATTACTGCAGATCTTCAAAGTAGTGCTTTCATTGCAGGAAATAATATTGCTCTGAAAGAAAGTTGAAAACAGATTTTAAACGCATCATCTAGTAATACCTAGGCTATTCGCTTTGTAATTGAAGTTTGACAATAACATGCTGCAATAAATCTCTTTTGGGCAAATACAAAATTGTGTCATTTGTTATTTGTATTATTATTATTTTTGTTTTTCCGTCATAAATCGGGGAAACATATAATCACGACTTTGGACAATGCAAATGATGTGTATAGCTATTATTTGTGTCAATTTCCATTACATTAGTGAAAACTATAGTCTGTAACGATGCGGGTTACAGAAGTTGAATTAACCTACCTGGCAAGTCATGGGTTTTGCAGTTGCGTCATAATAGGAAAAATATTTCATTCCTTGAAAGTTGTCGCATACGTGCTCAGCAGTTGCGTTGTTCATCTGACAGACTTGATTGACGTGATCGTAGTTGAAAGAGAAACATCCATGATGGCTGAGACACCGAACTGAACATCTGACGGCAGAGATGCCCGAGATATTCACGAAGAAATGGCCTAGTAGGGCCTGGTGCTCTACCGGCTGGTACCAGACCCCTCGGTAAAGACCACTCACACTATAAGATGCTGAAACCTCAAGAAACATCTCTAACCAGAGGAACATCAAACTACTTATTACGGCCATTTTCTTACTATGGCTTAAAAAGTTGAGTTGTCGAGCGCTGCACAAACACTACCTACTCCGACTCAGTGAACTGTGAGTTGAAAAATGGAAAATTTAGACCTAATAATACCATATTTGCCATGGAAAAGACTTAATACAATGCTTTCATTATTATTATTTGTTTGTTTTGTTATCTTAATTATTTATGTTTTGATGGAGTTGGGACTTTTTGTAGCTAAGCCCTGGGAATTAGTTGATTCCTAACAGTAGAAAAGGACCTTGGCGTAGTAATTAGTGTGACTCATAAACCCCCGTGTATGTATAATAAATAAAATGCAATTAGCCTGGATATATTTTCGGCCTGCTCATGCACGAGACGTTTTCTCGAGAGATGTAATTGGTAAAGCGGCTGATGCTTTACGCTGCATCGGAAAAGGGCAACTTAAATTGTAAACAATTCAGCAATGTTCGGCTTTTTTTTGATAACATAATTTTCGTGAAAAGAAATAAAAATGATGAGATATTGAGTGACTGTTTTATGATTATATGATGGGCAACAAATGAACGCGAAAATACAAATAAAATAGGCGAAAGAATGTGTGTAAACCACGGAATCAGAACCCGGAGAATGTTGAGTGTAGTTGTGCGATCTGCAATGAGGTCATTAATGCCTTCTGTGGGAAATATCAACTTTCCAGTTTATCATCAAGTTTTTCATCAAGGCATGTCACGTAGTATTGGTACTCTATTTCCGAAGCTGACATAGAGGGCGTGTACCGCTGTATGCACTCAGGAACTCAGGATTAAATATTTTTATATATTTTTTATTACACAAATCCTGTTCGTCATAACCAAAGACATGATATTAATACTAATCAAGAGAGATTTATATAGCGTAAACAGTTGCAGATCGGTTCCGCCTCAGCTGATGGGTTTGTTAGATAACCAAATACAGGCTGGATTTTTGTTGACTTCGATGCAAAAGACAAAGACAATTACAGAAAATCATTTTATAACTTTGTCAAGAAAATAATCAAAACAATGTCCTAGACGAGAAACGAGGAGAACATTGTGATTGATTTGTATTTATTATTCATATATTGGTTATATTGATTATCGTCTTTGTCTTGGACTGGAAAAAACACGTCTCAAAGATCAACTTGTACCTGAGACTGAAGAGTCTCTCATCGCCATCCTGCTGAGTTTCCCCATGACAATGATGAGCCATCCGCTACTAAAGTACCTGAAACCGAAGAGTCTGCAGCCCAACCCTGGCAGCACAATTTCCCGCAACATGGTGTCTTCTCACTCAACAATACTAACAGAGAGACACATACCAAGTGTGACCGTAGATGGTGCACATCAGTCCCCATCCATCCAACCTTCTACCAAGAATCCTGATCCTAAACTCCAAGACTCATCATCACTCAGACCTTGGTTAGTTATTGCAAACATGAAACTCCGTCTGAGAGTCAGAAATCAACCGTCGTTGTGAAAGAGTTGCCGGTACCAGGACGCGTTGTCTCTCACCGTCAACTCTGCTGAGTTTCCTTACGACACTGATGAGCCATCCGCTACTCAAGTACCAGAAACTGAAGAGTCTCTCACCGTCAACCCTGATGAGTTTCCCCACGACACCACTAAGACTACTCTACCCTCAGGTATGGCTGAACACATCACCAGACCATGGGTGAAGTCAGTAGACGATATCCAACCCCCATCTACGCGCCCCGTCCTGGGGGGGGGGGGGAGCATACCCATGTCGTCATAATAGCCCTTTCAGTGAGTGGTGTCTCCTTCTCGATGCTTTTCAATATAGTCTTGATTTTACCTCTGGGTTGGGAAAGGACAATGCAAAGCTAGACGCAATACAAGCCGTGAATCTGACGCAGATCAAAATGCTGGAGATGACAGAGCGTATGAGGAAATGGAAACCTAGCTACACGGGCAGGCTGCTCCTACAGTCACTAAGGAGACTACACCATCCAGCTACCAAGAACTGACATTTAAGTAGTGTATCTCTCCTTCGAGAAGACGATGTTAGACGTAATACAAGACGTTAATCTCATACTTAGTGGACTAAGACGACACGTGAATGCATGTTTTGTAAACTACCGTACTTTAGCCAGGGTCCACTTTCATGGCTCTGCTTACTGCAGAAACTGTGCACTTACGAGCTTTGTAAAGCACATCATTATATGGGATGTAAGCGCAGAATTACATGGTAAGCAGAGCCATGAAATTGGGCCCAGATATGAAGTTTTATTCAAGCAAACATTTTGTGATGAAGTTGTTCTTGAATTTATAATTAGAATACCGGTACCTATACTGACATTTAAAAACGCATCTTAATCAAAACACCACATGTCGATGCGGTTATTATTAATAACTTTACAGAAACAATACTTTATACTGAAGCAGTCAGTCTTTTTGAAAAAGTGGTAGTTTAAATACCTTAAGAGGATATGAACATAAAAGTGTCGATGTTTTGGCTCCTATAGAAAACATAATGAGTAAAGAGAGATATTATGAAGAAAAATGCAAATTGAAGAATTCAGTCGTTATAACAGTCATTCTGATCTGCCTCAGGGCAAGGGTGTTTATAAAAATCGTAACAAAATACAGGAAGAAACGATTAAAAAATACTTCCTGCTTGCCACAACCAAAGACAATTTGTTCATACCACAAAAAGGGCAAATTGTGTTGACTTTCATGCCAAAGAGGAAGAAAAATAGAGAAAATCAACCTACAACTGTGTCCAGATAAGAAACTAAACATCGTCCTCAACGAGAAATGACGAGAATACGATTTGTACAGTTTAATTAACGTAATTTGGCCTTTGAAAGAGATGTTTTAATATGAAACAAGACAATCATATTTTTTTCCATAATTTTTTGTACTAAGTACGGAGAAACAATGAACATGCTTAACCCAGCGAGCTGACACGGTAAAAATGTTACATGCTGGACTCACTGGGCGCGCTCGGAATGCAGATGGTATTACTGTGTTTGGGGGCACAATTCTTTTTCTAATGACCTGAACAGATGAATAGATGTTCCTTGGACCCACACACTAAATATTGAAGCATTCTGGAAATGTACACATTGGTTCACTACTAATTTTCAAAACATTTCGAAAGGATTAAGTTTTTGTGCGCACAATAGGACTTTTGTGTGCACTTTATAATTTGACCCAGCTTTCCCACACTATTTGTCAACCTCTGAGTTCACTCACCCAGAAATCACTACAGTTTATGAAAGAAGGGTGTTTAAAGGTATTTTAAAAAAAGTCAGCGGAATGGATCCACACAAATATGGGGGGGCCTTCCTTTAAGAGCTAATGTTGCAAATGAAACCTGGAGTCGGGACGCGACTGTTTACTTGAAAGGATTTTTTTTTTTTTTTTTTAAGAAAGTGTTTACATAGTTTTTATGTTGTATTATTTGTTTTACAAACAATTTTTTGAATGCAATTGTGATTTTTAGTGCGTAATGCTATTATAATGAAATGGGTATACAAAGCACCATTACAGATTGTTTGGGCGATGCATTTGCCTAGCTTATTGAGAAAAGGAACTGGTGATCCAATTAATATTGAAAGGAAGTTAATCAAACATACATTGGCGTCCAATATGAGATGACATTCTGTACAAGTATAAATATGCATTGTTGCTTTAAGGTTGAATAAACATTGCGGACTTCAACGGAAACGGATACTTTGGCAGGAAGAGAATTGTACATATTGGATGGTTAACCCCGCCATTACATCAGTTAATTTATTTATTATCCGTTTGTGCATACATATGGAACGATGTATCCAGTAGTTCTGGTCGTTCTTGTATTGTCTTATGGATGCAGAGCGTGTAACATCACGGAACATCCGGAGGATACCGTAGCCGAGGTAGGAGAGACTGCCAGGCTGAGGTGTATCACTGACTTTATTAACTGTATATATGATAGGTGTGCGATTTATTGGGAACGTGACACAAACAACATATTTGAAGCAATTTCTGTCTGTACAGCTGTGTATCGTCGGTATCCAGAGAGATATTCAGTGTCTTCTGGTCCTGACTGGTCTTTAAAGATTACAGGAGTCCAGCGAAGTGATGCGAGGCGATATCGATGCAGCATTTACTCATATGCAACAAAAAGCTCGTACAGATCTCCCCCTGCGACACTCATCATACCATCACTAACCGACATCAGTGTCCAGCCGCCTCGTCGTCCAATAACAACGGGAGATAATGCTACATTTTACTGTGAAGTTCGGCCACAGCATGGAGCTCTATCGACCTTCAATATAAGATGGTTTGTAAACAGAACCGACGTCAGAAGAATTCAAGAACAATCATTTTATCATTTGGATAGTTACGGTTACACCTTAACATTTCTCAAGATAAGTGTTAACCACACTAACGTGTATTGCAAGGCATTCGGTGGAACTAAATATGTGAAAAGAAGTGATAACTATCTGTTATTAATTCTTCCTCAGAAGAAACCGATAACGTCCGCTACTCAAGTACCTGAGACTGAAGAGTCTCTCACTGTCAACCCTGCTGAGTTTCCCCATGACACTGATGAGCTATCCACTACTCAACTACCTGAGACTGAAGAGTCTCTCACCGTCAACCCTGTTGAGTTTCCTCATGACACTGATGAGCCATCCGCTACTCAAGTACCTGAGACCGAAGAGTCTCTCACCGTCAACCCTGCTGAGTTTCCCCATGACACTAATGAGCCATTCGCTACTCAAGTACCTGAGACTGAAGAGTCTCAAACCGTCAACCCTGCTGAGTTTCCCCATGACACTAATGAGCCATCCACTACTCTAGTACCTGAGACTGAAGAGTCTCTCACCGTCAACCCTGCTGAGATTCCCCATGACACTGATGAGCCATCCGCTACTCAAGTACTTGAGACTGAAGAGTCTCTCACCGTCAACCCTGCTGAGTTTCCCCATGACACTAATGAGCCATCCACTACTCAAGTACCTGAGACTGAAGAGTCTCTCACCGTCAACCCTGCTGAGATTCCCCATGACACTGATGAGCCATCCGCTACTCAAGTACCTGAGACCGAAGAATTTCAGCCCAACCCTGGGAGCACAAATTCCCTTAACACGGTGTCTTCTTACTCAACAATAACAACAGAGAAACGCATACCAAGGGTGACCGTAGAGGGAGCACATCAGTACCCATCCGTTCATCCTTCTACCAAGAATCCTGATCTTAATATTCCTGACTCATCCTCCGATGATATTAGCACATTCATCTTAGTAGGAGGAGTTATCACTGCTGTCTTCTTGATGCTAGTCATCTCATTTCTTATTTACTGTCTCGTCTTCAAAAGACAACCCAAAGCAACACACAACACACGTTCTGCATCTACACCTCAAGGTGATGGAGGAGAAAGTGATGCAGACAGGATATCAGAAACCCAACTGCACGGAGTCACTCCGAGGTGTGATCAAGAAAATGACCAAACTAGCTCTGCAGGGGAGAGGTCAGTTGAGTCCCGAGAGAAACAGTTACTGTAGTAGTGACACCGGACTTACACCAGCAGGCAAGTACAAAACATGATCAAGACGATGTGGACAAACCTCTGTCCACTGAAACTAATGGATCAGTCAAGGATGGGGAGAATCGTAATGATAAACAGAATCATCCTGAGTCCATGTATGCTGTGGTGGATAACAGTCGCGCCAAAAGTAATACTTTTGGCGCCGTTTCTTCCTTGGAGGCATCAAGGAAAGTATCCGGAGGTGGGAAGGATGGATCAAAGCTGAATCGTGGAACAGACACCGCTCAGACCTTGAGTAGTTATTCCAAACAAGAAACTCCGTCTGAGGATCAGAAATCAACCGTCGTTCTGAAGGATTTGCCGGTACTAGGACGCGTTGTTGACCGTCAACATTCCGGTCCGAAACCACCTCGCGTCATTCCGTACCATCTCTCCAAACGTCGGGCGAGCACCGCGACTCAAGCCCAGGCCGGGCTAGAGCAGACGGCAGACCGTGCTGAGGACGGTCTCGTCAAGGATGACCCAAGACAGAGGAAGGTAGACAATTTAAATTATATGACATTTTGAAGAATTGTTGTGCCAATGAACTTGGTTGAAAAACCAAATTAATTAGATTAAAATATCACTCTATATTAAGATTTTACAGTGATCAATCATCAAGTTTGAACCTAAAACGATTCCATGCCGAGACAACTCATTGTAGAACCAACAAGTATATCTATATTTTTTTAAAACTACAGTCACCTATTGTACTTCAAAGTCTCCTTACTAATGTATACAAAAAATACTTGATTTTTAACTGAATGGACACGTCTATAATTATTTCAAAATTGTATGTTTCGTTTGATTACGATGAATACGATCGGAGCGCCACGGTTGCCCAGGGTTGTATACTCCCCAGGGAGCTGAGAAAGGTTAAAGGAATGTTATTGGCCCAATGACCAGGGCACTAATGTAAAGCGCATTTATTATTATTATTATGGGGCTGTCCAAAGTTCTCCATACTTTCGAGCTGAAACGGAAAGTACATCTTCTCGAGATCACTTCCCTCCTCGAGTTCAAACTCTCTAATCAAAGCCCGCATCATCTCTACATTCTTCACTGCGTGTACAAAGTCAATATTAACCCCCTCAACCTCCTTCCCAGGTAGTACACTCTATGAAGAGCTGACAATTTTACTGACAGCCTCTTATAAATGTTGTTTATAATGACTGTACACTGAGTGATACGATAAACGTGTGCTTGTCAATTATAAGGAAATAAATTTGAAACTAACGAAGAACTAACTCAACAGAACAACGCAACTTAAGATGAGCGCTAGAGTTTATTAGATTTGACCACAGCTATAATTTTAACGACAAGGTAACTATTTATCTGAGGAACTTGTCATGTTGTTTTAACAAAGCTTGCAACTTCCCAGAAATAAGAAAGTAAAAGTTATGCTTGAAATAAATTAGCTATGTTTGTATTATTGAGTATTAAATCAAACTGCATGTTAACAAGTACCGGCTGAACACCAAGTTATTGACCTATCTGCAAAATGGCATTACGTGGAAATCACAGTATGGAAATCAGTATATTCCTTCCAAGATCTTAATATAAAATATTAATTTTATTATGATTTTTTCCCATCTTCGTTGAGTTGCTAAGCAGTAAAATAATTACTGGGAATAAATATGAATTACACCTCAGACTGGGTTTTCCAGATCATATTTACCCTTAGAAGATTGATGAAAATATGCGAGGTTTGAGTCAAAAAGGGAAATTTGTTAGATCCCGAGTTGATTAGAAGAGAACGGGAAGATGGATGCTTCGCCCTCAGTCGTTGAGACGAGACATTTCACAATTAAACAATAGCGTATTTCATTCAATTGTAGAACATTTTAAATAAATTTATAAATGTTGTTTATTCAACTTAAATGTATTATACAGGATTGGTAGCGCTGACAAAAATAGTCACAGACAGTGTTCATGTTTTGTGTGATCAACCAGAAAATAACAAACCGATCAAAACTTGGGCTTAATCCGTTGTGTGAGTCAGTCAGGAGAAATTAGTAAAAAAAAACATGCACAATTTTCAGCATGAAAAACATTGTCCTTAATTTTGGTTGTAACAACAGAAACCAGCTGTTGTTGTTCTTTCCCCCCCCCCCAAGTTTTTGTTAAGGTTGTCGGGAATAGTTTTCTCGAACATGATTCCATTTCAGAGGAAAACATTTCACAGAAAAAATGGTTCTAGTATATGAACTTCATAATCAGCAAGATTTCAACTAAAATTTAACGATGACGTTTTTAATTTTTTTTATCCTTACCAATCCTGTATAGGCCTCATACATTCAAATCAAACAGTTTTTTAGCCAAAATGGGGGGGGGGGGGAGTAATGTGCAAATTTCAAATTCTGTCTTTTTTCTATCAATCAGCACTCAGTTTCATCGGTCCGATTAAAGTTGAAGTTGGTGAAACCCTTGATTTCATCACAATGTCTTCATTTGAAAGCTTTCTCATGAATTGGTTTGTTGTTTTCATTTGTTTGTTTACGTACGGTATTTAACCAAAGTTACTAAAAACAGAGTGCGTGTCCTATGTTACGTTAACCTTTAGGAAACGAGGCCATGCCAAGCACTCTCCCCAGGACTTCCTGTCTAGTCATCCACATCAGCCTGATATCATCAGGATATAACTGCCAACTTTAAAACAAAGTCGTTATGTATTCTCGATTGTCTTTGAATGCCAATAAAGTTTCCATTATGTAAAGAAATACATATAGACACATACATTTATGATTACATCAATTATGTGTTTTGGGGCGTTTCTCAACAAGCTACCAGGTTGGAAGTTAATGCAAAATGAACAAACAAACCGCAGACCATTGAGGATGTCATCAAGTCTTAAACCCATATAGCTTCTTTTACCTAGTCTGCATTTAAAAAAAAATCATTTTCTCAATGCGTTAATTTAACAGAGGTGTATTCACTCTGAAAACTCCCTGGTCAAAATTGATCCTGATTTCCGGTTCCTTGGGGCCCGACCCAATCCTGGGTCTGAATTGGGTCATGCCCCTGTGACCGGAACCCGGGTCCGTTCTGACCCGGAGTTTTCAGAGTGTAGTGCATCTGTTATTACGGTCACATTGGTTGTTGGTTTTAATTGATCACTTTGATTTTCAACGTGTTGAAAACATGTTGATGTACAATGAACATAGACTTACACATGCTTGCATAGTTCTTGTTCTAAATTATAAATTCGTGTTCACTTAACATTTATAATTTTTGTAGAATCATTAATTTAATCCTCGTATGAATTGAAAAAACAAACGTGCCTTTTGAATCTGAAAGTTAAAAGGGGAAAATTTCACGGCTTTTAATCGAAACAAAACTACATGAGGGATATTTTTGAACGTTTTAGTTAACAAGATAAAACAAATACAGCAAACAAGGTGTGAAGTAGATTTAACAAATGATTTATCCAATAAAGGTCGAAGCACGTTAAATATTGTTTATATGTTATTATTAATATTATTATTGTTAATTATTTTAAGTGCTCAAATTGACTGTAAATCCCTGACTGTTCCTCAATTAGTTTCCCACTGTTTCTGTTGAACAAGTTCCGAGCGTATTAGCTGCAAAATAACTAATATTTGTCAAAATGAAAGTTTGTTTATGTGTTTGTTTCATGAAAAGTTTTATCTCACAGGATTCCAAACTATACCGATTGATTTGAAGAAAAAAAATTCAATCGGAACCCACGAGGGCGGTTTTCTGTTTAATCAAAAGTAATTTTTACTAATAATTTTGTCATTTGCCGGTTGTCATTAAGAAATACCTTTATTGCATTTACTTTACTCAGAAACATTAATTTCCAGGAAAAAATAAGAAAAACAAAACAAGAAAAACAACAAACAAACAGCAAAGTCGTCATGAAATCAATACTTTTTTGTTGTTGTATTTAGACAATGGATTGAATGGTTTGGAAAGAATAATAATTATAAAATCTAAATAATAATAATAATCACCCCAACATACTAACAATGCATGTCTACTTTGACCCATTAGTAGAATGCAAGAGTAGTATTGGTCTTCTCTGCATTGATATACTGAGAAGGCCACACTAAAACAAATACTTGGTGTTTAAGAAGTCTTAAAATGGTGATTCTCTTCAAGGTTTTAGCCATGATTTGGTAAAAGGGTGTCCAAACTTGCTGGGAAAAAAAAGAAAAAGAAAAGTGGGTGTACACATTGTTCACTTACAACACATTGACAGATAAAACAGGGTGTCCAAATTTAAAATAGGGTGTCCAAAAGACACTCAGACACCCCTCTGGCTAACACATGGTTCTCTTCATCGGGGCTTAACTTTATTTTTGGAACGAGGGCTTATCCCCGGCCAAATAAAATATATTCAAAAGTTAAATAATGATAGCGTAAGTTACTTAGCAATCAAACAGAATAGCTATACCGCATTGAAATTCGGTTGTATGTTGTGTAAGATTATTTTCTGTAAACGCTGTGATAGTTTACTCTGGAGAGCGTACTAAATACTAGTTATTATTATTATTATTATTATATAAACAGAACAGAGTTATGTTAAGTGGTTTTATTTATGCAAGATTAAGAACACAATAATTGTTTATACTTTGTCTTGTATGAACAACGCACTTAGATTAAAAAAATCGTAGCAAAACAAAGTTTGTTTTTGCTTTTTGTTGTTTTGTTTGTTTTTCCTTCGATTTTTTTAACAAACTACAGGGGCGTTGAAACCAAACAAGTCCCTTGCTACATGGGTTTAAGAGATTAAGAACCAGTGTGTTTTATCAATGAACTTTTCATGCAGACGTTCACGCATTTTTGCCGTGTCGAACTCAAATAATTAGAAAATGATGAATTAAATTCGACAAAAGAGCGACGTTTAGCGCAAACTTTAGATTTTAGTTCGACACTGCCGTGTAGCACGGCAAGCTCTGCCGTGCTACACGGTAGTTGCACGACGTGGTGACAAACGTCGCGCTCTTGCCGTGTCGAATCAAATTGAATTCTCAGTCGGGCTATGCTCTTTGGAAATACGCATGCGCAAAACTTTTGAAAAATGTTTTATCTTTATTTTCTAATGTGAACATTCTCCTTGTTAGTACCGTAGCTGAGAGTATTCCGGGGTGGGAAAGGAGACAAATTCTGACTGGAACAAACATAATCTGTAGATTTCAGAATTAAACTAAATGATTTTGTTTGACACTCTTTAAAAAGACGATGAACGCCACTCACCAACGATGGTAATAATAATGACAACATTTAAGTTGGGAAACAATGTTATGATTTTGTCATTAATAATAGTGTCACAACTCGAATCGACATCACGAAACACGACTCTTTAGCAATTTTTTCCCGCGTCGCCATTTTGAATTACTTTAAGTGCGGCAAACTATTTTACTAAATTCGACGTTTGTCACCAATTCGTTTTAATTGCCGCACTTTTGCCGTGCGAAAATCATTTGAGTTCAATACGGCAAAAGTGCGACGTTTAGCGCAGGCCTTAATGACATATCATGTTCAAATCTTACGTATCTTAATTACACTAGCAATAATGAAATTATCAGTTATTTCAAAATAAGTAAGTAACAAAACAAGTGAATACCTTCGTCCAACTAAAACAAAATCACGTGTCATTAACATTATTGTCTGAAATACTAAATTCTGCAATAGTAAACAACAGGCAAATATACCATAATTATATTATCGTTATACAAGGGTCAAACCATTGAATTTTCAGGAATATGATTGCTTAAGTGAAAATCTACGAAACGACTTAACCATTTCTAATCGAAAACTGTACCCATTGAATACAATGATTCTGACTGAATTTTTGTTGTACTGAGACAATTTTGCAAATACGAATCAGATTGATGTTCCTGTTTTTTTCGAGGTGACAACGAGTGTATAACTGTTTATACATTGTTTTTCCATAGCGAACCTAGATGGGTTACAGTACTACACTGTTGGCAGGTTCACTTATTACCATTTTGACCCACCTTCAACTGAATCTGTTGTTTGAGTCAGGAACAAATTGTAAAACACCATAAACAATTTTCAGCATGTAAACACATTGTCCTTAATTTAGATTGTAGCAACCCGAAATCGGCCCTTCTTATTTGATTTCTTTTAGGTTTTCAGATAAGGTTTATTTTTTCTAATTTGACGTTAGTTCAGAAGGAAATATTTCAGAGAAGGAAATAATGGTTCTCGTATGAACTTCATAATCAGTAAGCTTTCAGATTAAAATTAAACAATGATGCTTTGTATCCTTTGTAAAATACCTTTGTATCCTCCTGTATAATACCTTGAATTGGGGTTTGTTTTATTATTATTTAAAAAACAAGCTAATTCTTAGCAACAATATGTATGGACGGAGGGATAACCAAATACAAAGGATGTCAACATAAAAATGTCGGTCTGTGTTTTGACTCCTTTTTGGGGAAAAAGATAAATACAATAACAAGGTAAATTTATGTAGGGGATTGCAAATGGAAGAATTAAGACCATTTGAAGAAAAAAAATACGTTCACTTTGAACTGCCTCAAGAGTGAAGACAAGGATGTCAAATGGTCTGTATACGTTTGGTAATGACTCTGAAAACTAATGGCAACAAAAACTCACTTGGTAAGAAGTACAGCAGCAGCTTTGGATAATATAATGCATTTTAATAGACTTGTTCACTTCGAACTACTGCGGTTATGGAAAAATATTTCACTTTTTCCCCCAACAATTTGAATCTGGTAAGCGTTACTGACATTAACGTTTCTCAGATTGTGTATTCAAATTGCAGATTATTCTTCCTGCGTGGACACAACCGCTCCAGATTGTTGGCAATATCTCAAAAACGCTACTACTTTTGAAATGAAATTTACAACTATATAGGATTTAAACAAACAGTGGGTTCCAATTACCAAACGTATACAATCCCTTTAAATAAAATCAAAGCAAAATACACCCAGCAACTAACGATATCTAAAAACAAACATTTCTGCACGTCATAGTCCAAAGAGAAATAATGGGATTTGTAAATAACCAAATAAAGGCAAGATTTTTGTTGCAAAATGTTGCCAACACAATTTATGTTGGCAATAATTTTGAGCAAAAGAGGAAGAAAAGTAGAGACAAAATAATAATCAATATAAAAGGAACGTCCATTTCTGGGTAAGGCTGACCCAGAAACTGGTTAAAAATATGAATTTTACTCGATTTCTGCGACAAATTTGGCGGTAATTTTGACACAAATTCCAAGTCATACTGACCCAGAAATCGGTCAGGCCCCATGGAACCCGGAATACGGGTCAATTCTAACCCGGTAGTTTTATATAGTATTTCAATGACGTCACTATACACAATTTCAATGTCATTTAACATTTGTTTGATGAGAGGTTAATCTTTTATCATTCTTGACTGAAACTTTTAATTGGATAACTAATAATATTTCCCTCATAACATTGCATTCCGTGGTGCATTAACAAGAACATGTTATCATTGCCGATCCTGGTCGGCTTTTGTGTTGACCAAGGTCCAACTTAAAAAGGTTCCTCCAACATAAAACAAATATTCCCAAAATATAGAGAGGGTACAACCAAACCCATTATAGTTTATAGTTAAAACCCTGTATTGGGCGTTACCGATGTTTACCATTATATCACTATTGTTGGCAGTCAACAACTGACACTATGTAACTGCGTGCTCGCGGGCATATACTGCTCCACAAATGGACCCCAAGCATTCCCAACTTCTTTTAGACAGTCCACAGTTTGGGTTTGTCACATTCCCTGAGATAACCTGTCCTTATAGTTAGAGCAGATTTCTTTGTGATGCAACCAGCAACTTCAACTTCACCCTCAACATCTTTATGAGCCTATGTTTGTCTTTCCTCATCATCATGAACTTGTAAACTTAAAGTCTGAAATCTGTTAGGTCGGTATTTACTTCGATTCCTATTTCTACAGTTTTCGGGCAAAGTGCTCTTTGTTTCCACATACAAAACCTTCCCTAATTTCAACAAACCCGGATCTATATCATTGAGCATTGGGAGTATTAGGTTTAAATTATCTACTCTTATTAACCTTAGGGTCATTAGATACTCTAAAATGGTCATTAGCTATTATAGGATACCTTCGTGCTGTGGTTTCAGATACAAGCCTTCTATGAGCTTCCACCTATCTGCTAGCTGGGTCATGTCTGTAACTAAGTTCCTTTAAGTACAGAGCCAAATCGTTATCACAAGCAGCCAGAATTAATTTTGTTTTCTAAGAATAACATCACGCAAGTCCCTCATACGATTTAGTTCCATTACCCAATTCAATCCATCGGTTGAAATAGCTCAGTAAACGAATCGAAAACTGTGAAAATGTTTCACCTATTTCTTGCTTATAGAGATTCTGAGTTTTAGCCTGAAACCTTCTTCAGTGAGCTGATATCGATGTATTATAGTAATGGTGACTTTAATACTAGGAAGTCACGGTCGTGCCTGCTAAACTGGCAACCTAACATACACTTCAAGGGCTTAATCGGTCAGTAAACTACTTAATGAACATGCCCAGACTACCTTTGGCCACTCTGCGGCAATAGCAAAACGCTCAACACGACGTAGGAATGAATCCATGCCGTCTCTACCATCATCAAAATTGGGTTTCATTTTCGGTTTTAAGACCACTAGTATTAAGGTGAAAAATATCTTTAATTGCAACTTCTTAAGGAACCTTCATTGAAGTATAATCATAACCAAACATAGATTGTCATGCTGTGTGTCGGAATGGGTGAATACTGGTAAAATCTCAATCATCAGAACAAAACATGTTCTGTCCCGGCAAGATCGCCAGTTGTCGCATCATAAATTTATGTTGTTTAATCCATTTGCTTGTATTCAGCGCCTTGAGGTGGAGCCGATCTGCAACTATTTGCGCTTTATAAAAGTCTCTTTATTAATGTTATTACTATTATTACCCCCGGGATGCGAGATTTCTTTTCCTACGAACTTGTTGTTCCCCCATACGGCGAACTGTGTACAAACTTCTTTTGATAGCGCCCTCTTTTGAATCCTCCTCCTCCAGTCCATGTTAATTTCCCGTAAGGGGACAAAAAGTTCGTAGGAAAAGAATTCCGGCCCCCGGGATTGCCCCAGTCCTAGGTTCGACGTTCAGTATACACACCCACTGTCCCATCGACACACACGCATACAATTTAAGTTTACACTTCTCTTTGATATTCACAAATTTATTATACAGATCAGTTACTACATTATGTACATTATTACATCAACTCTGGTTCTCCTACTTCAGTTATGTCAGTCTTGGGGGGGGGCGGGGTGTTCGTCCTTCTCACTTAGTATGGTACTCTCAACCGGTCCCTTTACACCTTCCACCAAGCGCTCCCGTTGTCTGTTTATGATTGTCTGGTATGAAGCACTTCACGAATTGACTGTTGAAACTGAATAGAATGTTACCCGCGTCCAGAAAGCCACGATCCTGAAATCTCCCACTAGTTTCCTTGAGCCTTCTTAATAGAGAGAAACATACAAAGTGCGACCGAAAAGGGAGTACATCAGTCTCCAACCAACAAACCTTATCACGATCCTAAGAACCAAGACACATCATTGGATGCTAATATCTCCGTCATCTTAGTAGGATGGTCTCTAGCTGCTGCCTCATTTGCTTGACTGTATGTTAATAAGTACACTTGTCGCATTTGACGGGGTCCAAGGGAAGGGTCTTCCATCTTGACCAAATAAGATGTTATGAGCAAAGACACATTCAAAAAAAGCAACTACATGTAGGCTATGTCTCAGGTCATATCTTATTGGTCGTAAAGAGAGTGCATTGTGTTATTAGTAACTTGAATACCCTCTGTATGGCGCTAAGCAACTCGTACCAGCGTGCATTGTGTTACACGTAATTTTATTACCCTCTCTTTGGCGCTAAGCAACAGATTTTACGACTGCTTTTCTCACACTGCATATTCATGCTCGCTGAAATGGACTCCTAGACATGACTTTGCTTTACTCGCTTTCACAAATAAAACATAACTATATTCATGGGTTAAACCTAAATTAATTATGTAACTTGGCTTGCTTCTTGTGTTGTTCGGTATAAAGTCCATAAAATAATATGAATGAAGACATGTGTAGCTTTAAAATAGCCCGTCCAAAACTGCATTGCCTTTCACTCTGAGGCGACAATGACGATTCCTGGCACGACCGCCTTGCGCCTGCGCACAAAAATAATGTACCTGTCCAATTTAGTTGGTTGCGTTCATGTCTGACGGTTCACCACACGGTTCACCATAGCATTTTCACTGCTAACTTACCGTAAAATGTTTTTTTTTCTTCAACACGAAAAGGCCATTACAGTCCGCAAACAACACATAACCTGTTGATATTCTTTTCAACCACCTCATTCATTTTTTTGACACAAACTCAAACGGTTAACCCTTTATACCAAAATAGAAAAGAAATTTAATTAATTTCCTTATTTACTTTACTACGGTGAACCGTGTAGACTTGATCCAAGCCTGCAATCGTTACTTTTAGTCAACTTGATAGCCAATACATTATTGCCCCAAATAGCGCCCTATTGTTAGCTTGGCCCATGATAGCTAATCTGTGGGGGCGTTTTTCGTGTCTCATACAGAGGAATAACCGCCACCTCAGACTTGAAATCAAGTCTATGGACACTGAGCATCACTGCGCTTGAATTTGTATGCGACTCCATGGTGTAATGGCTAAGAGATACGCTTAACAAAGTATAATTATCAGTTGAAGCTAAAAGGACTCCAGGATGGTCAGAAAGCCGTTGTTTTTATATTATCTTATTTGTATCACCTTACTCGCCGTACAATTAATATTAATCGCTTATACCCATTCTTTCATTTTTCAAGGGCATTTTTTATATTAGTATTTTACTTATTTGGTATTAATGCTGACAAAATAATACGGGCGTAATGGTGCAACCCCCCACCCCTTCCCAAGTAGACAAATAAAATACAAAGTTTCCTGTGTGTGTCCTTTTGTGTTCACACGCTGTACTCGGCAATAAATAATCATTTACTGTCAATGCACAATTATAGTTAGCCCCCTTCCCCCACCCAACAAAACATCATTACTTAATTTACTGTCAATGCCCATCATAGTCAGCCCCCACCCCCCCCACCCCAAACAAAAATACTTGCTGATTTGAAATCTGTTTTATTGCCCTACTCAGTTATAAACGCACATCCACTGTCTTTGGACATTCACAGTCCTTTAAAAGCATTATTTGCTAATTTAAAAACGAAAAAAAATTACGAAATTAACTCAGACATGTCTGAGTTAATTTCGTAACTGAGTAGGGCACTAAAACAGATTTCAAATCAGCAAGTATTTTTGTTTGGGGTGGGGGGTGGGGGCTGACTATGATGGGCATTGACAGTAAATTATGTTTTCTTGCGGGAAAAGTGCAAATCAGTAATGATGTTTTGTTGGGTGGGGGAAGGGGGCTAACTATAATTGTGCATTGACAGTAAATGATTATTTATTGCCGAGTACAGCGTGTGTACACAAAAGGACACACACAGGGAACTTTGTATTTTATTTGTCTACTTGGGAAGGGGTGGGGGGTTGCACCATTACGCCCGTATTATTTTGTCAGCATTAATAAGGGAATAAAAGAGTAGGCGACGAGTTCTTAAACGGCCGTTTAAAACCGGCAGGGTCGTGTGATAAAGGCCCGAGCCGAAGGCGAGGGTCTTTATCGCACGGCCACGACCCTGCAAGGTTTTAAACGGCCGTTTAAGAACGAGTCACTACTCTTTTATTCCCATTCATAAATGCCCTTATGTTAAAAAGCAATATAATATCACAATTATAGACAATGTCACACTGTTTCTTTTGCGAATTTTTCGAAGTTTGCAAATTTCCAAAAACTTTTGTAAAAATGTTTTGTGCGCGTCGGTCGGTGTGTATACGCGCGTGTACACACATATTACGCGCTGTTACTAATAGCTATGAATTGCGTTCTGCGTAATTTAAATTGGTGTACATGAGCTTGCGCGCCCAACACGCGAAGCCAGCCGGTCTTAAACAGCTTCAGCTGTGTCTTTATCAACCGTTTAAACACCCCCACGTGACGCGTTCTCCACCAATAGGAGTAGCGAAACTGTCTGGGGTATTTATGAATACCAAATAAGTAAAATACTAATATAAAAAATGCACTTGAAAAATGAAAGAATGGGTATAAGCGATTAATATTAATTGTACGGCGAGTAAGGTGATACAAATAAGATAATATAAAAACAACGGCTTTCTGACCATCCTGGAGTCCTTTTAGCTTCAACTGATAATTATACTTTGTTAAGCGTATCTCTTAGCCATTACACCATGGAGTCGCATACAAATTCAAGCGCAGTGATGCTCAGTGTCCATAGACTTGATTTCAAGTCTGAGGTGGCGGTTATTCCTCTGTATGAGACACGTAAAACGCCCCCACAGATTAGCTATCATGGGCCAAGCTAACAATAGGGCGCTATTTGGGGCAATAATGTATTGGCTATCAAGTTGACTAAAAGTAACGATTGCAGGCTTGGATCAAGTCTACACGGTTCACCGTAGTAAAGTAAATAAGGAAATTAATTAAATTTCTTTTTTATTTTGGTATAAAGGGTTAACCGTTTGAGTTTGTGTCAACAAAAATGAATGAGGTGGTTGAAAAGAATATCAACAGGTTATGTGCTGTTTGCGGACTGTAATGGCCTTTTCGTGTTGAAGAAAACACATTTTACGGTAAGTTAGCAGTGAAAATGCTATGGTGAACCGTGTGGTGAACCGTCAGACATGAACTCAACCAACTAAATTGGACAGGTACATTATTTTTGTGCGCAGGCGCAAGGCGGTCGTGCCAGGAATCGTCATTGTCGCCTCAGAGTGAAAGGCAATGCAGTTTTGGACGGGCTATTTTAAAGCTACACATGTCTTCATTTATATTGTTTTATGGACTTTATACCGAACAACACAAGAAGCAAGCCAGGTTACATAATTAATTTAGGTTTAACCCATGAATATAGTTATGTTTTATTTGTGAAAGCGAGTAAAGCAAAGTCATGTCAAGGAGTCCATTTCAGCGAGCATGAATATGCAGTGTGAGAAAAGCAGTCGTAAAATCTTTTGCTTAGCGCCAAAGAGAGGGTAACAAAATTACGTGTAACACAATGCACGCTGGTACGAGTTGCTTAGCGCCATACAGAGGGTATTCAAGTTACTAATAACACAATGCACTCTCTGTACGACCAATAAGATATGACCTGAGACATAGCCTACATGTAGTTGCCTTTTTTGAATGTGTCTTTGCTCATAACATCTTATTTGGTCAAGATGGAAGACCCTTCCCTTGGACCCCGTCAAATGCGACAAGTTTACTTATTAACATACAGTCAAGCAAATGAGGCCCTCATTGCATCTCGCCAGGAATTTGCAAAAATTGTTGTAAAAGCCTTCCACCCACCACCGGATGGTGCAGCCCCCCCCCCCAAAAAAACAAAAAAACAAAAAAACAACAACAACAACAACAACAACAACACACCACCATCCCCATCAAATAATCACTTTTATGGACATTCACTTTTTTTGGACATTCACAATCTTTTCCAAGCATTATTTGCATAGTACAAAATTACAAAAATTCACTCAGACAATCCCGGCCAAAATGCTTGGGCCACCCTTTCCTGACGTTATATACAACAATTCCATGTGCACTTCCCATTCACATTCAAAACATTCGTCCCCCGCCCCCCGCCCCCCGCTCAATGTTGACTGTAACTCAGAACACAGTCGGCAATTGGAGCCAACATTGAAAGGGGGCAGGGGGGCCCAACGAGATATGGCCGGGATTGTAGATACAAGGTGTTTCCTTAGCTCTGATGAGCGCCTCTTGTACAGGGTATCTGTGGAACAGATACGTCTGATACGTAAGGCCTGACTGTAAGCAATCGCCTTCTTACAGTGACTAGGGTGGCAACTGTTGGAGAGAAGGTACTGGTGGGTGTCGGTGGGTTTACTGTAAACATCCGTGACAATGCCATTGGGGGATTTGGTTATGGTAACATCTAGAAAATTCACACTTGTGAGAGAGTATTCGGTAGTGAACTTTATGGTGGGGTGAAATGAGTTTATATGGTCAATAAGCTCATCCAAGCTGTCCTTGCCACCACACCAGATGGAGAAAATATCATCAATAAATCTCCACCAAACTAGTGGGCGGTTGGGGGGCAGAGTACAGGAGTCTGTCCTCCAACTGAGACATGAATAAGTTAGCATATGAGGGTGCCATTTTGGTACCCATGGCAGTACCCTGTACCTGTAGAAAATGCCTGTCAGAAAATGAAAAATTATTCTTCATGAGAATGTGGCTGATGAGTTCCTTAATATGTCTCACTGAGGGGCGGGATTGTTTACTAGCATTGAGGGCAGAGACACATGCACTCATGCCTTCATGATGGGGTATGTTAGTATACAATGATGAAACATCAAAAGTAACCAGAATGGCAGAGTCAGGTATTTGGTGCTTGACCTCATCTAGTTTGTGGAGAAAGTCTTTGGTATCCTTGATGAAGGAAGGAAACGGCAGACTAAGGGTTTGAGAAAGCTATCAACAAACTCAGAAATGCGCTCTGTGGGGCTACCATTCCCAGATACAATTGGTCTACCCGGGTTATTGGGCTTGTGTATCTTGGGTAGAAGGTAGAACCTTGCTGTACGGGGGTCATGTGGGAGGAGATAGGTGTATCTTTCTCGATACCATTGGCATTATAAATTCTAACCAGGGTGTCGCTGATATCTTGGGAGAAAGATTGAGTGGGATCAGTGGCACATTCAATGTAATGATCAGTGTTGGTGAGCTGTCTGAGGCCCTCAGCAATATAGTCATGTGTGTTCATGACTACAACTGCGGACCCCTTGTCAGCCCGTTTAATCACTATGTCTGGTGATTGGCAGAGTTGTGTAAGGGCGTGTCGCTCATCTTGGGGAGGTTATTGGAAGTAGGGGTATGAGGGACCTTAAGAACCTCGGAGTTAACCGAAATGATGTATGTCTCTAGAGACACATCTCGGTTCTTAGGGGGTACCCAAGTACTCTTTTCCTTGAAGTGGTTGCGGGTAATTGGTTGGGTCTCCACAGACGACTCTTCATCCATGGAGGGCTCTACATGAAAGTATTCACGTAGGCGTAACCTACGATTGAATTGGGCCATGTCCTGTTGGAAAATAAGTTGGTTAGGTTCTCTGGGTGTGGGGCAAAACTTAAGACCCCTTGAGAGGAGTTTAACCTGTGGGTCAGTAAGGACCATGTCAGAGAGATTAACTACAGTATTAGTCTCTGGCGACCTAACAGTAGGAGGAGCAATGGTGATTCTCCTACTGTGGAAACGTCTATGAAAGTGTTTCTTATGGTTAGCTTGGACATTCGTACGTTTCTTGTTCTGTTTGTCCATTAGGGTGGACCTTAGGTGCTTGACGTTAGATAGTATGGTATCTTGTAACTGTTCATACTCTTCAATAGAGCATGACTCCTGGAGTTGAGACTCAGTGTCTGTTATCTTAAGTAACTGGTTATCAATGAATTGTTGGCATTGATTTTCCAGCAACTTGATCAAACGGAAAGACGTGTTGTTCCATTTCTTCAAAAAGGATGGGTCAAGGTCCCCAAAGGAAGGGGTACACTTGATCTGTAGCCCCTTGGGAATGATACGGGACAAGCGATAAAAACGGTAGTTATCAAGATGTGACAAGTAACGGGTGTGCTTTTCTTTAAGCTTACGAAACTTACGGAAAATGCACTTGGTGTCAATATTATGATTACTATATAATTATTAATATTTTAAGCGCTCAAATTGACTGTAAATCCCCGACTGTTCCTTAACTATTTTTCCAGATTTCTCTTGAACAAGTTCCGAGCGTATTAGTTGCAAAATAACTTATCTTTGTCAATATGGAAGTTTGTTGATGTTTTTCATAAACAAAATTATCTCATAAGATTCAAAACTATTGACTTATTTGACAACAATGTCCAACGGAACCCATAAGGGCGGTCTTCTGTTTAATCAATGTAATTGTGACAATGTTGTCATTTGTCGGTTGTCATTAAGATACACCTTTACTGCATTTACTTTACTCAGAAACATAACTTTCCAAGAAACAATGAACAAAACAAATAAAAAACAGCAAAGTCGTCATGAAATCATGGATTTTATTTTATTTTATTTAAACAATGGATTTAATGGTTTGGAAAGAATAACAATAACAACATCAACAATTAAAATTACCCCAACATACTAACAATGCATGGATACTTTGACCCATTAGTAAAATGCCAGTATTGTCGGTCGTCTCTGCATTGATACTACGTGAAGACCCACACGAGAACAAATACTTGGTGTTTGAGAAGTCTTAACATGGCGGTTCTCTTCATCAGAGCTTCACTTCATTTTTGGAACGAGGGCTTAACCCCGCCCCCCAAAAAAATAAATAAATAAATAAATAAATAAATAAATAAATAAATAAATAAAATGTAAATGAATAAAAAATCATTCAATAATTTCAAAATTGTATGAATTGAAATTGTAAATTACTTAGCATTCAACAAGAAAATCTACAACATAATATAGACGTTTTATATAAACAAAACAGAATAATGTTAAGTGGTTTATTTATGCAAGATAAAGAACAATATAAGTGTTTGTATTTTGTTTTGGATATAACGTTTTGTCGAGATGATGTAATATTGTAGTCTTGAATATGCCAACATTTGAACAGGAAGTTCAAGCATAAGATTGGTTCTATACAGATTCCAAGTAAAACAAAATAGCAATGTTTGTTAATCAACGTTTCAGGCTGTTTTCTTCGTGTTCTCCCGTTTCCTGAAATATATTTCAAGTAAGCATGACGTGTTGCACTCTGGAGGTGGTGGTGGTGGTGGGGGGGGGGTGTTTGGGTGTTGGTGGGGCAGGGTAGCTCAACGTGTTGTGTTTGAAGGATTGAATCGTGACCGCATAGATCCACCAAAGTACGGTATGCTTGACGTGATGCGATACCGTGGGGTTGATAATGGGGTTTGTGTGAGGTGGCTTGGGTCGAGGTTGTGGGTTGTTTGGATTGTATCTAGACATCATAGATCTTCCATAAGGTTCTTTCGTTTCACTAACTGGAAACTATTTCGCATGATGAAACTTCAAGAGATGTTGCAAAAAAATGTTTTGAATTATCTTCGTGGTGGCCAAATAAAGACGCATCCTAATCAAAACACCCCATGTCGATGGGGTTGTCATTATTGAATAGGCATAACTTTACAGAAACAATACTTTACACTGAAACAGTCAGTCTTTTATTAAACAGTTTTAGTATAGATACAAAAAGAGGATACAAACATAAAACTGTCAATGTAAGTGTTTTGGCTCTTTAATAAACATTTTGAGGAAAAAGAGACCTTATGAAGAAAATTGCAAACTGAAGGATTCAGTCCAGTAATAACAGTCATTCTGAACTGCCTCGGGGCAAGGGTGTTTACACAAATCAGAACAAAATACAGAAAGAAACGATTAAAAAAATACTTCCTGCTTGTCAAAACTAAAGTCAATTTTTTGTATAACCAAATAAAGGCAGGAATTTTGTTGCAAAAGAGGAAGAAAAACAGAGAAAATCTTTCTGGTATCGTGTCAAGATAAAAATCTAAACATCGTCCCCAACGAGAAACGAAGAGAATACGATTTGTGTATTTTTTTTTGGCTGGTGATATTAATTCTCGTCTTGACGTGAAAAACAGGAACGTTATTAACACGTCACCAGAATTTCTTTTAAACATCCTTCTTGGCAGAAACTTTCAATTTGAGAATAATTCCCGTAAAATTTAATCCATGGACAATTTAACCAAGGTCCAACTCAAAAAAATTAACTTTTTCAAGAAACAAAGAGTTGTTGAAGTCCTTCGAGAACTGTAAATCTTCTTAAATTCGCCAAATCCCCTTTTAATTTGTCAAAATTGTAGATTTTGAACTTAAATTCTAATAATGTATTTTTTTCACATAATATTTTTTATATGGTTCCAATCTTTATCTTGTTAACTGCAATTTGTCTTTTTCAACCGAAAGTGTGTTCCACGTTTCTGTTTGGTGTACGTTCTGTAATGTTTATGAGCGTATGTCGGCCTTTATATAAGATGGCTACGGAGATTAAGTAAGTTTGTTACTAAAATTTGAAAAATAAATAAAACAAAAAATCCAAGAAAATACTTAATAAACGAAAAATAAAAGAGTGACGTTAAAAACAAAAAGACGGATATAAAATTAATATAGGAAGTTACTCCCATCAAACACACATGTGGGGCCTTCCAATTGTGAGATAACGATCTGACAACTGAACAGCATAATTATAGTTCTCTGTCAAATTAATACAAACATTTTGGACTTCATTGTTGGCAACCATTATAAAACAAGGAAGAGAATAATAACGTTCATGATAGTAGCTTTTTTTTATACCAGACAAATTTTGTTCCACCTGATCCAATGAGACATCGTTAATTTCTTCCATCATATTTTGAAGCTTTGGAAAAAGATGTATCCAGTTGTTCTGGTTGTTCTTGTATTGACCTGTGGATGCAGAGCGTGTGTCATTACGGGTCAACCAGAAGACAGCGTAGCCGAGATAGGAGAGAATGTCACGCTGTTGTGTCAAACGGACTTACACATTTCCAACTGTGAATATAACAAGTGTATCCTTCATTGGGATCTGAAGATAAATAACAATTTTGGAGCCATTTCGTCTTGTACAACTGTTATTCCTCGGTATCAATACAAATATTCAGTGTCCTCTGTCCCTGACTGGTCTTTGACGATTACAGGAGTCCAGCCAAGTGATATGAAACAATATCGATGCAGCCTTGTCTCTTTTGAAACAAGCCTCTTTTTTCCTTCTCCCCTGATGATCCTCATCATACCATCACTAATCGACATCAGTGTCCAGCCGCCTCGTCGTCCAATAACAACGGGAGATAATGCTATATTTCACTGTAACGTTCAGTCACAGCGTGGAGCTCTACCGACCCTCACTGTGAAATGGTTTGTGAATGAAACTGACGTCAGAAGATTTCAAGATAAGGCATTATATCATTTGGATAACGATGGATACACCTTAACACTTCTCAAGATAAGTGTTAACCACACCAACGTGTATTGTAAGGCATTCAGTGGAACTAAATCTGTGAAAAGCAGCGACAACTATCTGACACTCATTCATCCTCAGAAGAAACCGGTAACACCCGGTACTCAAGTACCTGAGACTGAAGAGTCTCTCACCGTAAACCCTGCCGAGTTTCCCCATGACACTGATGAGCCACCCGCTATTCAAGTACCTGAGACTGAAGGGTCTCTCATCGTCAACCCTGCTGAGTTTCCTCATGACACTGATGAGCCATTCGCTACTCAAGTACCTGAGACTGAAGAGTCTGTCTCCGTCAACCCTGCTGAGTTTCCCCATGACACTGTTGAGACTACTCTATCCACAGGTATCGCTGAAGACATCACCAGACCATTGGTGAAGTCATTAGACGATATCCAACCCCAATCTCCGTGAGTGGTGTCTTCTTCTCGATGCTCTTCAATATAGTCTTGATTTACCTCTCGGTCTGGAGAGGACAGTGCAAAGCTAGACGCAATTCAAGCCGTAAATCTGACGCAGATCAAAATGTTGGAGATGACTTAGCGTATGAGGAAATGGAAACCCAACTACACGGGCAGGCTACTTCTACAGTCACTAAGGAGAATTCACCATCCAGTTACCAAGAACTGACATTTAAGTAGTGTATTACTCCATGCGGAAACTTCGAGAAGACGGTGTTACGCGTAATACGAGACGTTAATCTAGGCCTATCACTTCTCGAGTTGATGTAGATAGCAAAAATCTTGTATATTAACATTAAACTAAAAAAGACGCGTGAATGCATGATTGGTAAACTAATTTAGCCAGATATCAACTTTTACTTAAACAGCAACTGTTGTTATGCAAATCTTGAATTAGAATACTATACTGCATGATGGGTAGACTGGTTTATTTAAATCCTGCAGTGAACGCCGCTGTCAGCAGATGCTGACATGCTTGTGTCCGTTGTCTTCACCACATCGTACACTCTGGTCAGCTCATATGCCATGATATCCTAAGCTGGACCATGCCACACATCCTAGAGGGGGTGTCAATCAACAGGGGTCTGTGATTTGGTTAGAAGGGGGCAGGACAAAACTCTGCAGTCATCCTTTGCGTACAAAATCGGTGCGTCAATTGTCAATGGTAGATAATAACAAAATATAAAACCTAATTAATTAGGCAAACAAATAAGTTTAAATTAACCCCTGTAGTACCTGTACACGTAGTCAACGCACATTGATTACAAAATTGTATAAAAACATGCACAACCAAACCTCTTAACCTGCTGACAACAAACCACAGGGGCTTTGGAACCTAACAGGTCCCTCGCTGCTAGTTTAAGAGATGAAGAACCAGTTTGTTTTATCAATTAACTTTTCATGCAGACATTCATGATTTCAATGTCAAATCTGCTTGATGACATGTCATGTTCAAATCTTACGTATCTTAATTACACTATCAATAATGATATTATCAGTGGTAGATATTTTAAAAATATGTAAGTAACAAAACACGGGGACACCTTCGTCCAAATAAAACAAAATCACCTGTCATGAAATATGCTTCTATTAACATTATTATCTGACATATTAAAATCTGCAACAGTAAATAACATGAAAATAGACCATACTAAATTAACGTTAAAAAGGGTCAAACCATTGACATTTTCGGCCATTTTATTTTTGAAGAATATTTGTGCTTTAGTGAAAATCGACGAAATGACTTAACAATTTCTCATCAAAAAGTGTACCTGTACATTGAGTCAAATGTTTCTGACTGATATGTGTGGGTTTTTTTACTAAACAATTTTGCAAAATAAGAATCAGATTGGAGAACTGTTTAAACGTTGTGAAATTAGCATCAGAACTTTGAATGAATTTGTTTCTATAGCGAATCTGGATGGGTTTACAGTACTACCTTTGACACTACACTTTTCGCAGGTTCACTTAAATGATGAAATAAGGAATTGAAATTAATCTAAGAAGAAAGTTTAAATATTCCAACATCAGATTTTTAAGGGAGTTCCTTCATGAGGTAACTATATTTACAACAATAATGAATAATCTTGCTATCAATTAAATAAGTGTGGACTCGATAAGTGACGGATATTGGGAATTAAAAAGAGTTGCGTAACTTTTATGGTAGCTTCACGTCGGCAATTTGTTTCTGAATATATTAAGGTTTAACACTTATCACGCAGACCCACACAAAACTTTCGGGTGTTCCCTGTCTCCAACGACAGTAATGGATACTGATGTGAAGTATATGAAATAGGTACCAGACTATCTTTCCTCCAGTCTCAGTTTGGTTACAATGATTTAAATAGAAGACAAAAACTCAAAACAAGACGACCATACCATGATTGTCCAATGTAATGCACGTTTGTAGCGCCAGTTTATTTGATATGTGATTGTTGATCCATTAGATACGGACCAGTATAGGTCCACTGTTGGTCAAGTTCACCATGTCATTATGTGGTGGAGTTAGAACAACTTCGTTTGTCTTTGAGCGAGGGTAGAGCCTTGAATGCCTTTTTCCCGGACACACGACGCATGTAAAACCAAAACTTATATCTCTATTTTTATTAAAGGTACGGTCACATTTTGTACTTGAAAGTTAACCTACTGATGTTTAAACATTACTAGACTTTGATTGAATGGACCAATTTACATTCCAATATTGTTTGTTTCATTTGATGACGATGACTAAGGGGCGTCTAAAGTATTCAACATTTTCAAGATAAAACTGAGAGTACAACTTCTCAAGATCACTTCCCTCCTTTGAGTTCAAACTTCCAAATCAAAGCCTGCTTTGTATCTACATTCTTCACTGCATGTATTTACAAAATCAATATCATTAACCCCCTCAACCTCCTTCCCAGGTAGTACACTCAATGAAGATCCTTGCAATTACTGACAGCCTCTTATGATGTTGTTTATAATGATTGTTCATTGAGTTATAAGATGGACGTGTTCTTGTCAATTATAAGGAAGTAAATGTTAAACTATTGAGGAACTAACAAGGTCAAATATCTACCCAGGAAACTCATTAAAATAATGATATGGATAATAAATTCATTAGTTTACTCAGAACAATGTAACATAAGATGAGCGCTACAGCTTAGATTTGACTATAGCTATAGATTTATCGATCAGTGAGATATGTATATGAGGTAATTTCCATTGTTAAGACAACGGTTTAAAGTTTTTCCAGAAATAAGAGAGTTTAAGTTTATTCTGTCAGCTTGAATTAAATTTGTATTTTTTTGTATACTATTGATTATTAAATCAAACTGCACGCTCAAAAATACCGGCTGAACAACAAGTTATTGACCTATCTGCAAAATGGCATTTATACGTGAAAATCACAGCATCAGGTTATTCCTACAAGATCGTAATAACATTCATTTTATTAAAATGCTGTCCCAACTTTGTGAAGTTGCTTAGCAGTGTAATAAGTTTCTTAGAATAAATATGATTTACACCTCAGACTAGGTTTTTCCGATTATATTTACCCTTAGAAGATAATGAAAATATGCCGAGGTCTAAGTCAAAAAGAAAAATTCATTTTTGTTTAGATCCCGAGTCGATGAGAAGAGAACGGAAAGATAGATGCTTCGCCTTCAGTTGTTGAGACGTGCAATTCCCTATTGAACAATAGCATGTTTAAATTAACTTTGGGAAAATTGAAATGTATAACTGTTGTTTATTCAACTTAAATGTATTATACAGGATTGGTAGCGCTGACAAAATAGTCACAAACAGTGTTCACATTTTGTGTAATCAAAAGTAAATGTATGTGTAGAGGATTGCAAATGGAAGGATTAAGACCATCCTGGGAAACCCAAGTTTTTTTTAAAGAATAACAATGTGGTGAGTGTTGTAGTAGAGGAGATTAAGCAAAGGGTTAAAGCTAAGGCTGCAAAGTGAAGAGGTATGTCAACAGAGGGTGCTATTTATGTTACATGGATGTCACAGTGGGGCTTAGTGGGTGTTTTTTTTTCACCTCCCCATTTTTATATTTTGTTTTCGACTTAAAATGTGACATATGTATCACGTGGGGTTCCCCAGGGTTTTAAATTGATAAAATAAGTTCGTTAATTTTGAACTGCATCAAGAGTTATGGAGACAAGGATGTTAACTATAACCAAAACGAAATACACCCAGGAACTAACGATGAAAACATATTAAAAACGAACATTTCCTGCACGTCATAAGCCAAAGAGAAATATTGGGTTTTCAAATAACCAAATAAAGGCAAGATTTTTGTTGGCAATAATTTTAAACAAAAGAGGAAGACAAATATAAGAATCAATATTAAGGAACTTCATATAAGCGGGGAACGAAAAGAATACGATGTTTGATTTTCTTAGAGTGGTATTATTGATTAATCTCAACGTCTTGAGCTACAAAACACGTCTCAAGACCCAGTTCCGGGTCAGTAGGACCCGGGATATGTACTCTTGTAAGTTAAAGGCACTGTACACGTTTGGTAATTACTCAAAATATATATTAGCGTGAAAACTGACTTGGTAACGAGCAACAGAGAGCTGTTGGTAGTATAAAACATTGTGAGAAACGACTCCCTCTGAAGTTATGTAGTTTTTGAGAAAGAGGTAATTTCTCACTTAAATAATAAAATACTTCTTGCAAGAAGCCTTTTTATTCTATCTGAAAGCCCCGGGGCCATGGGGCCTGACCAAGTTCCGGGTCAATATGTCCCGGGATCTTTAAGTTAAAAGTTCATTAAACGCATCTCGGCCTTGTTTATTAACATATTTATTATGAAATGATACAACCATTTTCACTTTAAGTATGGGGAAGAAATCCATTGAAGAAAACCATTACACATTTTCAAATTTACCTTTTTATAAAAGAATGAATCAAATAAATTAAGGAAATTAAATAAATTCAACAAACGCAGAAACATCAAATTTAACACAACATAAAAGATCAAGTAATAATTCACGAAGGAAACTAACTAAAAAAATAAGTAAAGATTGAATTAAATAGGCCTAAAAGAAGGAAGGAAGTTCAATTAGTTCAACAAGTGGGTTGTTCCCCTATGAGATAGTAATCTTTACAACTGAAAGAAATTTAATTTGTTTTTCTTGCAAAGGAATACAACACTTTGGACTTCACTGGCGACATATATTTTTTTAAACAAGGAAAATAATACAATTTTCTGGATCGTAGCTTCTGTACACCAGGCAAATTGTGTTCGACCTGATCGATGAAAACCTCGTATTCCGTGTTTTGAAAATACCGTATTTTGAAAATTTGGAAAAAGATGTATCTGGTAGCTGTGTGTGTCCTTGTATTGTCTTATGGATGCAGAGCGTGTGTCATTACAAGTCATCCAGAAGACACTGTAGCCGAGGTAGGAGCGACTGCTACGCTGACGTGTATCACTGACTTTACAATCTGTCGATTTACTAGTCCTTGGTGTGCTATTTATTGGCAGCGTGAGACAAACAATACATTTGAATACATATCCTCATGTGCTTCGGTGTCTCATCGGTATCTAGATAGATATTCAGTGTCTTCTGGTTCTGACTGGTCTTTATCGATGTAGCACTTACTCATTTGCAGGGGGAAGCTCACAAGATTTCATTGCGACCCTCATCATACCGTCACTAATTGATATCAGTGTCCAGCCGCCTCGACGTCCAATAGCAACGGGAGATAATGCTACATTTTACTGTAACGTTCAGTCACAGCAAGGAGCTCTACCGACCCTCAATGTGAAATGGTTTGTAAACAGAACCAAAGTCAGAAGATGTCAAGATCAGTCATTTTATCGTTTGGACAACGACGGATACACCTTAACATTTTTCAAGATAAGTGTTAACCAAACCAACGTGCACTGTAAGGCATTCAGTGGAACTAAATCTGTAAAAAGAAGTGATAACTATCTGATACTCATTCATCCTCAGAAGAAACCGATAACATCCGCTACTCAAGTACCTGAGACTGAAGAGTCTCTCACCGTCAACCCTGCTGAGTTTCACCATGCCACTGATGAGTCATCCGCTACTCAAGTACCAGAGACTGAAGAGTCTCTCACCGTCAACCCTGCTGAGTTTCCCCATGACACCGATGAGCCATCCGCTACTCAAGTACCTGAGACTGAAGAGTCTCTCACCGTCAACCCTGCTGAGTTTCACCATGACACCGATGAGCCATCCGCTACTCAAGTACCTGAGACTGATGAGTCTCTCACCGTCAACCCTGCTGAGTTTCACCATGACACTGATGAGACTACTCTACCCACAGGTATCGCTGAAGACATCACCAGACCATGGGTGAAGTCAGTAGACGGTATCCAACCCCCATATACGCACCCAACCCTGGGGAGAGAGGAATATACCCATGACGTCATAATAGCCATCTCAGTGAGTGTTTTTTTCTTCTCGATGCTCTTCAATATAGTCTTGATTTGCCTCTGGGTTGGGAGAGGACAATGTAAAGCTAGACGCAGTAGAAGCCGTGAATCTGACGCCGATCAAAATGCTGGAGATGACAGAGCGCATGAGGAAATGGAAACCCAGCTACACGGGCAGGCTGCTTCTACAGTCACTACGGAGACTACACCATCCAGATACCTATTTAAGTAGTGTATATCTCAACGATGCATCATGCGGAAACTTCGTGAAGACGATGTAAGACGTAACTAAAGACGTTAATGTCATAACGCTCGATTTGCTGTAGATAGCAACGTGTATGAGGCTATTGAAACCCAACTATAGGATGACAATTTACCCTTAATCGAAGTAGACAAAACTTGTATATTAACAGTTGACTAAAACGACACGTGAATGCATGATCGGTAAACTACCTTAGCAAGAGACGAACTTTTACTTAAACAGCATTTTTTACTGCAGTTGTTCTTGATTTTTTGAATTAGAATACCTAGTGCATGATGGGTAGACTGGTTATTAAAACCCTGCATTGAGGGCCGCCGTCAGCAAATGCTGAGATACTTTAATATTTCCATTTTCTTAACTACATCGTACACACTGGTCAGCTCAGTCAGATGCCATGATATCCTAAGCTGGACCATAACACACGTCCTAGAGGGGGTGTCAATCAACAGGGGTCAATAATTTGGTTAGAAGGGGGAAGGACTAAACTCTGGAAGCATCCTTTGTGTACAAAATCGGTATGTAAATTGTCAATGGTCGAATTATAACAAAGTTAGAAAACTTAATTAATTAAGCAAACATATAAGCTGAAATTAACCCAGGTAATACCTGTACATGTAAACAACGCACTTTGATTAACAAATCTCATAAACACATTATAAGCAAACCTCTAACCTAGTGAAAAAAGCTTGTCAGCATATGATGACAACAGAAACCACAGTGGCGTTGAACCCAAACAGGTCCCTCAAACCAGTTTGTTTTATCAATCAACTTTTCATGCAGACATTCATGATTTCAATGTCAAATCTGCTTGATGACATGTCATGCTCAAATCTTACGTATCTTGATTGTACTAGCAATAATGATATTATCAGTGGTAGATATTTAAAAAATATGTAAGTAACAAAACACGGGGACACCTTCGTCCAATTAAAACAAAAACACCTGTCATGAAATATGCTTCATTTAATCTGCAACATTAAATAACATGAAAATAGACCGTAATAAAGTAACGTTAAAAAGGGTCAAACCATTGACATTTTCGGCCATTTTATTTTTGAAGAATATTTGTGCTTTAGTGAAAATCGACGAAATGACTTAACAATTTCTAATCAAAAAGTGTACCTGTACATTGAGTCAAATGTTTCTGACTGATATGTGTGGTTTTTTTTTTACTAAACAATTTTTGCAAATAAGAATCAGATTGAGAACTGTTTATACGTTGTGAAATAAGCATCAGAACTTTGAATGCATTTGTTTCTATAGCAAATCTGGATGGGTTTACAGTACTACCTTTGACACTACACTTTTCGCAGGTTCACTTAAATGATGAAAGAAGGAATTAAAATTAATCTAAGAAGGAAGTTTAAATATTCTAACATCAGATTGTTAAGTGAGTTCCTTCATGAGGTAATGATATTTACAATAATAATGAATAATCTTGCTATTAATTGAATAACTGTGGACTTAAAGAGTGACGGACATTTGGAATTGAGTTGCGTTACTTTTATGGTAGCTTCAAGTCGTCAATTTTTTTCTGAAGATACTATGGTTTTACTCTTATCACGCAGACCCCTAAACTTTCGCGGACTCCCTGTCTCCGACGATAGTAATTGATACTGATGTGAAGTATATGAAAGAGGTACCAGACTATCTTTCCTCCAGTCTCGGTTTGGTTAAAATGATTTAAATAGAAAACAAAAACCCAAAACAAGACGACCATACCATGATTGTCCAATGTAATGCACGTTTGTAGCGCCAGTTTATTTGATATGTGATTGTTGATCCATTAGATACGGACCAGTATAGGTCCACTGTTGGTCAAGTTCACCATGTCATTATGTGGTGGAGTTAGAACAACTTCGTTTGTCTTTGAGCGAGGGTAGAGCCTTGAATGCCTTTTTCCCGGACACACGACGCATGTAAAACCAAAACTTATATCTCTATTTTTATTAAAGGTACGGTCACATTTTGTACTTGAAAGTTAACCTACTGATGTTTAAACATTACTAGACTTTGATTGAATGGACCAATTTACATTCCAATATTGTTTGTTTCATTTGATGACGATGACTAAGGGGCGTCTAAAGTATTCAACATTTTCAAGATAAAACTGAGAGTACAACTTCTCAAGATCACTTCCCTCCTTTGAGTTCAAACTTCCAAATCAAAGCCTGCTTTGTATCTACATTCTTCACTGCATGTATTTACAAAATCAATATTATCAACCCCCTCAACCTCCTTCCCAGGTAGTACACTCTATGAAGGTCCCTACAACTACCGACAGCCTCGTATGATGTTGTTTATAACTTTTGTAAATTTAGTTGTAAGATGGACGTGTTCTTGTCAATTATAAGGAAGTAAATGTTAAACTATTGAGGAACTAACAAAGTCAAACATCTACCCAGAAAACTCATTAAAATAATTATATTGGATAATTCATTTGTTTTCTCAGAACAATGTAACATAAGATGAGCGCTACAGCTTAGATTTGACTACAGCTATAGATTTATCGTTAAGTTAGATACGTATCTGAGGTAATTTCCATTGTTAAGACAACGGTTTATTTCTTCCCAGAAATAAGATAGTATAATTTTATTCTGTCAGCTTGAATTAAATTTGTAATTTTGTTTGTATTATTGATTATTAAATCAAACTGCATGCTCAAAAATACCGGCTGAACAACAAGTTATTGGCCTATCTGCAAAATGGCATTATGTGAAAATCACAGCATCAGGTTATTCCTACAAGATCGTAATCTTATATATAACATTCATTTTATTAAAATGTTGTCCCAACTTTGTGAAGTTGCTTAGCAGTGAAATAAGTTTCTGAGAATAAATATGATTTACACCTCAGACTAGGTTTTCCGATTATATTTACCCTTAGAAGATTAATGACAATATGCCGAAGTCTAAGTCAAAAAAGAAAATTCATTTTTGTTTAGATACCGAGTCGATGAGAAGAGAACGGAAAGATGGACGCTTCGCCTTCAGTCGTTAAAGGTATCGTATACACGTTTGGTGATGACTCAAAACAAATACTAGCATAAAAACTTACTTGGTAACAAGCAACGGAGAGCTGTTGATAGTATAAAACAGTGTAGGAAACGACTCCCTCTGAAGTAACGTAGTTTTTGAGAAAGAGGTAATTTCTCACAAATAATAACAACTTCTTGCAAGAAGTTTTTATGCCTATCTGAAAGCACACAAATTTGTACAACAAGGGTGTTTTTTCTTTCATCATTTTTTTGCAACTTCGATGACCAATTGAGCCCAAGTTTTCACAGGCTTGTTATTTTATGCATATGTTGGGATACCATAAGTGAGAACACTAGTCTTTGACAGTATCCAAACGTGTTCAGTGCCTTTAAGACGAGACATTTCACAACTAAACAATAGCGTGTTTAAATCAACTTTGGGAAATTAAAATAAATGTATAACTGTTGTTTATTCAACTTAAATGTATTATACTGGACTGGTAGCGCTGACAAAATAGTCACAGACAGTGGTTACATTTTGTGTGATCAAAAGTAAATGTATGTGTAGAGGATTGCAAATGGAAGGATTAAGACCACCCTGGGAAACCCAATGTTTGTTTTTTTAAAGAATAACAAGGTGGTGAGTGTCGTACGGTAATAGAGGAGATTAAGCAAAGGGTTAAAGCTAAGGCTGCAAAGTGAAGAGGTATGACAACAGAGGGCGATATTTATTGTACATGGATGTCACAGTGGGGCTTAGTGGGTGTGGGTTTTTTTCCTCCTCATTTTTATATTTGGTTTTCGACTTAAGTAGTAGGAACAATGGGGGTTCTGGACCACCTTGCTTTGGGGTATATACAAATAGAGCACATGGGGTTTGCTCCCAGCTTTTTTGATAGGGCTCGCCCCGCTCTCTTGGTGGGCTGCTGGTTCTAGACCACTTTTGGGTTGGGGTATATATACAAATAGAGCACATGGGGTTCTACTAAATTTTCGTATACGAAAATTAGGTTTTAATAGGGCTCGCCCCGCTCTCTTGGCGGGCTCGACCCACAGCCAGCAACTCCCAACCTTAACGCCTCATTTGGTATATACAATTAGACATATATACCGCACCTGTATACACGATGGAGTGTGATAAGTGCCACCGATTTTTTAAGAGGTACTACAACCTGAAGAGACACCTGGAGAACCGTAAGACACCTTGCTTACAAGAACCCCGGCAATACATATGTGTGGATTGTGGTGGGGAGCTGAGCTGCAGCTTCTCCTTGTGGAGGCACAAAAAGATTTGCCCGGCACAGCGCAGAACAAAGGCTGTGATATAACTTTCGTCTACAAAAGTTGAACACGAGCTAAGAGCTGTGACAACACCAACGAAAACTGTTGTTTAGCTTTTTTTTCTTGAGATAAGTACCTATGTCTTATTTTATCTCGGCCACAGTTTCGACATAGCTGTATTTCACTCTGAACCCCAGTACCACAAGATTTACAGGGTATTGAAATCTTTCTGCCTTTACGAATCTTTACTAAGTGGTACTTACAATATTTACCGCAGCAGCTCCTATTACAGAGATCAACTTCACCAACTTTAACCCAAGCACAAACATTGTGTCCTTTCATTTCGCAGATTGAATATCTCAGGTATGCATTTATGTCTAAATGGTTTTTATCATTAGGGGAACCCCCAATTTATTGCGCAATATGCATGGGAAATTCCTAAGTTTTGTAAAATGAACACTTCAATTAGAGATATGTGTGTTGTAGGTTATGCTATCACCAGCAAACCTCATGCCCTCTACTGTTGGGTTTTGTGTGTTAATGACTCTCTATTAGAGAAATACGTCGTAGCTTATACTATAAATGACGAGTACTTCAAAAACGTTTAGAACGGTACAAGACTACCAAAATGAGATTCTAGAGCAGTTTGAATATAAAGAGACGGATGAGCTAGTCTTTAGGCAGACCCCACGGGTGATCGGGAAATATCTGCGGGGTTGGCAGATGGTTGTGCCCAAAGGGCATCTCCTTAGCGCAGACCCCAGAGCCTTTCTGGACGACGTGCGCTCTCAGATTTACCAAAAACTTGAGGAAGAGCTTAAAGCTTTTAACGGTATTAAGTTTCAGCTGGCTCTCAAGCTTCAACTTCGGAAAGACAACCCTGATGGGAGTGAGGAATACACTGATCCCGTGCTCCGCCACAAACAAGAGTCTGTTTTGCAGGCTAACGATATTAATGATGCACTAGACAGGGCCTTTCCCCGCATCCAGGAGACGCTTGAAAAATTTACTCAAAGAGGCTCGGGGTGGACGGTTGACCACGTAGAGATGCTGTGGCTTGACATTGCTCGGTACCAGCCCTTGAGAGGCGGCTCATACATTCCACTACCCGCAGCGGTGAAAAGCAAGAACAATGATGATCACTGCCTGAGATGGTCCTTACGGTCTGCTCTCTTCCCCGCCAGAGCCCACACGGATAGGCCTTCCCAATATCCCACTGATGATGGCCTAGACTTCACGGGGATCGAGGCTCCCACTCCCTACTCTCAGATCCTGAAGGTTGAAAAACAAAACAACCTAGCTATCAACATATTTGGCTGGGATAAGGGTGTTATCGTTCACGGGCTAAGCAAAAAGCCCATGGACATGCCCAGGATTAACCTCTTGCTGATCGAGAAGGCAGGCAAGTTTCACTACACCTGGGTCAAAAACCTAAACCGTCTTCTCTACCAAGAAAACAAGCACCGGGAGCGTACGCACTTTTGTGAGAGATGTCTCCATGGGTACTCGAGAGAAGACCTCCTAGAAGCTCACAAGCCTGAATGTTGTGGGATCGGTCAGACGGCGGTGAGGGTAGAGATGCCAGAAGAGGGAAAAAATAAGCTGACCTTTCAAAACCACCACAAGCAGTTTCCCGCCCCTTTCATCATCTACGCCGAATTTGAGGCTCTAACTACAAAGGTAGAGGGGCCCGAGCTGGACCCCACGAAGAGCAACACTCGGAAGACGCAGCACCACGAGGCTTGTGGCTATTGCTATGTAGTCGTTCGCTGCGATGGACGGACAAAAACACCTGTAGAATACCGTGGACACGACGCGGCGGAGCACTTCTTAAAAGCGATCCAGTATGAGGAGCGAAAGATCAAGGAGGTGCTAGCCAACCCTAAAGCAATGAAGATGACCGCTAATGACCGGCGAGCCTTTAAGGCAGCCACCACCTGCCACGTGTGTGAGAAGCCACTTGAGGGAGATACTGTCCGCGACCACTGTCATATCACTGGAAAATTCAGAGGTGCTGCACACAACGCTTGCAACTTGAAGCTGCGCCTGAGCCCTAAAACCACAACCATACCTGTGGTCTTCCACAATTTGCGGGGCTACGATTCTCACCTCCTGATGCAGGCTATTTCCAAGGTAGAGGGTAAGATTTCTTGCATCCCGAACAACACCGAGAAATACATTAGCTTCTCCTCGGTCAGCTCCGATTTATCGACAGCGTCCAGTTCTTGCCGTCCTCTCTTGACGAGTTAGTAGCAGCCAACCTGCCCGAGGCTTTCCAAATAACGGGCCAGTACGAGCCATGTAAAGAAAGGCGCAATCTTTTGTTGCGCAAGGGCGTCTACCCGTACGAGTACATGGACTCTTGGGAAAGGTTTGCAGAGCCAGGTCTCCCTCCGAAGGAAGCCTTCTACAGCAAGCTGAAAGACGAGTACATTAGCGAGGCCGACTACGTTCATGCACAAAAGGTGTGGGAGACCTTTAGATGCCACACTATGGGAGACTACCACGACCTCTACAACCGCACAGATGTGCTCCTTTTGGCAGATGTCTTCGAGACTTTCCGGAAGACCTGCATGCGGCAGTACGGCTTGGACCCCGCACATTACTACACCAGTCCTGGCCTCTCTTGGGACGCGTTGCTCAAAAAGACGGGTGTAGAACTCAAACTGCTCACAGACTATGACCAGCACCTTTTCATCGAGAAGGGGATGCGAGGTGGTATCTCCATGGTATCTAAGCGCTTTGCGAGAGCTAACAACCCTTTGGTTAAGGGCTTTAACCCCTCCGAGCCGAACAGGTACATTTCTTACCTGGATGCTAACAACCTATATGGGTGGGCAATGAGCCAGTCGCTGCCTACAGGCGGCTTTGAGTGGGTGGAGGAGCTGTTGTCTACAAAAGTTTTAACGGAGCATCCGACAGACAGCCCAGAGGGCTACATCTTGGAGGTAGACTTAGAGTACCCTGTAGAGCTCCACGACGCACACAACGCCTATCCGTTAGCGCCAGAGCGCATGGTCGTTCAGAGAGAGTGGATGTCCGAGTATCAGCACAACCTAATCTTTTGCAAGCAAAAGATTATTTCTACAGAAAAGTTTTCAGGCAAAAGATTAGTTTCAACAGAGGTTGAAAAGCTGGTACCCAATCTCCGTGATAAAGAACGATATGTGCTACACTATCGCAACCTACAGCTGTACCTCTCTCTCGGCATGCGCTTGAAGAAGATCCACCGGGCTCTTCGCTTTGAGCAGAGCCCTTGGATGGAACCCTACATCCGGATGAACACGGAGCACCGGAAGGAGGCAACCAGCGACTTCGAAAAGAACCTCTACAAACTCATGAACAATAGTGTATTTGGGAAAACGATGGAGAACCTACGCAAGCGGGTCGACGTTAAGCTGGTGCGCAGTGATGAAGAAGATAAGCTAAGGAGACTTATTGCCAGCCCGGCCTTTGCTCGGGCAAACATCTTTGATGACAACCTCGCGGCGATCCAGGTTCATAAGAGCCGCCTGGTACTCAACCGGCCCGCCTACGTGGGTATGAGCATACTCGACCTTTCGAAGCACCTTATGTACGACTTCTACTATAATCAGATAAAGGCTCGGTATGGTGATCGGTGTCAGCTCCTTTACACAGACACAGACTCTCTCCTCCTTGATATCCAAACCGAGGATGTGTACAAAGACATAGCCGAAGACCAGAACCTCTACGACACATCTGACTACCCCAAAGAGCACTACCTCCACAACACGGTAAACAAGAAGGTATTGGGAAAGATGAAGGACGAGTGCGCCGGGCGCCCCATCGCCGAGTATGTGGGGCTGCGGCCTAAGATGTACTCTATCTTCGAGGCTGGCGGGAATAACATCAAAAAAGCCAAAGGTGTGAAAAAGTCTGTTGTGAAGAAACAAATTCGACATGAGCAGTATAAAGAGGCTCTATCACAAAAAAGACCTTCCGCCACGGGATGGATGTGCTGCGTTCTGAGAGACATAGAATTTACGGTCAGCGTCTGAACAAGGTATCACTCTCCCCCTTGGACACAAAGAGGTGGATAGCTGAAGACGGTGTCACCACACTAGCCTATGGGCACAAAGATATTATGCCTGCAAAAGATTATCTTTTGCCTGCATAAAAACTAATCTTTTGCCTGCAAAGATTATCTTTTGCTTGCAAACTTTTCTGTAGAAAAGTTTGATTAGTTTAGTTTATCAACGAGATTGTCGCCTAAACTTTCGTAGACGAAAGTTTAAGCAAAAGTTTAACAGGTGGCACCTGGGTGTTGGGAGGCACCACAAGTAGCTCTTCTCGTACAAACCCACGAGCTGGTACCCCACGATCTTTTATAAGATAATAAAGAACAGGCTCTCCGGGTTTAGTGACTGAACGCCCAAGCCGGTGCACCCGGAGGGACCATACTGGGTCAGTTGCGCGACGACGCCCACCTTCTAGCTCACCTGGCTGGTAGAGGTACCGAACGCCCACGCCCGAGGGGAGCTTTTGCTCGTTGAGACCAACAGGGCGGTCTGCAATGGTAGAGGGCTTTTGTTTTACCGATTTTGCCTTGATGGCTTCTGAGGGCTTTTTTCCCGTCAATCTGGTAACCTCTGTGTTCAGAGCTAAGACAACGGCGGGAAGTCGTGCTACCCACTCAGTTGACCTCTCATCATCTGGGAGACGCAGCTCTACCGCATACTGATGCCCAAAGAGCTTTTCTGCTAGAGTTCGGTTGAATCTTTCCACGATGCCCTGCGCTCGATGCAAATCTTTTTCACCCCGTCGGACTTTGACACCATGTTTCTCCAGAGTTTGGGATACGGAGCCCATAAACTCACGCCCAGGGTCAACCTGCAGCACCTTCGGCCACTTTAAAGGTCCACCGCTTGTAAATGCGGGACAAAGCAGTAGCCACCTCGGTGGATTCCTTTGAAGTCAGTTGTTCAGCTTCTTTGTAGCGGCTGGCAACATCAACCACAGTCAGGGCGTATTTGTAAATCTTTCGGCCCCTGGGCAGGCGATCGTGTGGAAGAAACAATAGGTCAGCTTGGTGGACTTCATTAGGCACTGAAATATCAAATTTTGGGCGAGGCACATGGCGAGGGGATGGGAGATATATCTGCCATATAGCTTGTCTCTTGGGCCAATCTTTACTCACATCTTGAGTGACTTTTGCAGCCTCGGCTAGTTTTTGTATGGCCGCAAGTCCCTTCCAGTATCCTTGGGGGCTGTAGTACAATGCAGACAGTTTAGTATCCATATAAGTTTACGCCTGCAAAAGTCTAACTAAACTTTTCTGAAGAAAAGTTTTTTTTACAATCAAAAGATTATCTGTAGAAAAAAAAATCTTTTGCCTGCAAAGATTAGTTTGTGATTGCAAAAAATAACTTAACTAAACCTAATCAAACTTTTCTGTGCAAGCAAAAGATAATCTTTTGCAGGCAAAAGATTAGTTTACTTAACAATCCAAACTTTCGTCTACGAAAGTTTATAGGCTGCGAAGGAAGTAACTCCAAGCCCCATGATAACGAAAGCAATTTCGCGATCACGTTGCTCTGGGGACGGCAAGTAGAAATCTGAGAGTTTGGGTTTTGGTTCTTCTAGCGTGGGGGCCATTGAATCACTGCCAAACTTTTCTGTAGAAAAGTTTATAAGATTGTACTGGCGAATAGCTTCATCAACATTGCGGAAAGTGTGCACGGCATGTCCTTGGCGGCGAAGCTCTTCATTAATCCAGTCTAGGCGTTCGGCCCTCTTGCGTGACCATTCAGACTGCGCAGCTTGAAGTTGTTCTACAGCCTTGTCATGTCGTTTTCGCTCTTCATCGGCACCTGGATCACGCATCATCGAGAACAGAAAATTTGACCCAGAGAACGCAAGTGCGTTCACGACCGCTCCGCCAACAAGCATTACAATAGAAGCCATCAAACTTATATTTATATAAGTTTAGTTTAACTTATATTTGTATAATCTTTTGTATTCAAAAGAGAAAACTTATACATCTTTACTTTAATATGTCTGCAGGGAGTATCCCCTGCTTGACAAGCATGTCTTTAGTGGCCATAGCTAGGCCAACATCTAGTATGACCATGCCAACATCATACGGCGCAAAGTCTAACTTTGGCGTAACACCTTTTATGATTTTTTTACCAAGAGTAGCGTATCCCACGGCAAGTCCACTTACTACGGCGGAGTGGTACACCAAATTAGCAAGCTGTTTACCATCAGTACTGGGGGTAGTCATTTTTGTTATGCAAGTAGGAGATTATTATTGCATATAATGAGGATTAGTTTGTTTGTCTAATATGTTTGTCTTTGATTTTTGAGATACATTTGGTAATTGTTTTGCAGGCGTATACGAAAACTTAGCATATACCACAGCTCCAACAGCTATAACAGCCCCTGCAAGGAGCAAACAATCTTTTGTTTACATAATCTTTTGCAGGCAAAAGATTAGTTTCTGATTGCGATGAGATTTCACTTTTATGTTCGCGGTCTTTTGTAGATGAAGGATTAAGATTATCTTCAGAAAAACTTTCGTTTACGAAAGTTTGTTTGAGACTCTGTTTGGCCTTTCGCAGCTGCTCTTTCAGCGCTTCTTGTTTTGCTTTTCTAGCTGCTGCACCTTTGCGGCCAGCCTCAACTTTTTGTGAATCTTTATTAGTCACTCTCTTGACTTTTAACTGCGTCGATGTCGTCTCTAGGTCTTGCGCTGCTGTCATCTCCAGAGCTTGTGCTGCTTCTGTCGATGTCGTTTCCAAGTTTTCTGTCATCTAAACTTTCGTGTACGAAAGTTTTACTTATACTCGTATAAGTTTTGTCTTTAAATTGACAGTGCTTAGCAGTTGTCATCGCTGCTGTAAGCGGGGCTAAGTACATACCATAGCGATAATACAGCTCGCAGCAGGCTGTCGTCAGCGCATGTCCGACAAAGGGGTCCTCCTCGAGGTCTATGACGAGCTGAGGCTTATTTTCGGGTGGAATTGGTAGAAATGTGCTAGCCGCTAGTGCATACATCTGCAGCGCAGACGCCCCGAGAGTTTTTGTCATTGAGGCCCCTAGTCGTGCCTCATAGCGGCTATAGTGCTTAGAAATCTCGTCATCACTCATCACATCAAGTTGTGCAAGGGTTAGTCGGGTTCCTATGTATTTTTGGGCTGTGCCGCCAGCCACAATTGCCGCCAGCCGGGTCCGTTTTTGTTCTTGCAAACGATCCAAACTTTTGTAATCTTTTGCTGGCAAATCTTTTGTAGACGAGGTGCAGCTCAAACTTTTGTCTACAAAAGTTTTGTTTAGCGTCGAGACGGTGGTATCGGTGCTTTCATCGGGAACCTCTTGCAACAATTGGTTGATCAAATCATCACAATCCATAATCTTCTGTGAGCAAAAGATTACTTTTGAGATCAAACTTATACTCTGTATAAGTTTATGCGCATGAGTCTAACATACTTGACAAACATCACAAGAACTACTGCCAGATGTATAGTTTGTATGGCTAGCTGTGTTTGCTCCCACATAGAACTTTAGTTTAGCAAGCTATTAAGCTATGTTAACAACTGATAAGCAACCGGCTGAGCAGTCTTTAGTATAAGCTTAGCGTGTTTAGCTTTAGTTTAGCAAGCTATTAAGCTATGTTAACAACTGATAAGCAACCGGCTGAGCAGTCTTTAGTATAAGCTTAGCGTGTTTAGCTTTAGTTTAGCAAGCTATTAAGCTATGTTAACAACTGATAAGCAACCGGCTGAGCAGTCTTTAGTATAAGCTTAGCGTGTTTAGCTTTAGATAGCTGCTGTCTAAGCGCATCTCGCTCCTCTCTCGTCGGGACAACGTCGTTTTCTCGCAGGCAATCTTCAAAAGAGTCCCTGTCCTTGCAGTGGAAGAGCCCTATCCACTTAGTCTGCTCGCGGAGATCTTTAAGAACCGAGTTATACTTTTGCGTCAAAACCCACACAGATTGAGAGGCGTGGCGCCCCGAGAACGCAAGCTCAGACAGCATGTCTTTCTTTTGGTCAGAGCTTTACTAGCTGAGCAGTCGTCGATGATGTACAATGTCGGCTCGCCAGCAAAAATCGAGTAAAAAGCTCGCAACCACTTTTGAAGCTGATCGCCAGGGTCGACGATATAGACCTCTGGGTCTGTCCACACCCAGGATCGCTCGTGGTACGTTTTGTTCCAACGAATTGTGGGGCAGAGTATAACGATGTGCGAAAATTCGCCGCAGTAGTGATCTTCGAGAAGGTTTAAGATAAAGACTGTTTTCCCACAGCCAGTCTGGCCACAGATGATGGCCGAGTGGGGTAAAAACTTATCCTCGTATAAGTTTTTACTTTTGTCTAAACTTTCGTGTACGAAAGTTTTACTTTGAACTTTCGTTGACGAAAACAATCTTTTGCCTGCAAAAGATAAGTTTGGTTTAGTAGAGCGCACTGATATATCGACCATTTTCGATGTTGAGCTGAGCATCCATGATAACATACAAATACATGTTCAATGTGCCCGCCGTTTCTGCCTTTTTGGTGATCTGGACTGTGACCCTCACTTGCATTTTCTATGCGCCTGCCGCTGCCGTGCAGTGAGTCATCATCGTTGCTTCTCAAGTCCAGCCATAGGCCGTACTTTGTTGTCAAATACTCTCCTACCGTTACATCAGCTAATGCTAAGTCTTTGGTGACCATTGCAGACGTGGGGTGGCGCTTGGTTGAAGGGCTGCTCGCGAAGTACTTTCGAACTTCATCCCACTGTTGGTACCCGCGCATACCCTGGGCATACAACTGGTTTGGCTTCCCCTCGACTATGACCTCAACTTTTTCGATCTTGGGGTTATAGAACGATTCTGTATTTCGGTTAAACGCGGTCGCCGCTCCAGCATCCTCGAAGAGCATGAGTATTCCCTTAAAGCTTCGGGCTGGAATATTAAGATTGACGTTCCACAGCGTATCACTCTTGTTGAGGGTGACCTTTCGGTGGCGCAAAATGCGGTCATACAAGATGGCAACTCGCGCAGTATACTGGTTGCGAATCATTCGGGCTAAGTTTGGCTCGCTCATAATTTCAAACTCGAGAGAGATGTTGTCGATGACGTAGCTAGCATCTGTATCACCTGTTGCCATTATAACGCGGCTGTAGTCATTAAAGGTAAGCTCGTACTCCAATCGGTCACCAAGGCCTGACTGGAAGAACGGCATGTGGCTCTCCAACAGTTCAAAGTCTAGTGGAATGCTAAATCTGTTGCTGTATGCATCTGCAACAGCCTTGTCTTGCGCCGTAGAACTATCACCATCTCCGGCGCCCACCCTCAGTTTAAGCATGTTAGCGTCTTCCGCCACATCAATACCCTGGTAGACCTGAGACCGGCGCTCTCCCAACGTTTTCCAAAGGTCGGTGTAGCAGCCGATAACATCGCTGTCATCTATAGACATGACCTCATTACCACTGATCCTGATTGTCTTTTTCTTCACAACGGCTTGGCCAAGGTTTTGAACCACTGTTCGATTGTCGTCGGTCGAGGTGAGGGCGATGGTAAATGCGAGGCGGGCTGTTCCAGGAACAATCACATCCTGGGCGCCAAGGTTGGGAAAGCGGACCAAGAGCTGCTGATTTTGGTCGATAGTGGAGGGGTTGTTGGTTACAACCACGCTCTGCCGTATGCCTTTGATCCCGAGTGGATCCCGCAGGCTTCTAAGAGGATTCAGTTTGCGTCCGTACTTTGACGATGCCATTCAAACCAAACTTTATCTTTTGTCTATTAAACCTTGGCGAGTGTTCAATATAAGTAAAGCCAACCTTTGTATTCAATATGGCAGAAGGTAGCTTTGAAATGAATGATTTTGATGCACCCGAAAAACAACCAGAAGTCGAAGAAGAATCCAGTTTTATTTCCCCTGAACCTCCTATCGGGGCACCCTTAGATGGGCTATCGCCTAATGAATACGGCGACCGCATCAACCAAGCGCGCGACGACGTCCGTAAAGACGAGTTGCGAGAACAGCGAGACCGTTTAGTAAATGCTTTCTATGAGGAGATAGGTCTAAACAATGGCCCTCGACCTACGATCATAGAATACAAACGGTTTCAGGTCGGCGAAGATGGTAAAACACTTTACTGGGTAGAAGGTGATAAAAAGGTTCGGATGAGTGCTACTAAAGGCCCTAAAAAGTTTTTAGGATTGGGTACTATTGCCCAAAGTTTTGGCTCTGGGGGCTCCAGAGCTATTCGAGATTTTCTCAACCTGCCTGGGTACGACAGTACACTGCGTCGTCATTCTCAACCTACCCTTCGCGAGTTAGAAAAGGTTGCTGATAAAGCACAAAATGCAACACAAGCAGATGGTGATGTACTAGATCAGACAATTAATGTTTTAGATGATTTACTTATTAGTAAGTCATCTGAGCCGCCTACTGAGGAAGAAAATCTTTTGCCTATGAGAGAGATTCTAGGGCTTGACAAAGCCCTGAAAACTTTGCGTGCCACAAAAGCGGTGCAAGAGAGCAAAGTAGTTTCTCTCCAGCAGCTAATCGAGGGCTATCGCGAAGAGCTTAAGCAACCCGGGACAACTGAGCGAGCGGACCAAATCGAACGTGAAATTACAAAAGCCGAAGATGATCTCGCAGCGGCTCGAGACAGCGTTGATGTCCTCAACCAACAACTTCGGTCACAGTTCCGCCAAATTCGTGAGACCATATCTAGCGTTCTAGATAAAAACAAATCTCTGGCCGATCGGCTACGGACCCTGTTCCGCGAGCAGGGTGTGACCATAGCCACCATTATCACTGCACTGGGCTTTGCCATCAGCACTCTGGTTCTTGCCTTGACTGGTGGGCCAGCTGGCGGGGTTACACCGCCAACACCTCCCACAGATCTTTTGCCTGCAAAAGATCAAGATGGGGTAAAAGAGTGGGCGAAAAAACATTTGCAAGCTCTCAGGCGCCTTCTAGCCCAATTAGCTGGAAAGGCTGCAGCCGCACTACCGGGCATCATCGGAGGCATTATATCGTGGCTCCTCAACCTCTTGAGTAAAACTGCTGGCTGGCTCGCGGGAAACCTATGGGCAATAATTGTTGCCATCGGCGGTGTACTGTTAACTTTAATCTTTTATAAATAATAAACTTTTGTAGACAAAAGTTTTTTGTAGACAAAAGTTTTTTGTAGACAAAAGCTTTTTGTAGACAAAAGTTTTAGCGTAGAGCGAGCCAACCGAGACCAAGAGCAACGCCACCAACAACAAGTGCAGTTCGCCCATCATAGTGCGCTAAACTTTCGTCTACGAAAGTTTGTCTTTCATCTACGTCGATATCAGGCTGTGCCAAAACCGGTCCCATCAAACTAACTTCCGGAGTTTGAGCTAGGTGTGCTGGCCTTGCAGGAGGCCCCTCCATATCCTTTACAGGTAACAAATTCTCGACAACTGCATTTATACCGTTGTTAAAGCCCAAATTTTGCCCCTGCTCCGCGATCACAATCTCGTTGTTGTAGTCCTGAATAGTTCCAATCTGCAACTCCATGTTGCTGGGAGCCATATACAAACCAATTCCGAATACATAGTCAACCTTAGAGCGGGCGTATCGAAGCATGTCTTGGTAGCGTGCCACCGCACTCGGGAGATCTACAGGGTTTGAGACTGCATCCTCAACATTCGCTAAGAACTGTTTCTGGGTGTCAAATGCGGCACCGGTGCCAATAATACTCGAGCGAATCTGCGCCTGTGCGCCTAGGATAGCCCACACGTATGTTCGGATAGAGTCGTTGATTCTTTCAACCCCAGGTTGGGTAAAGCCCTCCGACTTGTCGAGAACAAATGTTGTCCATGCTTGGTCTCCTTCTGGCCCCTGACCGATGTAGTCGACGCTGAACGTGGCTGGTCTATCACCAAAGCTCATGCGGTCTTTTCTATAGTCGTTCGACGAAACACCGAAGCTGGGGTTAAGACCCCACTAGCAACCAAATCGTTGCTCACTTCTTTAATAGAGAGCACTGAACCTTTCCACCAATGATACGGCGTTCCAAGACCACTATTTTGGTCGATGCTCTGCCGCCAGTCGGTGTGCGGTGAGACACCAAACTCCGCGCAAATTTGCTCATATACCCTCTGGTTGTATGGGGTATCAAAGGCATCCCAAGTGTCATCCTGTGGGAGTGGCACCTGCATCCCTTCAAGAATCCTTCGCACCTGGTAGTATACGTGAAAGCGGTAGACTGATCGCACCATCGGGACTTTAGAGCTAAGATGGTCTTCTGCAGAGACACCGCAACCTGTGGTAGCACACCACACTGCAAAGTTAATCTTATTTTGCCAAAATTTCATCGGGTTTGAGCTCCACGTGTCCACTACATCATCACTTTGTACGTGTGGCAGCCTATACCGCTCCGCCGACAATATATCCGGAAAGACGGTGTCAAAGCTCGCCGCCCCCGTATCAACCTGTATTGTAACATTTTGCAATACGAGTTGAGATTTTGCGGAGTATACCCCACCTGTTTGGTAAGATGCATCTGTGTTAAAGCTATAAGCTTGGTTAGACATAACTGCACAAACTTTGCTTGCAAAGTTTAAGTTATACTCGTATAAGTTCAAAAGAAACTTTTCTGTAGAAAAGTTAAGTTCGCTATGTTTGTTACACAAACCCAATATTCAAAAGAGAAAAGCGCCGCTCCTCCAACCCGCAATTAACAATGTAAATGGTAAACTCTGTGTTGCCCTAAGAGAGTTGCATTTTAAAAAAACTAACACTCTTGATGTTGACTCTACTGTTGATCTTAAGTTTGACAGTAATAATAATCTTAGTTATACCTCGATTAAAGTTGTTCGAGGAATGTACACCTTTGAAGATATACAACAGTTTTTCAAAGCAAATATACCCCAAATAGGACTCCAAATGAACAAAACAACGGGGTTTGTCAGTATCAATGTCAGGAGTGTTTCTATGTTTTTTAAATTTGATGATGCAATGTGTTCACTATTGGGCATTCTCTATAATCTTTTTGACGGTCATTGGTTCCAAGGAATAGTAGATGGAATTAGACCCTCAAGGTTCCATACCCCTAACCTGGTTTCTATACACCTCAATCAACTTAATGCGGCTTCTAATATTATTGATGGCGCCCCCTCGTCGCTGCTAACCATAACCCCGTTCAAATCTGAAAGCAGTGTAAACGTTAACCTTGCTTACCCTATGTACAAAAAACTTAAAGCAGGACATATATATAAACTAAACTTTCTCGTGTTAGATGAATATGGTGAAGATATGCGTGACAATCCTATCTCTATGACTGCAGTACTTGAGATTAAGCCTGTCTAGTAGATGCGTCTGTGTTGAAGCTATAAGCTTTGTTTGGTATAACCGCATTAACAATCTTTCGTAGACAAAAGATTAGTTATGTTTGTGACACTAACCGATATTCAAAATGAAGAAGCGTCGCATCTCCAGACTGTAATCGATAATACAGATGGCAAGCTCTATGCTGCCCTCAGAGGTTTGCATTATGAGGTTAGCCATCGAAATATTGGGCATTCAGCTGGAATTTTGTGGCGTTCTAACTTGGATGATAAACCTCGAAAGATTATGATCCCTGCTGGATTATATACCTTTGAATACCTACAAAATCTGTTCACAAAAGAGCTGCCCCAAGTATCGGTCGAGATAGATAAAGCAACAAATCTAGTCATGTTCAGCATTCCAACGGGCGGAGCCTTAAAAATACCCTCTGATATACGCCGCCTGTTGGGTATCAGCGATAAAGGTTGGATTGATGGGAAATACGAGGGAGACAGACCCTCTAACTTCGATATTCACAAGTGGGTATACATACACCTCGATCAACTTTCTACAACCTCCAACATCGTTGATGGCGCTCCTTCAACACTACTAGCCATAACCCCAGCCGCACCCAAAGGTGTTATAAACATTAATCCTATTTGTCCTATGTACAAAAAACTTGAAGTTGGGCACATACATCAATTGAACCTTCGCGCGTTAGATAAACATAACCTGTTGCTACAAAACCATAGCAAACCCATAACTGTTGTGCTTGAAATTCGAGAAAATGCCTAAGATACCAACAGCTCCTACCATCGAAACAACTGAGCGATTGTATCCCGTTCTTGAGCCTGAGGACAACAACACAGGCTCTAATTATCGCCTGACTGAAATCCGCAACCTCGAACGCAAACTTGAAAAAGAGATAGAAGACAGAAGTAAGCTGTACAAAAAGTACCGTAGATCTATCAATATCGTTGATGGTATTGACACAGTGTTGATTCTATCATGCCTTGGAATGGGAGCTACTGGTGTAGGATTGCTCTCCACAATTATAGCTGCGCCTATTGTCATTGCACTTGAAGCAGCTGCAGGTGTTTGTGGTCTTGCCGGTATTGCCGGTAAGTTCGTCTCTCGGCGGCTCCTTGTAAAAGCTAAAAAACACGATGAGATTCGTGTTCTCGCTCTATCTAAGCTCAACAGCGTTTCAGATGTGATCTCACAAGCGCTACAAGATGGGCACATCTCCCCTGAAGAGTTCAAGCTCGTAATAAACGAAATAAATAAATATCGACAAATAAAAGCTGATATTCAGAAAAAAAGCCGCAAAGTATACGCAGCTCAAACCAACGAAGTAGCAAAAAACGAGCTGATGGCCGAAGCCTGAGCTTCAATGATGAAAGAGCTTGCGGCAACGACACTGAAATAAAGTGCGGTTGCTTTGCCAGTTTTAAATTCAGCCGTGGTAGCAAACTTAACGAACCTCCACCCAGTTATTCACAAACGTAAACGTCTACAGTTGGGTTCACTCATTGTGTATACCGTGCTACACTCCATCGTGTTCAACTTTCGTAGACGAAAGTTGAAGCGTTAAGGTTGAAAGTCGCTGGCTGTGGGTCGAGCCCGCCAAGAGAGCGGGGCGAGCCCTATTAAAACCTAATTTTCGTATACGAAAATTTAGTAGAACCCCATGTGCTCTATTTGTATATATACCCCAACCCAAAAGTGGTCTAGAACCAGCAGCCCACCAAGAGAGCGGGGCGAGCCCTATCAAAAAAGCTGGGAGCAAACCCCATGTGCTCTATTTGTATATACCCCAAAGCAAGGTGGTCCAGAACCCCCATTGTTCCTACTACTACTTAAAATGTGACATATGTGTCACGTGGGGTTCCCCAGGGTTTTAAATTGATAAAATAAGTTCGTTAATCCTGAACTGCATCAAGAGTTATGAAGACAAGGATGTTAAATAAAATCAAAACGAAATACACCCAGGAACTAACGATGAAAACATATAAAAAACGAACCTTTCCTGCACGTCAGAAGCCAAAGAGAAATATTGGGTTTTCAAATAACCAAATAAAGGCAAGATTTTTGTTGGCAATAATTTTGAGCAAAAGAGGAAGACAAATACAAGAATCAATAAGGAACGTTCTATAAGCGGGGAACGAAGAGAATACGATGTTTGATTTTCTTAGACTAGTATTATTGATTAATCTCAACGTCTTGAGCTACAAAACACGTCTCAAGACCCAGTTCCGGGTCAGTATGACCCCGGATATGTACTCTTGTAACTTAAAGGCACTGTACACGTTTGGTAATTACTCAAAATATATATTAGCCTAAAAATTGACTTGGTAACGAGCAACAGAGAGCTGTTGGTAGTATAAAACATTGTGAGAAACGAATCCCTCTGAAGTAACGTAGTTTTTGAGAAAGAGGTAATTTCTCACTAAAATAATAAAATACTTCTTGCAAGAAGCCTTTTATATCTATCTGAAAGCACACAAATTTGTACAACAAGGGTGTTTTTTCTTTCATCATTTTCTTGCAACTTCGATGACCAATTGAGCCCAAATTTTCACAGGCTTGTTATTTTATGCATATGTTGGGATACACCAAGTGAGAACACTGGTCTTTGACATTTACCAAACGTGTTCAGTGCCTTTAAACGTCCATTAAACGCACCTCGGCCTTTGTAACAAAATGTTTATTAAATGAAAAATGATAAACTTTAAAAGTATGGGGAAATAAATCCATTGAAGAAAACCATTGAACATTTTCAAATTTACCTAATTATCAAAGAATGAATTAAATAAATGAAGGAAGGAAGTTAACTTAATTCAACATGTGGGTTGTCCCATTATGAGATATCAATCTTTAAAACTGAAAGACATTTAGTTTGTTTTCTACAAAATTAATAAATAACTTGGAGCTTCATTGGCGATAGGCATTTTTAATAAATTAGAACAAGATTAATACATTTCTAGATCGTAGCTTCTATGCTTCGGGCAAATTTTGTTCCACCGGATCGATGAAGACCTCTAATTATTTTTTTAATCTACCGTATTTTAAAACTTTTGAGAGATATGTATCTGGTAGTTGTTTGCGCTCTTGTATTGTCTTATGGATGTAGAGCGTGTGTCATTACGGGACATCCGGAGGAAACCGTAGCCTCAAATTTTCAAATTTACCTAATTATCAAAGAATGAATTAAATAAATGAAGGAAGGAAATTAAATTAATTCAGCAAGTGGGTTGATCCATTATGAGATATCAATCTTTAAAACTAATAGACATTTAGTTTGTTTTCTACAAAATTAATAAATAACTTGGAACTTCTTTTACAACAGGCATTTTTAAAAAAAAACATAGAACAAGATTAGCACATTTCTAGATCGTAGCTTCTATGCATCAGGCAAGTGTTGTTCCACCGGATCGACGAAAACCACTCATTATTTGTTTAATTCTAACGTATTTTGAAACTGTTGAGAAATATGTATCTGGTAGTTGTTAGCGTTCTTGTATTGCTTCGTGGATGCAGAGCGTGTGTCATTACGGGACATCCAGAAGACACTGTAGCCGAGATAGGAGAGACTGCCACGCTGAGGTGTAGCACTGGCTTTACCGTCTGTCGAGTTCATATGTGTGTGATGCATTGGGAGCGTGAGACAAACAACAGTTTTGAATACATTTCTGCCTGTACAGTTGTGTATACTGGATATCAAGACAGATATTCAGTGTCTTCTGGTCCTGACTGGTCTTTGACGATTACAGGAGTCCAGCCAAGTGATATGAAACAATATCGATGCAGCCTTATCTCTTTTGAAACAACACTCTGGTCTCATTCTCCCCCTATGACCCTCATCATACCATCACTAATCGACGTCAGTGTCCAGCCGCCTCGTCGTCCAATAACAACGGGAGATAATGCTACATTTCACTGTAACGTTCAGTCACAGCGTGTAGCTCTACCGACCCTCAATGTGAAATGGTTTGTGAATGGAACCGACGTCAGAACATTTCAAGATCAATCATTTTATCATTTGGATAGTTTCGCATACACCTTAACATTTCTCAAGATAAGTGTTAACCACACTAACGTGTATTGTAAGGCATTCGGTGGAACTAAATATGTGAAAAGAAGTGATAACTATCTGTTATTAATTCTTCCTCAGAAGAAACTGGTAACATCCAATACTAAAATACCTGACACCGAAGAGTCTCTCACTGTCAACCCTGCTGAGTTTCCCCATGACACTGATGAGCCACCTGCTACCCAGGTGCCTGAAACTGACGAGTCTCAGCCCAACCCTTTCAGCACAAATTCCCGCAACATGGTGTATTCTCACTTAACAACACCAACAGAGAGAAACATACAAAGTGTGACCGTAAAGGGAGTACATCAGTCTCCAACCAACAAACCTCACGATCCTAAGAACCAAGACACATCCTTGGATGCTAACACCACCGTCATCTTAGTAGGATGGCCTCTAGCTGCTGTCTTCATCTGTCTCTTCATCTCATTACTGCTGTACATTATCGTGACCAAAAGACGATCCAAAGCCAATCATAATTCAACCCGTGTAGTTCAGACAACTCAAGACGAAGATGCTGAAGCGTATGAGGAAATGGAAACCCAACTACACGGGCAAGCTGCTTCTACTGGCCAGAAAGAAACTGCACCATCCAGCTACCAAGAACTGATATTCAAGTAGTCTGTGTTCGTCAAATGGACGCCATCCTATTTCGTCGACTGAAACTCTTGTTTAAAAAGAATATTTATCCGGAGGATGGCGCTTATATCATAACCGGTGAGCTTCAAAACTCAAACTAATAATGTTTTTCTTCGATTGTTACTGATCCTACATTGTACATTAAACTCTTATGATTTATGATTCGTGAATTAAACATTTTGGGGACTTTTGTTAAAACTGTAATCAAGAAAAGCGGGTTTTTTAAAAGATCTTTAAATCGTATTTCCTCTAGATCAAGTGTGTGAAAACTGTTTCTTTCGAGGATACTTTTGGGTATAATTGGTGAGCTTCTAGATTGAACATCTGTTTTGTTTCGATGGTGACCAATCTGACATTATAACAATCAACTGGAAAGCATATTCTGTTATTATTACCAATTACTCTCTGTTCTCAAACTAAGATTCATATCGAACTCGGATAAGTTCCATAAACGTCTCCTTCAAGACACACTTGATGTAAAATCGCATGTGTTTCAAGATAATGTACCATGGGGCATTAATTGGTCACGTGCCTGCATTTAGTCTTAATATTTATTTAAGCATTAACCACAAGAAAAAAAATACTAAAATCGGTAATAGCAATAAAGAATTTCAAGCGGACATGAAGCTATTTAAATAATAATTGCTGAAATGTAGGCTATTCAACAGAGGTGTATACACTAGAAAAAACCGGGTCCGAATTGACCCGGATTCCGGTGTCACGGTCTCAGCTATCCGGCGTGCTCAGCTATCCGGATGACATAGCCGGGCATTTTAGCACGCTGTAGACACGGTCTCAGCTATCTGGCGTGCCCAGCATGCTGTTTATGTCGTGGTCTCCCGTACGCGTATAATTTTTTGGATTGCAACGAATGACCCTCTTCTGATCCTCTGTCGACCCTTATGCATATGTCCCTCTGTTTAAATAGTGAATGATACTCTTGCTCTTCTCACAATGTACATGTACATATGGCAACACGACTCAGTACGGCACTAAAATTGACTACTTTCGTTTGCTGTGCGCAGACATGGCATGACGTAATGCTACCGTATTTGGTCACCCGGATAGCTGAGCACGCTGGATAGCTGAGACCGTGACACCGGGTTCCGTGGGGCCCGAACCATTTCTTGTTCAGTATGACCTGGAATCAGTGTCAACATGACCCAGAAATGGGTCGAACAGACGCAGAATCAGAGTGAAAATTCATATTTGTTACACCAGTTTCCGGGTCAACCTGACCCAGAAATAGGTCAGGCATCTCCCTTGAAGAGAGACGTGAACAATTGTGTTATTCATTTGCTAAGTCCATTTGCTAAGTCCATGGAAGTTGATTCTTCCTGTTTACACCATTTACTCCCTCAAACCAAGTCACATGGGTATAATACCAGATCTGGTCCCTCCCACCGCCCTGAATTCACATGTAGAACTCAACGTTATAAAAATAGCCCCATTCCTCACCTAACTCGTATTTTAAGCAACAATTAAGCTCAATGCCAGTTCCTTCCACTTTTTTTTTTCATAGAGCCGCTGGTTTTTAAAGAATAGTTTTTGCTTCAACCATACTCTCTAAGTCATTGTTTAAGTTTACCTTTTTCATACCAATTTTTTAAAATTATCGTTGGTTTTTTTATTCGTTTATTGTCCTCTCTTTTTTAAATTATGATTTGCCTAAGACCTCTTTGCTTTCTCTGTTAATTCCAATCTTGTTTTTGTATTTTAAGTCTTTAAATGTGTTCATGTACTAATGTTTTAATTCGGCCTCTGGCCGCGAATACATTTTTATTTGTGAATAAACCATTTCAAAAAAAAAAAAAAAAAAGCACCCGAGATCAGAATCCGGGTCAGTTCCGAGTTTTTATAGTGTAGTGCATTTGTTATTACAGTAACATTGGTTGTTGGTTTGTTTTTAATTGATCACTTTGATTTTCAACGCACTGAAAAAGTCGATGTACAATGTATTCTTTCTAAATTATAAATTCGTGTGTACTTAACATTTATATTCAGAACATATATTCAGAATATATTATTTCAGAAACAATTGGTGGCTATGAACCAATATGAGTAAAGTGGTGAGGACAAAGGATGTATAGTATGAAAGGATGGATTACTGGACCGTAAAAGTGGTAAATACATTGTTCGATAACAATGCAGGGAAACATGAAAGGGTAGGATTGGAGAGCAAGTTGCATCATGATGCAACTAACAATGGTCAATTAAAGAATAGCAAGATCAGAGGTAGGATGATATTAAAAATAGGTGTGAGGGACCTGTGGAAAAAAAGGTTACTACATGAGATAGTTATACTAACAAATTTATAAAAAACAACTTATTGACAGAAAAAAATGTGTTTATTTACACTTTATTTACAGAATATATACAACACATGAATTATCAGGCAGGAGTGAAGTGGAGGGTAATGGGACGTTATTTAACACCAGTGTTTATGTTTAGTCCAAAGGGTTGGACTGTCTTGAGTTGGTGAATCCAGTGTGATTCTCTATGCTTGCGGTGTGTGTCATCACCATTGCAAGCTTCAATCACCAGAAGTTCAACATCCTTGACACTATGATTGGGGCTGTTGAAGACTGGGTACGGTTTCTTGGTCTTTATGGAAGAGACATGATTCGCAAAGCGAAGACTGAGATTGGTCTTAGTCTCTCCCACATATTGTAGCCCACATCTCTTACATGATATGACATAGACTACATTAGGTGTGCTACATTGGGAGTCGGTCTTGATGTTGTATGAAGAGCCAGTGATATAACTCTTTACCTTAAGTGAGGGCTTGATGAACAGACACGTTCTACATTTGGAACGGGTACATTTGTGACAGCCCAGTATTTCTGTTGAGGGTTCTGTTCGGACTGTACCTGGGGGAAGTTTGGCCCTGACTAGGATGTCACCCAGGTTCTTAGGACGGCGGAATGCAACCATGGGGACCTCAGGGATTGCTGAGTGTAACCTGTTGGAGGAGTGAAGGATGGTCATGTTATTATTGAGGATTGAGGAAAGTTTAGGTAGTTCGGGGTGGAAGGTGGTGACCAAGGCGACTCTATTGGTAGGAGCTTTTTTAGCTCCCGTGTTAGTCAACAGAGTATGACGAGGTACGTTGAGAGCCCTGTTGATTGCAAGTTGGACCCTGCGTTCGCTGTGGCCCCTAGATACAAGGTGTTTCCTTAGCTCTGATGAGCGCCTCTTGTACAGGGTATCTGTGGAACAGATACGTCTGATACGTAAGGCCTGACTGTAAGCAATTGCCTTCTTACAGTGACTAGGGTGGCAACTGTTGGAGAGAAGGTACTGGTGGGTGTCGGTGGGTTTACTGTAAACATCCGTGACAATGCCATTAAGGGATTTGGTTATGGTAACATCTAGAAAATTCACACTTGTGAGAGAGTATTCGGTAGTGAACTTTATGGTGGGGTGAAATGAGTTTATATGGTCAATAAACTCATCCAAGCTGTCCTTGCCACCACACCAGATGGAGAAAATATCATCAATAAATCTCCACCAAACTAGTAGGCGGTTGGTGGCAGAGGACAGGAGTCTGTCCTCCAACTGAGACATGAATAAGTTAGCATATGAGGGTGCCATTTTGGTACCCATGGCAGTACCCTGTACCTGTAGAAAATGCCTGTCAGAAAATGAAAAATTATTCTTCATGAGAATGTGGCTGATGAGTTCCGCAATATGTCTCACTGAGGGGCGGGATTGTTTACTAGCATTGAGGGCAGAGACACATGCACTCATGCCTTCATGATGGGGTATGTTAGTATACAATGATGAAACATCAAAAGTAACCAGAATGGCAGAGTCAGGTATTTGGTGCTTGACCTCATCTAGTTTGTGGAGAAAGTCTTTGGTATCCTTGATGAAGGAAGGAATACGGCAGACTAAGGGTTTGAGAAAGCTATCAACAAACTCAGAAATGCGCTCTGTGGGGCTACCATTCCCAGATACAATTGGTCTACCCGGGTTATTGGGCTTGTGTATCTTGGGTAGAAGGTAGAACCTTGCTGTACGGGGGTCATGTGGGAAGAGATAGTTAAGTGTATCTTTCTCGATACCATTGGCATTATAAATTCTAACCAGGGTGTCGCTGATATCTTGGGAGAAAGATTGAGTGGGATCAGTGGCACATTCAATGTAATGATCAGTGTTGCTGAGCTGTCTGAGGCCCTCAGCCATATTGTCATGTGTGTTCATGACTACAACTGCGGACCCCTTGTCAGCCCGTTTAATCACTATGTCTGGTGATTGGCGGAGTTGTGTAAGGGCGTGTCGCTCATCTTGGGGGAGGTTATTGGAAGTAGGGGTATTAGGGACCTTAAGAACCTCGGAGTTAACCGAATTGATGTATGTCTCTAGAGACACATCTCGGTTCTTAGGGGGTACCCAAGTACTCTTTTCCTTGAAGCGGTTGCGGGTAATTGGTTGGGTCTCCACAGATGACTCTTCATCCATGGAGGGCTCTACATGAAAGTATTCACGTAGGCGTAACCTACGATTGAATTGGGCCATGTCCTGGTGGAAAATAAGTTGGTTAGGTTCTCTGGGTGTGGGGCAAAACTTAAGACCCCTTGAGAGGAGTTTAACCTGTGGGTCAGTAAGGACCATGTCAGAGAGATTAACTACAGTATTAGTCACTGGCGACCTAACAGTAGGAGGAGCAATGGTGGTTCTCCTACTGTGGAAACGTCTATGAATGTGTTTCTTATGGTTAGCTTGGACATTCATACGTTTCTTGTTCTGTTTGTCCATTAGGGTGGACCTTAAGTGCTTGACGTTAGATAGTATGGTATCTTGTAACTGTTCATACTCTTCAATAGAGCATGACTCCTGTGGAGTTGAGACTCAGTGTCTGTTATCTCAAGTAACTGGTTATCAATGAATTGTTGGCATTGATTTTCCAGCAACTTGATCAAACGGAAAGACGTGTTAGTTAGTGTCTTGTTCCATTTCTTCAAAAAGGATGGGTCAAGGTCCCCAAAGGAAGGGGTACACTTGATCTGTAGACCTTTGGGAATGATACGGGATAAGTGATAAAAACGGTAGTTATCAAGATGTGACAAGTAACGGGTGTGCTTTTCTTTAGCTTACGGAAAATGCACTTGGTGTCAATATTATGATTACTATATAATTATTAATATTTTAAGCGCTCAAATTGACTGTAAATCCCCGACTGTTCCTTAACTATTTTTCCAGATTTCTCTTGAACAAGTTCCGAGCGTATTAGTTGCAAAATAACTTATCTTTGTCAATATGGAAGTTTGTTGATGTTTTTCATAAACAAAATTATCTCATAAGATTCAAAACTGTTGACTTATTTGACAACAATGTCCAACGGAACCCATAAGGGCGGTCTTCTGTTTAATCAATGTAATTGTGACAATGTTGTCATTTGTCGGTTGTCATTAAGATACACCTTTACTGCATTTACTTTACTCAGAAACATAACTTTCCAAGAAACAATGAACAAAACAAATAAAAAACAGCGAAGTCGTCATGAAATCATGGATTTTATTTTATTTTATTTAGACAATGGATTTAATGGTTTGGAAAGAATAACAATAACAACATCAACAATTAAAATTACCCCAACATACTAACAATGCATGGATACTTTGACCCATTAGTAGAATGCCAGTATTGTCGGTCGTCTCTGCATTGATACTACGTGAAGACCACACGAGAACAAATACTTGGTGTTTGAGAAGTCTTAACATGGCGGTTCTCTTCATCAGAGCTTCACTTCATTTTTGGAACGAGGGCTTAACCCCGCCCCCAAAAAAATAAATAAATAAATAAATAAATAAATAAATAAATAAAATGTAAATGAATAAAAAATCATTCAATTATTTCAAAATTGTATGAATTGAAATTGTAAATTACTTAGCATTCAACAAGAAAAGCTACCACATAATGTAGACGTTTTATATAAACAAAACAGAATAATGTTAAGTGGTTTATTTATGCAAGATAAAGAACAATATAAGTGTTTGTAGTTTGTTTTGGATATAACGTTTTGTCGAGATGATGTAATATTGTAGTCTTGAATATGCCATCATTTGAACAGGAAGTTCAAGCATAAGATTGGTTCTATACAGATTCCAAGTAAAACAAAATAGCAATGTTTGTTAATCAACGTTTCAGGCTGTTTTCTTCGTGTTCTCCCGTTTCCTTAAATATATTTCAAGTAAGCATGACATGTTGCACTATGGAGGTGGTGGTGGTGGTGGGGGGGGGGTGTTTGGGTGTTGGTGGGGCAGGGTAGCTCAACGTGTTGTGTTTGAAGGATTGAATCGAGACCGCATAGATCCATCAAAGTACGGTATGCTTGACGTGATGCGATACCGTGGGGTTGATAATGGGGTTTGTGTGAGGTGGCTTGGGTCGAGGTTGTGGGTTGTTTGGATTGTATCTAGACATCATAGATCTTCCATAAGGTTCTTTCGTTTCACTAACTGGAAACTATTTCGCATGATGAAACTTCAAGAGATGTTGCAAAAAATGTTTTGAATTATCTTCGTGGTGGCCAAATAAAGACGCATCCTAATCAAAACACCCCATGTCGATGGGGTTGTCATTATTGAATAGGCATAACTTTACAGAAACAATACTTTACACTGAAACAGTCAGTCTTTTATTAAACACTTTTAGTAAAGATACAAAAAGAGGATACAAACATAAAACTGTCGATGTAAGTGTTTTGGCTCTTTAATAAACATTTTGAGGAAAAAGAGACCTTATGAAGAAAATTGCAAACTGAAGGATTCATTCCAGTAATAACAGTCATTCTGAACTGCCTCAGGGCAAGGGTGTTTACACAAATCAGAACAAAATACAGAAAGAAACGATTAAAAAAATACTTCCTGCTTGTCATAACCAAATATAGGCAGGAATTTTGTTGCAAAAGAGGAAGAAAAACAGAGAAAATCTTTCTGGTATCGTTTCAAGATAAAAATCTAAACATCGTCTCCAACGAGAAACGAAGAGAATACGATTTGTGTATTTTTTTTTTTGGCTGGTGATATTAATTCTCGTCTTGACGTGAAAAACAGGAACGTTATTAACACGTCACCAGAATTTCTTTTGAACATCCTTCTTGGCAGAAACTTTCAATTTCAGAATAATTTCCGTAACATTTAATCCATGGAGACTTTAACCAAGGTCCAACTCAAAAAAATTAACTTTTTCAAGAAACAAAGAGTTGTTGCAGTCCTTCGAGAACTGTAAATCTTCTTAAATTCGCCAAATTCCCTTTTAATTTGTCAAAATTGTAGATTTTGAACTTAAATTCTAATAATGTATTTTTTGTTCACATAATCTTTTGTATATGGTTCCAATCTTTATCTTGTTAACTGCAATTTGTCTTTTTCAACCGAAAGTGTTTTCCACGTTCCTGTTTGATGTACGTTCTGTAATGTTTATGAGCGTATGTCGGCCTTTATATAAGATGGCTACGGAGATTAAGTAAGTTTGTTACTAAAATTTGAAAAATAAATAAAACAAAAAATCCAAGAAAATACTTAATAAACGAAAATAAAAGAGTGACGTTAAAAACAAAAAGACGGAAATAAAATTAAATAAATTATAGGAAGTTACTCCAATCAAACACACATGTGGGGCCTTCCATTGTGAGATAACGATCTTTACAACTGAACAGCATAATTATAGTTCTCTGTCAAATTAATACAAACATTTTGGACTTTATTGTTGGCAGCCATTATAAAACAAGGAAGAGAATAACAACGTTCATGATAGTAGATTTTTTTTATACCAGACAAATTTTGTTCCACCTGATCCAATGAGACATCGTTAATTTCTTCCACTATATTTTGAAGCTTTGGAAAAAGATGTATCCAGTTGTTCTGGTTGTTCTTGTATTGACTTATGGTTGCAGAGCGTGTGTCATTACGGGTCATCCAGAAGACACCGTAGCCGAGATAGGAGAGAATGCTACGCTATTGTGTCCAACGGACTTACACAATACCAACTGTGGACACAACAAGTGTATCCTCCATTGGGATCTGAAGATAAATAACACGTTTAAAACCATTTCGTATTGTACAACTGTGTATACTGGGTATCAAGACAGATATTCAGTGTCCTCTGTCCCTGACTGGTCTTTGACGATTACAGGAGTCCAGCCAAGTGATATGAAACAATATCGATGCAGCCTTATCTTATATGAAACAAGACTCTGGTCTCGTTCTCCCCTGATGATCCTCATCATACCATCACTAATCGACATCAGTGTCCAGCCGCTTCGTCTTCCAATAACAACGGGAGATAATGCTACATTTTACTGTAACGTTCAGTCACAGCGTGTTTTTCCGACCCTCAATGTGAAATGGTTTGTGAATGGAACCGACGTCGGAAGATTTCAAGATCAATCGCTTTATCATTTGGATAACGATGGATACATCTTAACATTTCTCAAGATAAGTGTTAACCACACCAACGTGCACTGTAAGGCATTCAGTGGACCCAAATCCGTGAAAAGAAGTGATGACTATCTGATACTCATTCATTCACAGAAGAAACCGATAGCACCCGCTACGCAAGTACCTGAGACTGAAGAGTTTCCCCATGACACCGATAAGCCATCCGCTACTCAAGTACCTGATGAGACTGAAGGGTCTCAGCCCAACCCTGGCAGCACAAATTCCCTTAATAACACGGTGTCTTTTCACTCAACAATACCAACAGAGATAAACATACAAAGTGTTACCGTAGAGGGAGCACATCAGTACCCATCCATCCATCCTTCTACCAATAATCCTGATCTTAATATCCCTGACTCATCCTCGGATGATACAGATGATAATAACACCTTCATCTTAGTAGGAGGAGTTATTACTGCCGTCTTCTTGATGCTAGTCATCTCATTTCTTATTTACTGTCTCGTCTTCAAAAGACAATCTAAAGCGACACTCAACACACCTTCTGCATCTTCCCCTCAAGATGGAGGAGAAGAAAGTGATGCAGACGGGATATCCGAAACCCGAATGCATGGAGTCACTCCGAGGTGTGTTCAAGAAAATGACCACACTAGCTCTGCAGGCGAGACGTCAGTTGACTCCCCGAGAGAAACAATTACTGTAGAAGTGACATCGGACTTACACCAGCAGGCAGAGACAAAACATGATCAGTACATGGGCAAACCTCTGTCCACTGAAACTGATGAATCAGTCAATGATGGGGAGAAACGTAATGATAAACAGAATCATCCTGAGTCCATGTATGCTGTGGTGGATAAAAGTCGCGCCAAAAGTAAGACTTTTGGCGCCATTTCTTCCGTGGAGACATCAGGGAAAGTAGCCGGAGGTGGGAAGGGTGGATCGAAGCTGAATCGTGGAACAGTCACCGCTCAGACCTTGATTAGTTATTCCAAATACGAAACTCCGTCTGAGCATCAGAAATCAACCGTCGCTATGAAGGATTTGGCGGTACCAGGACACACCGTTGACCGTCAACCGTCCGGTCAGAAACCCCCTCGCGTCATTCCATACCATCTCTCCAAACGCCGAGCGAGCAACGCGACCCAAGCCCAGGCCGGGCTAGAGCAGACGGCAGACCGTGGTGAGGACGGTCTCGTCAAGGATGACCCAAGACAGAGGAATGTCGAAGGTCTGATCTACGCTGACTTGGATCTATCGCGAGGATCGCCAAGAATCAACAACCCGGAGGAGGAGACGGTTTGTGCTGACATTGGAAACAAGAAGACTATGGGTAAGTTGAGGGAGGGGAGTACAGACCACGCCCCAACAGGGAGTGATCAGAATTGAAACGGTTTAAGGGGCAAATCTTGGGAGAAACTGAAACAGATACTCGCTTTTGTTACATTTTTTTGAGGCTGCTCTAGATATTGTCCGAATCTTTGTGACGACCCAATTAAAGAATTCTCATCTAAAATCTCACTTAATGTTAATAAAATGTTACCTTTTCAATCAACAAATGGTTGGACCCAATTCGATTTCATGTCATGGCAATATTAACGAAAGTTTTTGTTAGAAAAAGTGCGGGAGCAATTAATCTGCACAAATTATGTATCGAGAAAAATGAGCAGAGATGGTTTTATCGGTTTTCTTCCGTTCAATAGGAAGGTTACCATCCGCTTGGGAATGGGGAAACATGTCAATAGGGTAATTCTAGCAACAGAAATGTAACACTTATTATGAGTCATGTGATTGCTAACGACCCTTTTTTAGGGACAAAAATCACCTCGGTACCTAGAAGAAGGGTGTAGAGCCTTGACCTTCTCCCGGGCCAACGATGCATGTAGAACCAAAACTTATATCTCTGTATTTATTGAAAGTACAGTCACCTTTTGAAAGTTTACCTATATGTTTAAACAAAACTAGACTTTGATTGAATGGACGCGTCTATTTATTTTAATGGTTTCTTTTGTTGACGATGACTAAGGGGCTGTCCAAAGTTCTCAAATGTTCAAGATAAAACTGAGAGTACAACTTCTCAAGATCACTTCCCTCCTCGAGTTCAAACTTCCTAATCATATCCTGCTATATCACCACATTCTTCAGTGCGTGTACAAAACAATATTGTCGACCCGCCTCAACCTCCTTCCCAGGTAGTACACTATATGAAGATCCTGATAGTTACTGACAGCCTCTTATAATGTTGTTTATCCTTATTGTACACTGAGTTATAAGATGGACGTGTTCTTGTCATTTATAAGGAAGGAAATGTTAAACTACGAGGAACTAACAAAATCAAATGTCTACGCAGGAAACACATTAATATGAATTAATGATACCATGTAACCCGCGACATGACATTTATTTAGAAAAGAGCCACAGAGCCTGGATTTCCTGCAGGCACGAATTGTACACAGCTCAATAGAAGAAAACATATGCTTATTTAGTCCAAGAGCATTAGGTCATATATGCCAAAACCCGGCTATAGCTCACAACAAGCTGATTTTTTCAGGATAGGTCCAGGAATATGTCTAGAATAACATACTAAAAGTCCCCTAAAATCCCCCTGGAGCTCTCTCCGAAATCCAAGATGGCGTCCAAAATGGCCGCCATTTTCGAAACTTATTATAAATTTGCAACCAGACATGTTGTAAATAAAAATATAGGGTCGAAATATATGTTTTGAGGCACAAGGAATCTGATAGAATCATTACTTTGAGATTTTAAAACTCATAAGTATCTAAAACCAAGATGGCGTCCAAAATGGCCACCATTTCTAATCTTATCATAACTTTGCAACCAGACATGTTGTAAATATAAATAAAGGGTCGAAATATATGTTTTGAGGCACAAGGAATCTGATAGAATCATTATTTTAAGACTTTAAAACTCATAAGTATCTAAAACCAAGATGGCATCCAAAATGGCGTCCAAAATGGCCACCATTTCGAATCTTATCATAACTTTGCAACCAGACATGTTGTAAATACAAATTAAGGGTCTAAATATATGTTTTGAGGCACAATGAATCTGATAGAATAATTATTTTGAGATTTTAAAACTCATAAGTATCTAAAACCAAAATAGCGTCCAAAATTGCCCCCATTTACAGCTTAAATTTGCAAACATTGAGGCACTTGCACAGAACTGTCACTGGGAATGCTGTTTTTGTCAAATTGAAAAACTCAACACTCATCAGTCGTCTCCTACATTAACTGACAAGGCGGAACTCAGCCTCATTCACCACTCATGTTTGTACAAGACAACAACGACATAGTTCACCATGCGGGGAGAATCAACGCAGTGTTCGTCCAGAGGAAAAGTCCTCCCTACAGAATGGTCTCTCTACCAAGCATGCAGTCATTCAAACGATCTTCCAGTGACTGTCCGCACATAGACCTCTCCAATCCACGCTCAGCCTTTGACAACATTTCCCCAGTCTTTTTTGCTCAGAACCGACATCCGGGCAATTGGAGAACATTATTTGCACATGCCTTCCCCAACCTCTACCACAAATATCGTGAGGGAATGTTGTGTGATTCTGGCCATGCCAGCCCTGGATGCAGAGTGATCCTCATAGCCCCATTCTGGCCATACCAGCTCTGGATGCAGAGTGGTCCACATAGTCCCATTCTGGCCATACCAGCTCTGGATGCAGAGTGGTCCTCAGAGTCCCATTCTGGCAATGCCATCCCTGGATGCAGAGAGGTCCTCAGAGTCCCATTATGGCAATGCCATCCCTGGATGCAGAGTGATCCTCATAGCCCCATTCTGGCCATACCAGCCCTGGATGCAGAGTGGTCCTCAGAGTCCCATTCTGGCCATGCCAGCCCTGGATGCAGAGTGGTCCACATAGTCCCATTTTGGCCATGCCAGCCCTGGATGCAGAGTGGTCCACATAGTCCCATTCTGGCCATGCCAGCCCTGGTTACAGAATGATCCTCATAGCCTGATTCTGGCCACGACAGCCCTGGTTTCAAAAATTTGTGCTGCTACTGATTTACCCTCTTTTGATCTGAAGTGAATGGACCTACTGTACCAAAGACATCTCCGGTTCCATACCCAGGAAGAATCCCCCACTTGCCTTGCCTGATGTTGTCGAGCAATCACACAGACTCACAGGCAGGGCTGCCCTGCAAAAGCAAAATCGCATGCAGCCCTCTCTGTTGACACATTTAAAGCCAGCAGGATAGGCCTGAAGAGATGTTCTCCACTGGGAGCCCTGACCAGCTCTGATCTCTCATCTTGTTAAGTTTAATTTTTGTTTTAGAACTTCCAGTTTGGGAGAGCGCAAAGAGACCAGGGGCTGGGCTTCCCGAAGCAGTCTTATTTTTACCAGGCTCCACATAGCCTCCTTCTCTCGTTGCTAATCTGCATGTACGATTAACATGTATGGGAGACCCTGTAGTGGACTCCTCAGAATCAAAGGTGATTTGAGAGTCCACAAAGTTAAACCTACCGCCATCCTTTTCCACAGAAGGGTTGATCCTTGGATGTTAACTGACACTCATGCAAAGAGACTAGAGGACGAGTCGACTGACTGAGTGGTAGACCTACTGATTGGCTCTTGAGTTCTAAACTCACAACATAATGATTATATTGGATTCATTGTGCCACAAAACATGTTTGACAGTTTATATGTATTTGTTATTGTCTTGTTAGAAAATATGGATACGAATTGAAAATGATGGTCATTTTGAACGCCATCTTGGTTTTAGATACTTATGAGTTTTAAAATCTCGAAATAATTATTTATCAGATTCCTTGTGCTTCAAAACATATATTTAGACCCTTCATTTACATGTATATTTACAACACGTCTGATTGCAAAGTTATGATAAGATTAAACATGGTTGCCATTTTGGTTGCCACTTTGAACGCCACTTTGGACGCCACTTTGGATGCCATCTTGGTTTTAGATACTTATGAGTTTCAAAATCTCAAAGTAATGATTCTATCAGATTCCTTGTGCCTCAAAGTATATATTTAGACCCTTCATTTGTATTTACCACATGTCTGGTTGCAAAGTTATGATAAGATTAGAAAATGGCGGCCATTTTGGACGCCATCTTGGATTTCGGAGAGAGCTCCAGGGGGATTTTAGGGGACTTTTAGTATGTTATTCTAGACATATTCCTGGACCTGTCCTGAAAAAATCAGCTTGTTGTGAGCTATAGCCGGGTTAAAGCTAATGCTCTTGGCCTAATTATTATACGGGGATTGCAAGGTCTGATTTTTATCAACTCTTGATATGAATAAAGGGGACCCATTTCAAATCAAAAACCTGAAGAAAAATAAATTATCATATAACAATAGGAATTTCCGACAGTCCAATTCACTTTTAAATTTATTGGAAAAATGCCACACAATGTAAAAATGTCCCCCCCCCCCCCATGAGACCGGGGAGCAGTATTTTGCCATCCAGAAAGGCCCTGGAATGTACACGGTCACTCGTTTTGTAAGCAATACAAAGTCCATCGGATTATTTTAATATGGTGACTTTAAAGGTATTGTAGACTTTTGGTAACAGCTCAAAATCAGTGTCCACATTTTTTGTGATTCAACATATGCACGTACAAACAAACCTGTGAAAGTTTGAGCTTAATTGGTCATCGAGGTCACGAGAAAATAGTGAAAAGAGACCTTATGTGTTTTTTGTTTTTTCAAATTGTCGCGCGTGATAAAAACTATTGTTTTACTCAATTCTCAGAAACGATAGCATTTTAGGCAGAAATATTTTAAGGAACCCTTTCTATCACTACTTACTTTAAATCATGTAAGTTATGTATGAATCTGTGAACATTGTGTTTTTCGATCTTACCAATAGTGTACAGGGCCTTTAAGCTTAGATTCGATGTATAATTAGTTTTGTCAATAAGATAAGCGTTATCTAAGGCACTGATCTGTTTTGTAAGACCATGGTTTGAATGTTGTCAGGAAACAAAATGAATACCCAGTGCGCATGTCATTCTCACAGTGCATGTCGACTTGTGTGGTCTGGGCTCTATTTCACAAAAGCACTGAGATTCGTCTTAAGATGGGTTGTCAATATTGCCACAGTGATTTGCATTGTGACATCACACTTTGCAGTTAACGCAGTATTCACCATGTTCACAGCCAGACTATTCTAATTTGCATACGTATCCAACATTTTTGGATATATGCAAATGATCCAATACCAGGGTGAGAGAGCGGTCAACCTCGTACTGCTCGACACACCTTGGGGACGAGGCTGGGGCTCACTTTTTTGGGGGAACAAGGGCTTAAACCCGCCCAAACAAAATTTATCAAAATTTTCAATAATGATAGTGTAAGTTACTTATAAATAGCAATCAAACATAATAGCTACCGGATATATGTTTTATATAAACAGAACATAATTATGTTAAGTGGTTTTATTTATGCAAGATTAAGAACACAATAAATGATTATACTTTGTCTTGGATGAAGTGTCAAAATGTGTATTCGTTTTACAAACTGGAAACTATTTCACATGTTGAAACTTCAAAACATGTAACAAAAAATAGTCTGGATTATCTTCGTGGTGGTAACTTCCAATTAAAGACGCATCTAAATCGATGGTGTTATCATTAATGAATAGGCATAACTGAATCAGTCAGCCTTTTTGAAAAAGTGGTAGTTTTAGGTACAACAAGAGGAGATAAACATCAAACTGTCGATAGTGTTTTGATTCCTTTAGAAAACAAATAAGGAAAAAGAGAACTTATGAAGAAAATTTGCAAAATGAGTGATTCAGTCCAGTTATAACAGTTATTCTGAACTGCCTCAGGGCAAGGGTGTTTACAAAACTCAGAACAAAATAAAGGAATAAGTAATTGAAAAAACACTTCCTGCTTGTCACAACCAAAGACAATTTGTTATAACAAAATAAAGGCAGTACAATTGTTGACTTCAATGCAAAAGAGGAAGAAAAATAGAGAAAATCCTTCTCTAACTGTGTAAAGATAAGGGTCTAAACATCGTCCTCAACGAGATACGACGAGAATACGATTTGAGTATTTTGGGGGGTTTTTTTACGCTAGTGATGTAAGATAGATAAGATAAGATAAGATAAAAACTTTATTATCCCACACTGGGGAAATTAAACTGGCCTTGATTCAAACAGTACAGACAAAAACACAAAAACAATAAACAAACTGACAGATAGATTAAACTAATACAGGAAAGAAAGAGCATCAATAAGAATAGCTATATATTTAAGGTAGGATTAAAAAGATTCGTAATTATAATTATTTATACACAATGTTGAATATTCACAAAAGGTAATCCGTAAAACTGAAAAACTCATTGTAAAAACGAATTGCAGTTGGGACAAACGAGTTAATAAAAACTTAGGATTCATGGGGTGGGATGGGTCCGACAGAAACATGTTCACTTTAGTACATACTTGAGCATGGTAAAGTGCCTCAGGGTTTTGTAGTTGAGTTCCGATTATTCTTCAAGCCTGCTTAACTACCCTTAAGAAAGAATGTTTGTCCCGAGATAGCATATTTCCGTAGACACAAATAAGGCTAAAAGATAACACACTTTGTAAAATAGTGGGATAAAACAATTCTAAAATGGTATTATCTACGCCAAAGGAGTTCAGTTTTCTAAGAAAAAAGAGCCGTTGACGTAGTTTACTGATCGTACAATTAGTGTTTTTGTCAAACTTCAATTTATCATCTATTACAGTTCCTAAGTACTTGTATTCTGTAACTCTGTCAATTGACTGACCGTTAATAATAACAGCCGGAATGGGCGTGCCCTTCTTTCTGAAATCAACAATCAGTTGTTTGTTTTATTCACATTAATTTCAAAGTAGTTTTCTGCACACCAGTTAACAAAATGGTTAATTTCGTTGTTATAGCATTGAATTGAATCTTCTGTGGAAGACATACGACCAACAATAGATGTATCATCTGCATATTTGATGATCAAGTTATTAATGTCTACTGCCTTGCAGTCATTGGTATAAATGGTATACAAAACTAGGGACAAGTCGCAACCTTGTGGGGCTCCTGTATTTGAACTTAAAAAGGGTGAGATAGTGGAGTTTAGCTTAACCTGTTGTGTCCGGTTTGTAAGAAAACTTTGTATCCATAGAACAATATTAGGCTCCGCATCAAGATCAATGAGCTTTTTAATCATGATGTGGGGCTGAATCGTATTACACGCACTGGAAAAATCAACGAAGAGGGCCCTGACATAAGTACCACTTTTTTTCTAAATGTTCGTATGCAGCATTTAATAGAGTAAGCACTGCGTCTTCTACGCTTCTCTTGGGTCGATATGTCCTCGTCTTGACTTGAAAAACACGTCTCAAGATCACCGTCTCAGACGATTGATATCACATTATTTACACGTTACCATTCTTGACGTAAACTTTTTAATCCATGGTGAATTTAACCAGAATATGCTATCATTACTAATTCTGGTTGACATTCGGGTTGACCCAAGGTCAAACTAAGCAAATACTTGTTTTCAAGAATAGAGAGTTGTTGCAGTCCTTCAAGACCTGTAAATCTTCTTAACTCCACCAAAATATCCGTTCCTAAATGCTATACCATTATAGGTACTCGACTTGTCAAATCCCCTTTTAATTTGTCTCAACAAAATTGTATATTTTAATCTTATATTTCAATAATGTATTTTTTGTACACAACATTTTTGTCTATGGTTCCAATCTTTATCTAGTTAAGTGTTATTTGTCTTTTTGAAGAGAAAGAGTTTGTTTTCCAGGTACCTTTTCGTTACGTTTCATTATGTATATAAGCGTAAATCGGTCTTTATATAAGATGTATATAGAAAATGAGTTGTTAAGTTTTTTCAGTAAACGTACTGGAGAAAAAAAAAAAAAAAAAAAAAAAAAAGGAAACCCATGAAAATACTTAAAAACGAATAATGAAGGAGTGACGTTAAATACAACAATAAGGAAATAAAATTAATCGAGGAAGTTACATCAAATAAACATGTGGGGCCTTCCATTATGAGATAACAATCTTTACAACCACAAATACATATTAATAGTTCTCTGAAAAATGAATATAAATTGTTTGGACTTCATTGTTGGCAGCCATTTTAAAACACGTGAGAGAATAACGTTCTTGATAGTAGCTTTTTATGTACAAGTAATTTTCTTTGCGATTGATAAAGCCTTTTGCTTTTGATTTAAACTAGAAAAATAACAAAAAATTTCTAGATCGTAGATTCTATACACCCGGCAAAATTTTGTTTCACCTGATCCATGAAGACCTCGTTGATTTCTTCCACCATATTTTGAAGCTTTGGAAAAAGATGTATCCAGTTGTTCTGGCTGTTATTGTATTGACTTATGGATGCAGAGCGTGTGTCATTACGGGTCAACCAGAAGACACCGTAGCCGAGATAGGAGAGAATGCCACGCTGTTGTGTCCAACGGACTTACACAATACCAACTGCGAATATAACAAGTGTATCATTCATTGGAGCCTGAAGATATATAACAATTTCACAGTCTCGTCTTGTACAACTGTGAATTCTGAGTATCGAGAGAGATATTCAGTGTCCTCTGTCCCAGACTGGTCTTTGACGATTACAGGAGTCCAGCCAAGTGATATGATACAATATCAATGTAGCCTTATCTCTTATGAAACAAGACTCTGGTCTTATTCTCTCCCTATGGCCATCATCATACCATCACTAATCGACATCAGTGTCCAGCCGCCTCGTCGTCCAATAACTACGGGTGGTAATGCTACATTTCACTGTAACGTTCTGTCACAGCGTGGAGCTCTACCGACCCTCATTGTAAAATGGTTTGTGAATGGAACCAAAGTCAGAAAATTTCAAAATCAATCATTTTATCATTTGGATAACGACGGATACACCTTAACATTTCTCAAGATAAGTGTTAACCACACTAACGTGTATTGTAAGGCATTCAGTGGAACTAAATCTGTGAAAAGAAGTGATAACTATCTGATACTCATTCATCCTCAGAAGAAACTGGTAACATCCACTACTCAAGTACCAGAGACCGAAGAGTCTCTCACCGTCAACCCTGCTGAGATTCCCAATACCACTGATGAGCCATCCACTACTCAAGTACAAGAGGCTGAAGAGTCTCTCACCGTCAACCCTGCTGAGTTTCCCCATGACACCTATGACCCATCCGCTACTCAAGTAGGCCTACCTGAGAATGAAGAGTCTCTTACTGTCAACCCTGCTGAGTTTCCCCATGACACCGATGACCCATCAGCTACTCAAGTAAATGAGACTGAAGAGTCTCTCACTGTCAACCCTGCTGAGTTTCTCCATGACACTGATGAACCATCTGCTACTCAAGTACCTGAGACTGAAGAGTCTCGGCCCAACCCTGTCAGCACAAATTCCCGCAATATAGTGTCTCCTCACTCAACAACACCAACACAGAAAAACATACAACGTGTGACCGCAAGGGGAGCACATCAGCCAACATCTATCAAACCTTCCACCAATAATCCCCAGCTTAATATCCCTGACTCATCCTCGGATGATACGGATGATAATAACACATTCATATTAGTAGGGGGAGTTATCACTGTCGTCTTCTTGATGCTAGTCATCTCGTTACTTATTTACTGTCTCGTCTTCAAAAGACAATCCAAAGCGACACGCAACACACGTTCTGCATCTACACCTCAAGATGATGGAGGAGAAAGTGATGCACACGGGATATCAGAAACCCAACTGCACGGAGACACTCCGAGGTGTGATCAAGAAAATGACCACGCTAGCTCTGCAGGGGAGAGTTCAGTTGAGTTCCCGAGAGAAACAGTTACTGTAGTAGTGACACCGGACTTACACCAGCAACAGGCAGAGACGAAACATGATCAAGACAGTGTGTACAAACCTCTGTCCACTGAAACTGATGGATCAGTCAAGGATGGGGAGAAACGTAACGATAAACAGAATCATCCTGAGTCCATGTATGCTGTGCTAGATAAAAGTCGCGCCAAAAGTAAGACTTTGGGCGCCATTTCTGCCGAGGAGTCATCAAGGAAAGTATCTAGAGGTGTGAAGGATGGATCGAAGCTGAATCGTAGAATAGACACCACTCAGACCTTGAGTAGCTTTTCCAAACACGAAACTCTATCTGAGCATCAGAAATCAACCGTCGATGTGAAGGATTTGCCGGTACCAGGACGCGTTGTTGACCGTCAACCGTCCGGTCAGAAACCCCCTCGCGTCATTTCGTACCATCTCTACAAACGCCGATCGAGCACCGCGACCCAAGCCCAGGCCGCGCTAGAGCAGACGGCAGACCGTGGTGAGGACGGTCTCATCAAGGTTGACCCAAGACAGAGGAATGTGGAATGTCTGATCTACGCTGACTTGGATCTATCGCGAGGATCGGCAAGAATCAACAACCCGGAGGAGGAGACGGTTTATGCTGACATTGGAAACAAGAAGACTGTGGGTAAGCTAAGGGAGGGGAGTACAGACCACGCCCAAACAGGGGGTGATCAGAATTGAAACGGTTTAAGGGGCAAATCTTGAGGAAAATGAAACAGTTACTCGCTTTTGTTACATTTTTTGAGGCTGCTCTAGATCTTTATGACGACCCAATTAAAGAACTCTGATCTAAAATCTCACATGATGCTAATAATATGTTACTTTTTCAATCAACAAATGGTTGGACCCAATTCGATTTCATGTCGTGGCAATAACGAAAGTTTTGTTTGAAAAAGTGCGGGAGCAATTAATCTGCACAAATTATGTTTCGAGAAAACTGAGCAGAGATGGTTTTATCGGTTTTCTGCCGTTCAATAGGAAGGTTACCATCTTCTTGGGAATGGGGAAACATGTCAATAGGGTAATTCTAGCAACAGAAATGTAACACTTATTACGAGTCATGTGATTGCTAACGACCCTCTTCTAGGGACAGAACTCACCTCGGTACCTAGGAGAAGGATGTGGAGCCTTGACCTTCTCCCGGGCAAACAATGCATGTAAAACCAAAACTTATATTTATGTATTTATTGAAAGTACAGTCACCTTTTGAAAGTTTATCTAGACTTTGATTGAATGGACGCGTCTATATTCCAATGGTTTCTTTTGATGACGATGACTAACGGGCTGTTCAAAGGTCTAAAACGATTCCATGACTAAGGGGCTGTCCAAAGTTCTCAACATTTTCAAGATAAAACTGAGAGTACAACTTCTCAAGATCACTTCCCTCCTCGAGTTCAAACTTCCTAATCAAATCCTGCTATATCACCACATGCTTTACTGCGTGTACTAAAACTATATTATTAACCCCCTCAACCTCCTTCCCAAGTAGTACACTGTATGAAGATCATGATAATTTATGACAGCCTCTTATAATTGTTGTTTATAATGATTGTACATTGAGTTTAAGATGGAACTAAATCTGAAACTAACGAGGAAGTAACACAGTCAAATATATACACAGGAAACTCATTATATGAATTTTGGATTATTTCATTAGTTTACTCAGATTAAGGTGAGCGCTACAGCTTAAATTTGACTATGGTTATAGTTTTAACGGTACTAGATCACTATTTATCTGAGGTTGTCATAATATTTTAAGCCAAATGTATCAACTTTTCCCGAGTAAGTTATGCTGTCAGCTCAAAATAAATAGGTTAATTTGTGTATTATTGGTTACTAAACAGCTACTTTGGCGAAAATTGTTTACGGGAATGCTATTTAAACTTGTTTATAATGTGTTTGTTTGTCATTTAAATATAATTTTGATATTTGTACACTTCTGAATTTTTCTCAATTATCGATCAACAAATTTGTCCCCAACATCAAGGTTTTGAAAAACTAGAAACACTTCTGCCGTTGACGGCGTGCGTCAAAATGACAATACTTTTAAGTAATGTGTGGGGTGTTATACCTCCATGCTGCAACAAAGCGGCTATACAAAACGGAGCTCCAACATTATGAGAAGGGTCGTATACAAAATCCTTGTTTGTTACACAATTAAAATATATTTAATATCATGTGAACTTAAAGGTATTATACAGGATTGGTAGCGCTGACAAAAAAAGTCACAGACAGTGTTCATATTTTGTGTGATCAACTAGACAATTAAAAAACGGTCACAATTTTGGGTTAATCCAACTTTCAAACAAAGTCGTCATGTATCCTTGAATGTCTTTGAATATTAAGAATGTTTCCATGATTTAAAGAAATGCGTTTAGACACATATAATTATAATCATTTAGGCGTACATCAATTCAGTGTTTTGGGCGTTTCTTCAATAAGCTATACAAGGAAGGAAGTTAAAGAAAATGAACAAATAAACCACAGACCATTGAGGATGTCAATAAGTCTTAGCTTCCTTTATCAAGTCTGCAATGGAATCATTTCCTTAATTGAGGTTTTATTAATTAATTGATTTTTAGACATCCGGTTTAAAAGTCACGCTAAATTTTGACAACAATGTCTATGGAAGAAAGATTTCTAACATTTAAAGGCCTGTACACTATTGGTAAGATCGAAAAACACAAATGTTCACAGATTCACACATAACTTACATGATTTAAAGTAAGTAATGGTAGAAAGGGTTCCTTAAAATATTTCTGCCTAAAGGGCTATCGTTTCTGAGAAATGAGTAAAACAATATTTTTTATCACTCGTGATAAAAGAAAAACAGAAAACACATAGGGTCTCTTTTCACTATTTTCTCGTGACCTCGATGACCAATTGAGCTCAAACTTTCACAGATTTGTTTGTTCATGCATATGTTGAATCACACAAAATTTGGACACTGATTTTGAGCTGTTACCAAAAGTGTACAATACCTTTAATGATGAAAACAAAAACTTGACAATGCTCAGAATGACAATGAGAGAGAACAGAACTGCGGTGAATTTTCTGCTGTCTTTTTTTCTTCACCTCTGAAGTACCATCACCGCTGTACAATATCGTTACCAAAAGACGATTTAAGGAAAATCAAAACAAATTTGCATTGTGTCTCTGATTTGAATTTTTAAAAATCATAATTATTTCCAACATTCAATTATTTGTTTAGGCGTTTCGCCTTTAAACTACAAGGAAGGAAGTTAAAGAAAATGAACGAAGAATACACAGACCATTGAGAAAACAAGTCTGAAAAACTAAGTTTTCTTTACCAACTCTGCATTTTAACTGAAATCATTTCGAGGTTGGAGGTTCTTATGAAGCTGATTGTCTTCAGCATTTCCAAGTTTGGTTTAAGTTGACGAGTGACTCGTAAGGCTCTCTGGTTTTCATATCAATGTGAAGACTGCAGTTTGCTTTTATTTCATCGCTCATTCTACACACGTATCAACAGCTACAATGTTTCTGCTCATTCTTTTTATGACATCGATCTGTGGGTCACGTGGGATGTCATATTTCAAAAGTCACCCAGTTTACACTGTCGCCGTGACAGGACAAAATGTGACATTGAGTTGCACTCTCCAGAATGTACAATGCACTGAAAGTGGGTCTCACTATGATCTCCACTGGGTGCGTAAGATGGGGAGGGCAACGGCCATGATCGAGTACATGTCAAGAGGTACTGAAGTGGAATATAACATCGCTGGCAGTGAGAGGTACATTGTCTCACAACGAGGCTGTACGTGGACTTTACACATAAACAACGGGAACCCTAATGACGGCAGATATTATAACTGTTATATCTACGTTAAATATAACGAAAAACATGAGAGCTCTGATATAGCCAGACTGTCTGTAGTCGATCCGATAGACACTACTGTCATACCGTCTCAGATTGATGGATACGACGTGGGTCAGGATTCAACTTTTCGTTGCCAATCACGACCAATCACCGAGTACCAACTGAAATACATTTGGTTCACTAAACTGAAGAACAATAATCAGGATGGCTCTTGGCAACAATTAACTGGAAATAATTTAATTGCATTTGGTGAAAACAGTAAAACAATGACAATGCAGAGACTGGCATTGGGAGAAAACGGCACTGCAGTGAAATGTATGGTGTTCAAAGGATCCATGTCCTTTACTGGGGAGACTGTTACTGGCTTGTTACTTGTTCATCGGAATGAGGTAACAATGGAAACATATACAGGTGTGACGACGACACCTCAAACGGTAATGATCAGTTCTGTATTACTGACCACGAGTGGTCCGTTAGACCAACAGTCTACCCCATCTGCACCCCAGACCTCACCCCCTCTACCGACCAAGAAGCAAGATCCAGAACCTGACAGTAACAGCCCTTCTTCAGGATGCACAGACTCTACAGTCACCTTAGCAGGATGGTCTTTAGCTGCTGTCTTCATCTGTCTCTTCATCTCATCACTGCTGTACATTATCGTGACCAAAAGACGATCCAAAGCCAATCCCAATTCAACCCGTGTAGTTCAGACAACTCAAGATGAAGATGCTGAGGCGTATGAGGAAATGGAAACCCAACTACACGGGCAAACTGCTTCTACTGGCCGTAAAGAAACTGCACCATCCAGCTACCAAGAACTGATATTCAAGTAGTCTGTGTTCGTCAAATGGACGCCATCTTTGTACTTTTGTAGGAATAAACCGTTCCCGCAACGGTGAGTTTCAAGGTCGGAAAATCATATGTCGTCGACTTAAACAAAAGTTTTAAAAGAATACGTATCGGAGGATGGCGCTGATATAACATTTAAAACCGGTGAGCTTCAAAACTGAAACTACTATTGTTTTTCTTCGATGGTTACCGATCCTACATTTACATTAAACTCTGAAGCTGATGTTCTTAGGATTAATAGTTCACGAATTAAACATTTCTCGGTGATTTGTGTGGAATTTGTAACCAAGAAAAGCGTTAAATTGTAAGATTTTTTCGAGTGTACTTCGGTTATGAATTCTATAATTGGTGAGCTTCCAGATTGAACATCTGTTTTGTTTCGATGGTGACCAATCTTACATAACAATCAACTGAAAAGCATATTTTCTGTTCTCATTAGTTACATTCATATCAAAATTGGATAAATTTCATAAACGTCTCCTTCAAGACAAACTTGATGTAAACCTTATGTGTTTCAAGATAATGAGACATTAGTTAGTCACGTGGATATGACGTCAATACATAAACAGGGAAAATTTCACGGATTTGTATGGTAACCAAAAGATGGGAACTACATGAGGGATATTTTTGAACGTCTTAGTTAACAATTCAAAACAAATACAGCAAACAAGGTATGAAGTAAATTTAACAAATGTTTATCCAATAAAGGTCGAGCACGTTAAATATATGTATGTGTATTATTATAACTATTATTATTGTTGTTCATATATTAAATGCTCAAATTGACTGTAAATCCCTGACTGTTCCTCAATTAGTTTTCCAGTAACAGGTTCATATTTAAAGGCACTGTACACGTTTGGTAATTGTCAAAGACCAGTGTTCTCACTAGTTGTATCCCAACATATGCATAAAATAACAAGCCTGTGAAAATTTGGGCTCAATTGGTCATCGAAGTTGCAAGAAAATGATGAAAGAAAAAACACCCTTGTTGTACAAATTTGTGTGCTTTCAGATAAGAATAAAAAATTCTTGCAAGAAGTTTTTATTATTTTAGTGAGAATTTACCTCTTTCTCTAAAAATAAGTTACTTTAGAGGGAGTCGTTTCTCACAATGTTTTATACTATCAACAGCTCCCCGTTGCTTGTTACCAAGTAAGTTTTTATGCTAATATTTTGTTGAGTCATTACCAAACGTGTACAATACCTTTAACTGCGTTTTTTCATTTTCAAATTTACAGCTTAAAATTGTCATAGTCCGATAATTGCAATCGAAACAGGATTTTAAAGCATCAAACTTTTTTCTTTTACCTTATTTTCCTTATTGCTTATTGTGAAAAACATGCTCCAGAATTTACAAATCAATCTAACTTTTCTAGGCTTTAATGAGGAGAAGGTGGTGCGGTGTGTTCCACACATTGATTAAATTTGCATAATCTCCAAAGTGTAATGACCTGTGGGACTCAAATTCCATGACATCCCAGACAAGACCATTCCACATATCTAAGAGGGGGGGGGGTGTCAGGTCCCAGACTTTTTTTTGAGGGGCAGAAAACTATTGCACTCATGCACAAATGCATGCACTTAGCACATAAATAGCCCTTAATACAGATCTCCCAAGATCTATAACCCTTTCATAAGTTGAGCCGTCTGTTCTTTGAGTGTAGCAAGTGTCTGACGTCTTGCCGACAGCTGTGGCTATGTGTCTGGTTTGCAACCAGTCCCCGCCCCCCAAGTCAAGCTGTGGTCGCTCACTTGGGTAATGACCTGTCATTCATGATTTGCTGGCTTGAAGAGAGGTAGAGTTTACAGATAGGCCTAATCTGTGTTGTCATGGCTGGGTAGTTTATTGCAGAAGGGCTATAGGGTTACTGGTGAAGTTTATTGGGTCATGGAGGTAGCCTCCATGGGTGAGTGTAGTTTATTGCTAGCCCCTAACCCCCCCCCCCCCCCCCATTATGTGAAAGCCAGATGTTATGTATATAGGATTTGAGGCATTGCATGGTGAGGTATCAAGTCTCCCGAACGCCAGATGTTATGCTTTTTACTTTTTATAAAATGAGGAAAAAACAAACCCAGAAACACTTCAATGAAGACACTTTGCTCCAATTTTCACTAATTAGACATAAGTAATTAGCAAAATTAATTAAAAATTTAATTAAAAGGGCTAAAACAATCCTAGACATTAGAAGAAGTCATTTATATATAAAAAAAAAAACATTGTTAATGCGCAGAAAACATTTTTAATGTATGTTGGACTGTGTGGAAAATTCATTACCACCTTTTCAACATTTTCGTATTCTCAAGGGATGAAACGGACTTAAGGGATTTATTAACACCCGAACCTCAAATACACTTGACTTTTTTGTCAGCCTTCCCAATAATCAAGTGTCATTGTAAATAAAAAGGTGAGCGTATTTTGTTAAAATTATGATGCAATAATAGTTTTGAGTACAAAATGTGGTAAATTGTTTTGCTAACAAAAAGGGATAAACAAAAAAAAACGTGAAAATATTTTTCAAAGTGCACCAGCTCCTTACTTTGTTCCTCCAAAGAAATATTATGGAGAAAAACAGCCTGATTTTAAAATTTAAGAACAACTTAAAGAAAAATTTAAAAACTGTATAGTTTAAAATGAACCCGTTCAGTGTTTCTGATGAACAAGTTCCGGGCGTATTAGTTGCAAAATAACTGATCTTTGTCAATATGGAAGTTTGTTTATGTTTTTCATGAAAGGTTTTATCTCATAGGATTCAAAACAATCGATTTATTTGACAACAATGTCCATCGGAACCCACAAGGGCGGTATTTCTGTTTAATCAATGTAATTGTTACTAATAATGTTGTCATTAATAAATACCTATACTGCATTTACTTTACTCAGAAACATAACTTTCCAATAAAAAGGAGAAGAACACACAAAAAAGAAGCAAAGTCGTCATGAAAACAGGACGTTTTATTTTATTTAGACAATTGATTTAATAATGATAGTGTAAGTTACTTAGCAATCAAACAGAATAGCTACCGCACTTAGATGTTTTATATGAACAGAACAGAATTATGTTAAGTGGTTTTAATTTATGCAAGAATAAGAACACAATACAAAGAAATATTTTTTCTTGGATAAACTGTTTTTGTCAAAATGATGTATTATTGTAGTCTTGGAGACGAAAATGACAACCTCTGAGGAAGAAGATCAAGCATAAGCTAAGTTATAAGATTCCACGTAAAAAAAAAATTAAAAAAATTAACCAACGTTGTAGGTTGTTTTCTTCGTGTTCTCCCCTTTTCCTTAAATACCGGTATATTTAAAATATGCATGACGTGTTGCACTCTGGCGGTTGGGGTGGAGATGGGGGGGGGGGGTGATGTTTGGGTGTTGGTGGGACAGGGTGGCTCAAGGTGTTTGGTTTGAAGGATTGAATCGAGACCGCATATCCATCAAAGTACGGTATGCATGACGTAATGCGATACCGTGGGGTTGATAATGGGGTTTGTGTGAGGTTGGTTGGGTCGAGGTTGTGGGTTGTGTGTGGATTGGATCTAGACATCAAAGATCTTCCATAAGGTTCTGTTGTTTTACAAACTGGAAACTCGTTCACATGATGAAACTTCAAGACATGTTGCAAACAAAATGTTTTGAATTATCTTCGTGGTGGCCAAAAAGACACATCTTAATTAAAACAACCCATGTCGATGATGTTATCATATTGAATAGGCATAACTTTACAGAAACAAGACTTTACACCGAAGCAGTCAGTATTTTATTAAAAAGTTGTTGTATACATACTTTAAAAGGATATAAACATAAAACTGTTGTTGTAAGTATTTTGGCTCATTTAAGAAACATTTGAGGGAAAAGAGAACTTATGAAGAAAATTGCAAACTGAAGGATTCAGTCCAATAATAACAGTAATTCTGAACTGACTGAAGGCAAGGGTGTTTTGAAAACTCACATAACAAAATAAAAGAACAGGTAATTAAAAAATACTTCCTGCTTGTCAAAACTAAAGAATTTGTTTTTATAACCAAATAAAGGCAGGAATTTTGTTGCAAAAGAGGAAGAAAAACAGAGAAAATCTTGTTTTTATTGTGTCAAGATAAGATTCTAAACATCGTCCTCATCGAGAAACGAAGTGAATACAATAGTGGGGTTTTTTTTTGCTGGTGATATGGGTTCTCGTCTTGACGTGAAAAACACGTCTCAAGATCACCGTCTAATGATTGAAGAAACATTATTAACACGTCAACATATATATTTTTTTAACTCCTTCTTGACAGAAACTTTCAATTTGAGATTATTTCCCGTAAAATTTAATCCATGGAAAATTTAACCTTTAAATGGTTCCAATCTTTATCTTGTTAACTGCAGGTTGTCTTCCACGTTCCTGTTTGATATACGTTTTGTAATGTTTATGAGCGTAATTCGGCCTTTAAATAAGATGGCTATGGAATATGAATGGTTAAGTTTGTTATTAAAATACTTTTATAAACGAATAATAACATGGTGACATTAAAAACTAAAACAAGGAAATCAAATTCATGTAGGAAGTTACTTCAGTCAAACATATGTGGGGCCTTCCATTATGAGATCTGTACAACTGAACAGCATATAGTTCTCTGTCAAATGAATATAAACATTTTGACCTTTATTGTTGACAGCCATTTTATAACTTGGATAGCAGCGTTTTATACACCAGACACATTTTGTTTCACCTGATCCATGAAGACCTCGTTGATTTCCTCAACCATATTTTGAAGCTTTGAAAAAAGATGTATCCAGTTGTTCTGGTTGTTCTTGTATTGCTTCATGGATGCAGAGCATTCACGGGTCAACCAGAAGACACCGTGGCCGAGATAGGAGACAATGCCACGCTGTTGTGTCCAACTGACTTACACATTACCAACTGTGTATATATCACGTGTTTGCTTCATTGAATAATAATGGCAAATTTGAAGTCATATCTTCATGTGCTTATGTGTATCCTGGGTATGAGGACAGATATTCAGTGTCTTCTGGTCCTGACTGGTCTTTGACAATTACAGGAGTCAAGCCAAGGGATATGAAACAATATCGATGCACCCTTATCTCTCCTGAAACAAGACACTGGTCTCATTCTCCCTCTATGACCCTCATCACACCATCACTAATTGACATCAGTGTCCAGCCGCCTCGTCATCAAATAACAACGAGAGATAATGCTACATTTCACTGTGACTTTCAGTCAAAGCGTGGAGCTCTCCCGACCATCAATTTGAAATGGATTGTGAATGAAACCGACGTAAGATCAATTCCAGATCAATCATTTTATAATTTGGATAACGATGGATACACCTTAACATTTCTGAAGATAAGTGTTAACCACACCAACGTTCAATGTAAGGCATTCAGTGGAACTAAATATGTGAAAAGAAGTAACTATCTGATACTCATCCAGCCTCAGAAGAAACCGATAACAACCGCAACTCAAGGACCCGAGCCTGAATAGTCTCTCACCGTCAACCCTGCTGAGTTTCCCCATGACACTGATGAGCCATCCGCTACTCAAGTACCTGAGACTGAAGAGTCTCTCACCGTCAACCCTGCTGAGTTTTCCCATGACACCGATGAGCCATCCGCTACTCAAGTACCAGAGACTGAAGAGTCTCTCACCGTCTACCCTGCTGAGTTTCCTCATGACACTGATGAGCCATCCGCTACTCAAGTACCTCAGACTGAAGAGTCTCTCACCGTCAACCCTGCTGAGTTTCCCCATGAAACTGATGAGCCATCCGCTACTCAAGTACCTGACACTGAAGAGTCTCTCACCGTCAACCCTGCTGAGTTTCCCCATGATACCGATGAGCCATCCGCAACTCAAGTACCTGAGACTGAAGAGTCTCTCACTGTCAACCCTGCTGAGTTTCCTCATGACACCGATGAGCCATCCGCTACTCAAGTACCTGAGACTGAAGAGTCTCTCACTGTCAACCCTGCTGAGTTTCCTCATGACACCGATGAGCCATCCGCTACTCAAGTACCTGAGACTGAAGAGTCTCTCACTGTCAACCCTACTGAGTTTCCCCATGACACCGATGAGCCATCCGCTACTCAGGTGCCTGAGACCAAAGGGTCTCGGCCCAACCCTGTCAGCACAAACTCCCTTAACACGGTGTCTTTTCACTCAACAATACCAACAGAGATAAGCATACAATTTGTGACCGTAGAGGGAGCACACCAGTCAACATATATCAAGCCGTCCCCAAATAATCCCCAGCTTAATAACCCTAACTCATCCTCAGATGATACGGATGATAATAACACCTTCATCTTAGTAGGAGGAGTTATCACTGTCGTATCCTTGATACTGGTCATCTCATTTCTTATTTACTGTCTCGTCTTCAAAAGACAACCCAAAGCAACACACAACACACGTTCTGCATCTACACCTCAAGATGATGGAGGAGAAAATGATGCAACCGGAATTTCAGAAACCCAACTGGGAGTCACTCCGAGGTGTGATCAAGAAAATGACCACACTAGCTCTGCAGGCGAGAGGTCATTTGAGTCCCCAAGAGAAACAGTTACTGTAGTAGTGACACCGGACTTACACCAGCAGGCAGAGACAAAACATGATCAAGACATTGTGGACAAACCTCTGTCCACTGAAACTGATGGATCAGTCAAGGATAGGGAGAAACGTAATGATAAACAGAATCATCCTGAGTCAATGTATGCTGTGCTGGATAAAAGTCGCCCCAAAAGTAAGACATTGGGCGCCATTTCTTCTGTGAAGGCATCAAGAAAAGTCTCCGGGAAGGATGGATCGAAGTTGAATGTGGAACAGACACCGCTCAGATATCAACCGTCGCTGTGAAGGAGTTGCCGGTACCAGGACGCGTTGTTGACCGTCAACCGTCCGGTCAGAAACTCCCTCGCCGCATTCCGTACCGTCTCTACAAACGCCGAGCGAGCACTACGACCCAAGCCCAGGCCGGGCTAGAGCAGACGGCAGACCGTGGTGAGGACGGTCTCGTCAAGGATGACCCAAGACAGAGGAATGTGGAATGTCTGATCTACGCTGACTTGGATTTATCGCGAGGATCGGCAAGAATCATCAACCCGGAGGAGGAGACGGTTTATGCTGACATTGGAAACAAGAAGACTGTGGGTAAGCTAAGGGAGGGGAGTACAGACCACGCCCAAACAGGGGGTGATCAGAATTGAAACGGTTTTGTTACATTTTTGTGAGGCTGCTCTAGATATTGTCCCAATCTTTGTGACGACCCAATTAAAGAACTCTGATCTAAAATCTCACTTGATGATAATAATATGTTACTTTTTCAATCAACAAATGGTTGGACCCAATTCGATTTCATGTCATGGCAATATTAATGAAAGTTTTATTTGGATAAGTGCGGGAGCAATTAATCTGCACAAAATATGTATCGAGAAAACTGAGCAGAGATGGTTTTATCGGTTTTCTGCCGTTCAATTGGAAGGTTACCATCTGCTTGGGAATGGGGAAACATGTCAATAGGGTAATTCTAGCAACAAAAATGTAATGCTTATTACGAGTCATGTGATTGCTAACGACCCTCTTTTAGGGACAACAATCACCTCGGTACCTAGAAGAAGGGTGTAGAGCCTTGACCTTCTCCCGGGCACACGATGCATGTAGAACTCAAACTTATATCTCTGTATTTATTGAAAGTACAGTCACCTTTTGGATTGAATGAACGCGTCTATATTCCAATGGTTTCTTTTGATGACGATGACTAACGGGCTGTTCAAAGGTCTAAAACGATTCCATGCCGAGGCAACTTATTGTAGAACCAACAAGTACATCTAATATGTGTATTAAAACTACAGTCGCCTATTGTACTTCAAAGTCTCCTCACTGATCTATAAACAAAATACTTGATTTCTAACTGAATAGACACGTCTTTATTTCAAAATTGTTTGTTTCTTTTGTTGACGATGACTAAGGGGCTGTCCAAAGTTCTCAACATTTTCAAGATAAAACTGAGAGTACAACTTCTCAAGATCACTTCCCTCCTCGAGTTCAAACTTCCTAATCAAATCCTGCTATATCACCACATGCTTTACTGCGTGTACTAAAACTATATTATTGACCCCCTCAACCTCCTTCCCAAGTAGTACACTGTATGAAGATCATGATAATTTATGACAGCCTCTTATAATTGTTGTTTATAATGATTGTACATTGAGTTTAAGATGGAACTAAATCTGAAACTAACGAGGAAGTAACACAGTCAAATATATACACAGGAAACTCATTATATGAATTTTGGATTATTTCATTAGTTTACTCAGATTAAGGTGAGCGCTACAGCTTAAATTTGACTATGGTTATAGTTTTAACGGTACTAGATCACTATTTATCTGAGGTTGTCATAATATTTTAAGCCAAATGTTTCAACTTTTCCCGAGTAAGTTATGCTGTCGGCTCAAAATAAATAGGTTAATTTGTGTATTATTGGTTACTAAACAGCTACTTTGGCGAAAATTGTTTACGGGAATGCTATTTAAACTTGTTTATAATGTGTTTGTTTGTCATTTAAATATAATTTTGATATTTGTACACTTCTGAATTTTTCTCAATTATCGATCAACAAATTTGTCCCCAACATCAAGGTTTTGAAAAACTAGAAACACTTCTGCCGTTGACGGCGTGCGTCAAAATGACAATACTTTTTAGTAATGTGTGGGGTGTTATACCTCCATGCTGCAACAAAGCGGCTATACAAAACGGAGCTCCAACATTATGAGAAGGGTCGTATACAAAATCCTTGTTTTTTACACAATTAAAATATATTTAATATCATGTGAACTTAAAGGTATTATACAGGATTGGTAGCGCTGACAAAAAAAGTCACAGACAGTGTTCATATTTTGTGTGATCAACTAGACAATTAAAAAACGGTCACAATTTTGGGTTAATCCAACTTTCAAACAAAGTCGTCATGTATCCTTGAATGTCTTTGAATATTAAGAATGTTTCCATGATTTAAAGAAATGCGTTTAGACACATATAATTATAATCATTTAGGCGTACATCAATTCAGTGTTTTGGGCGTTTCTTCAATAAGCTATACAAGGAAGGAAGTTAAAGAAAATGAACAAATAAACCACAGACCATTGAGGATGTCAATAGGTCTTAGCTTCCTTTATCAAGTCTGCAATGGAATCATTTCCTTAATTAAGGTTTTATTAATTAATTGATTTTTAGACATCCGGTTTAAAAGTCACGCTAAATTTTGACAACAATGTCTATGGAAGAAAGATTTCTAACATTTAAAGGCCTGTACACTATTGGTAAGATCGAAAAACACAAATGTTCACAGATTCACACATAACTTACATGATTTAAAGTAAGTAATGGTAGAAAGGGTTCCTTAAAATATTTCTGCCTAAAGGGCTATCGTTTCTGAGAAATGAGTAAAACAATATTTTTTATCACTCGTGATAAAAAGAAAAAACAGAAAACACATAGGGTCTCTTTTCACTATTTTCTCGTGACCTCGATGACCAATTGAGCTCAAACTTTCACAGATTTGTTTGTTCATGCATATGTTGAATCACACAAAATTTGGACACTGATTTTGAGCTGTTACCAAAAGTGTACAATACCTTTAATGATGAAAACAAAAACATGACAATGCTCAGAATGACAATGAGAGAGAACAGAACTGCGGTGAATTTTCTGCTGTCTTTTTTTCTTCATCTCTGAAGTACCATCACCGCTGTACAATATCGTTACCAAAAGACGATTTAAGGAAAATCAAAACAAATTTGCATTGTGTCTCTGATTTGAATTTTTTAAAATCATAATTATTTCCAACATTCAATTATTTGTTTAGGCGTTTCGCCTTTAAACTACAAGGAAGGAAGTTAAAGAAAATGAACGAAGAATACACAGACCATTGAGAAAACAAGTCTGAAAAACTAAGTTTTCTTTACCAACTCTGCATTTTAACTGAAATCATTTCGAGGTTGGAGGTTCTTATGAAGCTGATTGTCTTCAACATTTCCAAGTTTGGTTTAAGTTGACGAGTGACTCGTAAGGCTCTCTGGTTTTCATATCAATGTGAAGACTGCAGTTTGCTTTTATTTCATCGCTCATTCTACACACGTATCAACAGCTACAATGTTTCTGCTCATTCTTTTTATGACATCGATCTGTGGGTCACGTGGGATGTCATATTTCAAAAGTCACCCAGTTTACACTGTCGCCGTGACAGGACAAAATGTGACATTGAGTTGCACTCTCCAGAATGTACAATGCATTGAAAGTTGGTCTTACTATGATCTCCACTGGGTGCGTAAGATGGGGAGGGCAACGGCCCCGATCGAGTACGTGTCAAGAGGTACTGAAGTGGAATATAACATCGCTGGCAGTGAGAGGTACATTGTCTCACAACGAGGCTGTACGTGGACTTTACACATACACAACGGGAACCCTAATGACGGCAGAAATTATAACTGTTATATCTACGTTAAATATAACGAAAAACGTGAGAGCTCTGATATAGCCAGACTGTCTGTAGTCGATCCGATAGACACTACTGTCATACCGTCTCAGATTGATGGATACGACGTGGGTCAGGATTCAACTTTTCGTTGCCAATCACGACCAATCACTGAGTACCAACTGAAATACATTTGGTTCACTAAACTGAAGAACAATAATCGGGATGGCTCTTGGCAACAATTAACTGGAAATAATTTAATTGCATTTGGTGAAAACAGTAAAACAATGACAATGCAGAGATTGACAATGAGAGAAAACGGCACTGCAGTGAAATGTATGGTGTTCAGAGGATCCATGTCAATTACTGGAGAGACTATTAGTGGCTTGTTACTTGTTCATCGGAATGAGGTAACTACGGAAACAAATACACGTGAGATGACGACACCTCACTCGACAGTGATCACTTCTGTATTACTGACCACAGGTGGTTCGTTAAACCAACAGTCTACCCCATCTGCACCCCAGACCTCACCCCCTCTACCGACCAAGAAGCAAGATCCAGAACCTGACAGTAACAGCCCTTCTTCAGGATGCACAGACTCTACAGTCACCTTAGCAGGATGGTCTTTAGCTGCTGTCTTCATCTGTCTCTTCATCTCATCACTGCTGTACATTATCGTGACCAAAAGACGATCCAAAGCCAATCCCAATTCAACCCGTGTAGTTCAGACAACTCAAGATGAAGATGCTGAGGCGTATGAGGAAATGGAAACCCAACTACACGGGCAAACTGCTTCTACTGGCCGTAAAGAAACTGCACCATCCAGCTACCAAGAACTGATATTCAAGTAGTCTGTGTTCGTCAAATGGACGCCATCTTTGTACTTTTGTAGGAATAAACCGTTCCCGCAACGGTGAGTTTCAAGGTCGGAAAATCATATGTCGTCGACTTAAACAAAAGTTTTAAAAGAATACGTATCGGAGGATGGCGCTGATATAACATTTAAAACCGGTGAGCTTCAAAACTGAAACTACTATTGTTTTTCTTCGATGGTTACCGATCCTACATTTACATTAAACTCTGAAGCTGATGTTCTTAGGATTAATAGTTCACGAATTAAACATTTCTCGGTGATTTGTGTGGAATTTGTAACCAAGAAAAGCGTTAAATTGTAAGATTTTTTCGAGTGTACTTCGGTTATGAATTCTATAATTGGTGAGCTTCCAGATTGAACATCTGTTTTGTTTCGATGGTGACCAATCTTACATAACAATCAACTGAAAAGCATATTTTTTGTTCTCATTAGTTACATTCATATCAAAATTGGATAAATTTCATAAACGTCTCCTTCAAGACAAACTTGATGTAAACCTTATGTGTTTCAAGATAATGAGACATTAGTTAGTCACGTGGATATGACGTCAATACATAAACAGGGAAAATTTCACGGATTTGTATGGTAACCAAAAGATGGGAACTACATGAGGGATATTTTTGAACGTCTTAGTTAACAATTCAAAACAAATACAGCAAACAAGGTATGAAGTAAATTTAACAAATGTTTATCCAATAAAGGTCGAGCACGTTAAATATATGTATGTGTATTATTATAACTATTATTATTGTTGTTCATATATTAAATGCTCAAATTGACTGTAAATCCCTGACTGTTCCTCAATTAGTTTTCCAGTAACAGGTTCATATTTAAAGGCACTGTACACGTTTGGTAATTGTCAAAGACCAGTGTTCTCACTAGTTGTATCCCAACATATGCATAAAATAACAAGCCTGTGACAATTTGGGCTCAATTGGTCATCGAAGTTGCAAGAAAATGATGAAAGAAAAAACACCCTTGTTGTACAAATTTGTGTGCTTTCAGATAAGAATAAAAAATTCTTGCAAGAAGTTTTTATTATTTTAGTGAGAATTTACCTCTTTCTCTAAAAATAAGTTACTTTAGAGGGAGTCGTTTCTCACAATGTTTTATACTATCAACAGCTCCCCGTTGCTTGTTACCAAGTAAGTTTTTATGCTAATATTTTGTTGAGTCATTACCAAACGTGTACAATACCTTTAACTGCGTTTTTTCATTTTCAAATTTACAGCTTAAAATTGTCATAGTCCGATAATTGCAATCGAAACAGGATTTTAAAGCATCAAACTTTTTTCTTTTACCTTATTTTCCTTATTGCTTATTGTGAAAAACATGCTCCAGAATTTACAAATCAATCTAACTTTTCTAGGCTTTAATGAGGAGAAGGTGGTGCGGTGTGTTCCACACATTGATTAAATTTGCATAATCTCCAAAGTGTAATGACCTGTGGGACTCAAATTCCATGACATCCCAGACAAGACCATTCCACATATCTAAGAGGGGGGGGTGTCAGGTCCCAGATTTTTTTTTGAGGGGCAGAAAACTATTGCACTCATGCACAAATGCATGCACTTAGCACATAAATAGCCCTTAATACAGATCTCCCAAGATCTATAACCCTTTCATAAGTTGAGCCGTCTGTTCTTTGAGTGTAGCAAGTGTCTGACGTCTTGCCGACAGCTGTGGCTATGTGTCTGGTTTGCAACCAGTCCCCGCCCCCCAAGTCAAGCTGTGGTCGCTCACTTGGGTAATGACCTGTCATTCATGACTTGCTGGCTTGAAGAGAGATAGAGTTTACAGATAGGCCTAATCTGTGTTGTCATGGCTGGGTAGTTTATTGCAGAAGGGCCATAGGGTTACTGGTGAAGTTTATTGGGTCATGGAGGTAGCCTCCATGGGTGAGTGTAGTTTATTGCTAGCCCCTAACCCCCCCCCCCCCCCATTATGTGAAAGCCAGATGTTATGTATATAGGATTTGAGGCATTGCATGGTGAGGTATCAAGTCTCCCGAACGCCAGATGTTATGCTTTTTACTTTTTATAAAATGAGGAAAAAACAAACCCAGAAACACTTCAATGAAGACACTTTGCTCCAATTTTCACTAATTAGACATAAGTAATTAGCAAAATTAATTAAAAATTTAATTAAAAGGGCTAAAACAATCCTAGACATTAGAAGAAGTCATTTATATATATAAAAAAAAACATTGTTAATGCGCAGAAAACATTTTTAATGTATGTTGGACTGTGTGGAAAATTCATTACCACCTTTTCAACATTTTCGTATTCTCAAGGGATGAAACGGACTTAAGGGATTTATTAACACCCGAACCTCAAATACACTTGACTTTTTTGTCAGCCTTCCCAATAATCAAGTGTCATTGTAAATAAAAAGGTGAGCGTAATTTGTTAAAATTATGATGCAATAATAGTTTTGAGTACAAAATGTGGTAAATTGTTTTGCTAACAAAAAGGGATAAACAAAAAAAAACGTGAAAATATTTTTCAAAGTGCACCAGCTCCTTACTTTGTTCCTCCAAAGAAATATTATGGAGAAAAACAGCCTGATTTTAAAATTTAAGAACAACTTAAAGAAAAAATTAAAAACTGTATAGTTTAAAATGAACCTGTTCAGTGTTTCTGATGAACAAGTTCCGGGCGTATTAGTTGCAAAATAACTGATCTTTGTCAATATGGAAGTTTGTTTATGTTTTTCATGAAAGGTTTTATCTCATAGGATTCAAAACAATCGATTTATTTGACAACAATGTCCATCGGAACCCACAAGGGCGGTATTTCTGTTTAATCAATGTAATTGTTACTAATAATGTTGTCATTAATAAATACCTATACTGCATTTACTTTACTCAGAAACATAACTTTCCAATAAAAAGGAGAACACACAAAAAAGAAGCAAAGTCGTCATGAAAACAGGACGTTTTATTTTATTTAGACAATTGATTTAATAATGATAGTGTAAGTTACTTAGCAATCAAACAGAATAGCTACCGCACTTAGATGTTTTATATGAACAGAACAGAATTATGTTAAGTGGTTTTAATTTATGCAAGAATAAGAACACAATACAAAGAAATATTTTTTCTTGGATAAACTGTTTTTGTCAAAATGATGTATTATTGTAGTCTTGGAGACGAAAATGACAACCTCTGAGGAAGAAGATCAAGCATAAGCTAAGTTATAAGATTCCACGTAAAAAAAAATATAAAAAAATTAACCAACGTTGCAGGTTGTTTTCTTCGTGTTCTCCCCTTTTCCTTAAATACCGGTATATTTAAAATATGCATGACGTGTTGCACTCTGGCGGTTGTGGTGGGGATGGGGGGGGGGTGATGTTTGGGTGTTGGTGGGACAGGGTGGCTCAAGGTGTTTGGTTTGAAGGATTGAATCGAGACCGCATATCCATCAAAGTACGGTATGCATGACGTAATGCGATACCGTGGGGTTGATAATGGGGTTTGTGTGAGGTTGGTTGGGTCGAGGTTGTGGGTTGTGTGTGGGTTGGATCTAGACATCAAAGATCTTCCATAAGGTTCTGTTGTTTTACAAACTGGAAACTCGTTCACATGATGAAACTTCAAGACATGTTGCAAACAAAATGTTTTGAATTATCTTCGTGGTGGCCAAAAAGACACATCTTAATTAAAACAACCCATGTCGATGACGTTATCATATTGAATAGGCATAACTTTACAGAAACAAGACTTTACACTGAAGCAGTCAGTCTTTTATTAAAAAGTTGTTGTATACATACTTTAAAAGGATATAAACATAAAACTGTTGTTGTAAGTATTTTGGCTCATTTAAGAAACATTTGAGGGAAAAGAGAACTTATGAAGAAACTTGCAAACTGAAGGATTCAGTCCAATTATAACATACGGTAATTCTGAACTGACTGAAGGCAAGGGTGTTTTGAAAACTCACATAACAAAATAAAAGAACAAGTAATTAAAAAATACTTCCTGCTTGTCAAAACTAAAGAATTTGTTTTTATAACCAAATAAAGGCAGGAATTTTGTTGCAAAAGAGGAAGAAAAACAGAGAAAATCTTGTTTTTATTGTGTCAAGATAAGATTCTAAACATCGTCCTCATCGAGAAACGAAGTGAATACAATAGTGGTTTTTTTTTTTGCTGGTGATATGGGTTCTCGTCTTGACGTGAAAAACACGTCTCAAGATCACCGTCTAATGATTGAAGAAACATTATTAACACGTCAACATATATATTTTTTTAACTCCTTCTTGACAGAAACTTTCAATTTGAGATTATTTCCCGTAAAATTTAATCCATGGAAAATTTAACCTTTAAATGGTTCCAATCTTTATCTTGTTAACTGCAGGTTGTCTTCCACGTTCCTGTTTGATATACGTTTTGTAATGTTTATGAGCGTAATTCGGCCTTTAAATAAGATGGCTATGGAATATGAATGGTTAAGTTTGTTATTAAAATACTTTTATAAACGAATAATAACATGGTGACATTAAAAACTAAAACAAGGAAATCAAATTCATGTAGGAAGTTACTTCAGTCAAACATATGTGGGGCCTTCCATTATGAGATCTGTACAACTGAACAGCATATAGTTCTCTGTCAAATGAATATAAACATTTTGACCTTTATTGTTGACAGCCATTTTATAACTTGGATAGCAGCGTTTTATACACCAGACACATTTTGTTTCACCTGATCAATGAAGACCTCGTTGATTTCCTCAACCATATTTTGAAGCTTTGAAAAAAGATGTATCCAGTTGTTCTGGTTGTTCTTGTATTGCTTCATGGATGCAGAGCATTCACGGGTCAACCAGAAGACACCGTGGCCGAGATAGGAGAGAATGCCACGCTGTTGTGTCCAACTGACTTACACATTACCAACTGTGTATATATCAGGTGTTTGCTTCATTGAATAATATCGGCAAATTTGAAGTCATATCTTCATGTGCTTATGTGTATCCTGGATATGAGGACAGATATTCAGTGTCTTCTGGTCCTGACTGGTCTTTGACGATTACAGGAGTCCAGCCAAGTGATATGAAACAATATCGATGCACCCTTATCTCTCCTGAAACAAGACACTGGTTTCATTCTCCCTCTATGACCCTCATCACACCATCACTAATTGACATCAGTGTCCAGCCGCCTCGTCATCAAATAACAACGGGAGATAATGCTACATTTCACTGTGACTTTCAGTCAAAGCGTGCTGAGTTTCCCCATGACACTGATGAGCCATCCGCTACTCAAGTACCTGAGACTGAAGAGTCTCTCACCGTCAACCCTGCTGAGTTTTCCCATGACACCGATGAGCCATCCGCTACTCAAGTACCAGAGACTGAAGAGTCTCTCACCGTCTACCCTGCTGAGTTTCCTCATGAAACTGATGAGCCATCCGCTACTCAAGTACCTGACACTGAAGAGTCTCTCACCGTCAACCCTACTGAGTTTCCCCATGATACCGATGAGCCATCCGCAACTCAAGTACCTGAGACTGAAGAGTCTCTCACTGTCAACCCTGCTGAGTTTCCTCATGACACCGATGAGCCATCCGCTACTCAAGTACCTGAGACTGAAGAGTCTCTCACTGTCAACCCTACTGAGTTTCCCCATGACACCGATGAGCCATCCGCTACTCAGGTGCCTGAGACCAAAGGGTCTCGGCCCAACCCTGTCAGCACAAACTCCGTTAACACGGTGTCTTTTCACTCAACAATACCAACAGAGATAAGCATACAATTTGTGACCGTAGAGGGAGCACACCAGTCAACATTATATCAAGCCGTCCCCAAATAATCCCCAGCTTAATAACCCTAACTCATCCTCAGATGATACGGATGATAATAACACCTTCATCTTAGTAGGAGGAGTTATCACTGTCGTATCCTTGATACTGGTCATCTCATTTCTTATTTACTGTCTCGTCTTCAAAAGACAACCCAAAGCAACACACAACACACGTTCTGCATCTACACCTCAAGATGATGGAGGAGAAAATGATGCAACCGGAATTTCAGAAACCCAACTGGGAGTCACTCCGAGGTGTGATCAAGAAAATGACCACACTAGCTCTGCAGGCGAGAGGTCATTTGAGTCCCCAAGAGAAACAGTTACTGTAGTAGTGACACCGGACTTACACCAGCAGGCAGAGACAAAACATGATCAAGACATTGTGGACAAACCTCTGTCCACTGAAACTGATGGATCAGTCAAGGATAGGGAGAAACGTAATGATAAACAGAATCATCCTGAGTCAATGTATGCTGTGCTGGATAAAAGTCGCCCCAAAAGTAAGACATTGGGCGCCATTTCTTCCGTGGAGGCATCAAGAAAAGTCTCCGGGAAGGATGGATCGAAGTTGAATCGTGGAACAGACACCGCTCAGATATCAACCGTCGCTGTGAAGGATTTGCCGGTACTAGGACGCGTTGTTGACCGTCAACCGTCCGGTCAGAAACTCCCTCGCCGCATTCCGTACCATCTCTACAAACGCCGAGCGAGCACTACGACCCAAGCCCAGGCCGGGCTAGAGCAGACGGCAGACCGTGGTGAGGACGGTCTCGTCAAGGATGACCCAAGACAGTGAAATGTGGAATGTCTGGTCTACGCTGACTTAGATCTATCGCGAGGATCGGCAAGAATCATCAACCCGGAGGAGGAGACGGTTTATGCTGACATTGGAAACAAGAAGACTGTGGGTAAGCTAAGGGAGGGGAGTACATACCACGCCCAAACAGGGGGTGATCAGAATTGAAACGGTTTTGTTACATTTTTGTGAGGCTGCTCTAGATATTGTCCCAATCTTTGTGACGACCCAATTAAAGAACTCTGATCTAAAATCTCACTTGATGATAATAATATGTTACTTTTTCAATCAACAAATGGTTGGACCCAGTTCGATTTCATGTCATGGCAATATTAACGAAAGTTTTATTTGGATAAGTGCGGGAGCAATTAATCTGCACAAAATATGTATCGAGAAAACTGAGCAGAGATGGTTTTATCGGTTTTCTGCCGTTCAATTGGAAGGTTACCATCTGCTTGGGAATGGGGAAACATGTCAATAGGGTAATTCTAGCAACAAAAATGTAATGCTTATTACGAGTCATGTGATTGCTAACGACCCTCTTTTAGGGACAACAATCACCTCGGTACCTAGAAGAAGGGTGTAGAGCCTTGACCTTCTCCCGAGCAAACGATGCATGTAGAACTCAAACTTATATCTCTGTATTTATTGAAAGTACAGTCACCTTTTGAAAGTGTATCTATATGTTTAAACAACACTAGACTTTGATTGAATGGACGCGTCTATATTCCAATGGTTTCTTTTGATGACGATGAATAAGGGGCTGTTCAAAGGTCTAAAACGATTCCATGACGAGGCAACTCATTGTAGAACCAACAAGTATATCTAATATGTGTATTAAAACTACAGTCACCTATTGTACTTCAAAGTCTCCTTACTGATCTATAAAAAAAACTACTTGATTTTTAACTGAATAGACACGGGACGTCTATAAATCAAAATTGTTTGTTTCTTTTGTTGACGATGACTAAGGGGCTGTCCAAAGTTATCAACATTTTCAAGATAAAACTATGAGTACAACTTCTCAAGATCACTTCCCTCCTCGAGTTCAAACTTCCTAATCATTATCCTGCTCTGTCGCTACCTTCTTCACTGCGTGTACTAAATCTATTAACCCCCTCAACCTCCTTCCCAAGTAGCACTCTTTGAAGATCATGACAAATTATGACAGCCTTATATAATTGTTGTTTATAATGATTGTACAGTGAGTTATAAGATGGATCTAAATGTGAAACTAACGAGGAACTAACACAGTCAAATAATACCCAGGAAACTCATTATATGAATTATCTTGGATTATTTCATTAGTTTACTCAGAACAATGCAACTAGAGGTGAGCACTACAGCTTAAATTTGACCATAGTTTTAGTTTTAACGGTACTAGATCACTATTTATCTGAGGTTTTCATAATATTTTTAAGCCAAATGATTTAATTTTTCTCAGTAAGTTATGCTGTCAGCTCAAAATAAATTGGTTAATTTGTGTAGTATTGGTTACTAAACAGCTACTTTGGCGAAAATTGTTTACGGAAATGCTATTTAAACTCGTTTATAATGTGTTTGTTTATCATTTAAATGTAATTTTGATATGTGTACACTTCTGAATTTTTCTCAATTATCGATCAAAAAAGTTGTCCCCAACATCAAGGTTTGAAAAACTAGAAACACTTCTGCCGTTGACGGCGTGCATCAAAATGACAATACTTTGATGTAATGTGTGGGGTGTTGTACCTCCATGCTGCAACAAAGCGGCTATACAAAACGGAGCTCCAACATTATGTTTTTTACACAGTTAAAATTTGTTTAATATCATGTGAACTTAAAGGTATTATACAGGATTGGTAGCGCTGACAAAAATAGTCAAAGACAGTGTTCATATTTTGTGTGATCAACTAGAAAATTTAAAAACGGTCACAATTTTGGCCTGATCCAACTTTTAAACAAAGTCGTCATGTATCCTCGAATGTCTTTGAATGTTAAGAATGTTTCCATGATTTAAAGAAATGCGTATAGACACAGATATTTATAATAATTTAGGCGTATATCAATTCAGTGTTTTTGGCGTTTCTTCAATAAGCTACAAGGAAGGAAGTTAAAGAAAATGAACAAATAAACCACATACCATTGAGGATGTCAACAAGTCTTAGCTTCCTTTATCAAGTCTGCATTTTAAATGAAATCATTTCCTTTATTGAGGTTTTATTAAATAATTGATTTTTAAGACACCCGGTTTAAAAATCACGCTAACTTTTGGCAACAATAACTGTTGAAGAAAGATTTCTAACATTTAAAGGCCTGTGCACTATTGGTAAGATCGAAAAACACAAATGTTCACAGATTCACACATAACTTACATGATTTAAAATAAGTAATATAGTAGAAAGGGTTCCTTAAAATATTTCTGCCTAAAGGGCTATAAAGGGCTATCGTTTCTGAGAAATGAGTAAAACAATAGTTGTTATCACGCGTGATAAAAAAAACAAACAGAAAACACATAGGGTCTCTTTTCACTATTTGTTTGTTCATACATATGTTGAATCACACAAAATGTGGACACTGATTTTGAGCTGTTACCAAAAGTGTACAATACCTTTAATGATGAAAATAAAAACACGACAATGCTCAGAATGACAACGAGAGAACGGCACTGCGGTGAATTTTCTGCCGTCTTTTTTTCTTCATCTCTGAAGTACCATCTCCGCTGTACAATATCGCTACCAAAAGACGATTTAAAGAAAAATCGAAACAAGTTTGCACTGTGTCTCTGAATTGAATTTTAAAAATCAAGATTATTTCCAATATTCAATAACTTTTTAGGCGTTTCGCCTTTACACTACAACAAGGAAGGAAGTTTAAAAAATGGATGAAAAAAACACAGACCACTGAGAATGTAAACAAGTCTTTAAACCAAGCTTTCTTTACCAACGCTGCATTTAAACTGAAACCATTTCCAGGTTGAGGTTTTTTTTAAGCTGATCGTCTTCAACATTTCCAAGTTTGGTTTAAGTTGACGAGTGACTCGTAAGGATCTGTGGTGTTCATATCAATGTGAAGACTGCAGTTTGCTGTTATTTCATCGCTCATTCTACACGTATCAACAGCTACAATGTTTCTGCTCATTCGTATTATGACGTCAATCCTTGGGTCACGTGGGATGTCACCTGGTTGACACCCTCGCCTTGAGATGACAACATTGTCGGTTGTGTGAATTGGATCCAGATCTCAAAGACCCAGCAGTGGATTCTTTCATCTTAAAGACTAGGAACTATTTCACAAGTTGAAACTTCAAGAAAAGTTGCAGAAAATGTTTGCATTCACTTCGTACTGGTAACTTTCAGTAGACCCAGAAATTCACATCTTCATCAAACAAATCAGCAATGGCTTTACACAAACAAGACTTTACAGGGGCTGTCGGTTGTTTGGCAATAGTGGTTGTATAAATTAATACAGAGGATGTCAACATGAATATTTCGTTCTGTGTTTTGAACCCTTTTGGGAGAAAAAGAGAAATACAATAACAAGCTAAAGTTATGTAGAGGATTGCAAATGGTAGGATTAAGACCATCTGATAAAATGTATAAACTGCCTCAAGTGTAAAGACAAGGATGTCAAATAAAACCAAAACAAAATACACCAAGCAACTAGGTATAAAAAACATATATATATTAAACGAACATTTCCTGCACGTCATAAACCAAAGAGAAATATTGGGTTTAATAAATAACCAAATAAAGGCAAGATTTTTGTTGCAAAATGTTGCCAACTAAAATTTATGTTGGCAATACTTTTGAGCAAAAGAGGAAGACAAATATAGAAAATATAAGAATCAATAAGGAACGTCCTATAAGCGGGAATTAAAGAGAATACGATGTTTGATTTTCTTTTAGTGGTGTTATTGATTATCCTCAACGTCTTGGGATACAAAACACGTCTCAAGATCGCAGCTGTCTCTAACGATTGACGATACCGTATCACTCTAAAAACCATTGGGTCAGAATTGACCCGGATATTGGGTCAAAGGGGACCTGACACATTTCTGGGTCAATCTGACCCGGAAACTGGTAAAACATTGGAATTTAACACAAGTTATGCGTCAGTTTGACCAATTTGACGGTCATTTTTGACACATATTCCGTGTCACAGTGACCAATAAATCGGTCAGGACCCACGAAACCCAGAATCTGGGTCAAATCTGACCCTAGAGTCCATCTTTCCAATTCAGTGAATATTTCATCATTCTTGACTGAACTTACAATTTGATAACTGAGAATGCTTTCCACGTGATATTGTATTCCGTGGTGGAATTAACATAATATGTTATCATTGCCAATCCTGGCTAGCATTCGTGTTGACCAAGGTCCAACATGGAAGTGTTGTGGCCGAGCGGTTAAGAGCACCGAATTCAAACTCTGGTGTTTCTGATCAGCAGAGTGTGGGTTCGAATCCCCAGCCGTGACACTTGTGTCCTTAAGCAAGACACTTAACCATTGCTTCGTCCTTCGGATGGGACGTAAAGCGGTTGGTCCCATGTGTTGTGTAACACATGTAAAAGAACAGTGCACTTATCGAAAAGAGAAGGGGTTCGCCCCGGTGTTCCTGGTTGTGGCTGCTGAATGCGCCGTAGCACCTTGTAAAAAACATTATAAGGTGCTACATAATTGGGTCTCATAATTCATAACTTCAATAACCCATCTTTCTGTTTAAAGTATATACTAAGCGCCTTGAGTACCTTGTTTGGTAGATACGTGCGCTATATAAGACTTCGATATTATTATTATTAACATAATAAACAATATTCCCAAAATATAGAGTGGGGACACCCCTCTCAGAATGATAAATCTCCTTAGTTCCACCAAACGTTCCAATCCCAAATACTGTGGAAAATATAAGCCCCCCCCCCCCAAAAAAAAGGGGACAACATTTACTTTAGGTTCAACATTTAATACCTGTCTGAGACAATAGCGCTTTGAGACGACCGTAGATAAAACGCTACATACAAAATATTTGTTTTAATTATTATTACTAGTCATCACAATTGATTTGTAGACTTTAATCTACATTTCGTAGTAATAGTTTTTCTAATTATATTTTTTTATATGGAACCAATTCTTTTTCAATTTTTCTGTTTTTTCAGCAGAAAGTGTTTTTTACATTCCAATGTGTTGTACCGTACTCTTGTATTTAAGGGCCCCGGGGCCATGGGGCCTGAAAAATTTTCCCCTTTTTACTTTAAAAGTGGACACAAATTCATCGAACAAAGAAAAAAAACATTGACAATTATCAAATGTAGGCTACCTTATTATAAAAGAATGAATTAAATAAACGAAGGAAGGAAAATTAAATTAATTCGACGAGTGGGTTGATCCATTATGAGATATCAATCTTTAAAACTGAAAGACATTAAGTTTGTTTTCTACAAAATTAATAAATAACTTGGAACTTCATTTATGAAAGGCATTTTTAAAAAAAAACTAGAACAAGGTTAGCACATTTCTAGATCGTAGCTTCTATGCATCAGGCAAATTTTGTTCCACCGGATCGATGAAGACCCCTCGTTATTTGTTTAATTCAACCGTATTTTGAAACTTTTGAGAAATATGTATCTGGCAGTTGTTTGCGTTTTTGTCTTGTTTTGTGGATGCAGAGCGTGTGTCATCACGGGACATCCAGACGACACTGTAGCCGAGGTAGGAGAGACTGTCACGCTGAGGTGTATCACTGACTTTACCGTCTGTCGAGATAATAGGTGTGTATTTTATTGGGAGCGTGAAACAAACAACGAATTTGAAGCAATTTCTGCATGTCATTGTGTGTTTCCTGGGTATCCAGACAGATATTCAGTGTCTTCTGGTCCTGACTGGTCTTTGGCGATTACAGGAGTCCAGCCAAATGATGTGAAGCGATATCGATGCAGCATTTACTCATTTGAAACACAAAGCTCACACATATCTCACCATGCGATCCTCATCATACCATCACTAATCGACATCAGTGTCCAGCCGCCTCGTCGTCCAATAACAACGGGAGATAATGCTACATTTTACTGTAACGTTCAGTCACAGCATGGAGCTCTATCGACCTTCAACTTGAAATGGTTTATGAACGGAACTGACGTCAGAAGATTTCAAGATCAATCATTTTATAATGTGGATAACAACGGATACACCTTAACATTACTCAAGATAAATGTTAACCACACCAACGTGTATTGTAAGGCATTCAGCGGAACTAAATCTGTGAAAAGAAGTGCTAACTATCTGATACTCATTCATCTTCATAAGAAAATGGTAACATCCGGTACTCAAGTACTTGAGACTGAAGAGTCTCACGGTGTCTTCTCACTTAACAACACCAACGGAGACAAACAAAACAGGTGTGACCGTAGAGGGAGCACATCAGTCCCCATCAATCCATCCTTCTCCAAAGAATCCTAATCTTAAGAACCAAGACACATCCTTGGATGCTAATATCTCCGTCCTCTTAGTAGGATGGTCTCTAGCTGCTGTCTTCATCTGTCTCTTCATTTCATTACTGCTGTACATTATCGTGACCAAAAGACGATCCAAAGCCAATCATAATTCAACCCGTGTAGTTCAGACAAATCAAGTTGAAGATGCAGAGGCGTATGATGAAGTGGAAACCCAACTACACGGGCAAGCTGCTTCTACTGGCCGTAAAGAAACCGTACCATCCAGCTACCAAGAACCGATATTCAAGTAGTCTGTGCTCGTCGAATGGACGCCATCTTTTTAATTTTGCAGGATAAAAACGTTCCTGCAACGTTGATGGTTAAGGTCGGCAAATTATATTTCGTCGACTTAAACACAAGTTTTAAAAGAATACGTATCCTAGGATGGCGCTGATATATTATTTATAACCGGTGGGCTTCAAAAATGAATTTAATATTGTTTTTCTTCGATGGTTATCGCTCCTATATTTTACATTAAACTCTAAAGCTGATGTTCTTAGGATTAATAATTCACGAATTAAACATTTCTCGGTGATTTGTGTGGAATTTGTAATCAAGAATAGCGGTGATTTTGAAGATCTTTTCGAGTCTACTTTGGTTATGAATTCTATAATCGGTGAGCTTCCAGATTGAACATCTTTTTTGTTTCGATGATGACCAATCTTACATATAACAATCAACTGGAAAACATCTTCTTTTATAACTAATTACTCTCTGTTCTCATTATTTACATTAATGTCAAACTCGGATAAATTTCATGAACGTCTCTTTCAAGACACACTTGATGTAAACCTTATTTATTCAAGATAATGAGGCATTAGTTGGTCACGTGGATAATTCCAATTCCAAACAGACGTTGAACTATTTAAAAAATAATTGCTGAAATTTATACGCCGTATCTGTGACAGAAAAACTAACATGTTACCCTAATTTAATATCAAATTACCTTTAGCTTAAAACTTTTTCAACAGAGGTGTATACACTCTGAAAACTCCCGGGTAAAAATTGACCCGGTTTCCGGGTCTCGTGGGGCCCGACCCAATTCTGGCTCAGTATGACTCCGAATCTGGGTCAACATGACCCGGAAATGGGTCAAGCCCCCATGGGACCGGAATCCGGGTCAATTCTGAGCCGTATTTTTATTTAATGTAGTGCATTTGTTATTACAGTCACATTTTGGTTGTTGGTTTTAATTAATAGCTTTGATTTTCAAAGTGTTGACAAAATATGTGAATGTACAATGCACGTATAGACTTACACACACAGGCTTGCATAGTTTTTGTTCTAACATATAAATTCGTGAGTACTTAATATTCATATTTTTTGTAGAATCATTGGTTTAAAAGGTATTATACACTTTTGGTAACAGCTGAAAATCAGTGTCCACATTTTTTGTGATTCAACATATGCATAAACAAACAAACCTGTGAAAGTTTGAGCCTAATTGGTCATCGAGGTCACGAACAAATAGTGAAAAGAGACCTTATATTTTCTGTTTTTCCAAATTATCGCGCGTGATAAAAACTATTGTTTTACTAATTTCTCAGAAAGGATAGCATTTTAGGCAGAAATATTTTAAGGAACCCTTTCTACCATTACTTACTTTAAACCATGTAAGTTATGTGTGAATCTGTGAACATTGTGTTTTTCGATCTTACCAATAGTGTACAGGGCCTTTAATCCCCGAATGAATTGAAAAGCAAACTTGTCTTTTAAATCTGAAAATTAAAAAGGGAAAATTTCACGGATTTGTATCGAAACTAAAAGATGGGAACTACACGAGGAATATTTTAAAACGTCTTAGTTAACAATTCAAAACAAATACAGCAAACAAGGTGTGAAGTAAATTTAACAAATGATTTATCCAATAAAGGTCGAAGCACGTTAAATATATGTATATGAATTATTATTACTATTATTATTGTTAATATATTAAATGCTCAAATTGACTGTAAATCTCTGACTGTTCCTCAATTAGTTTTCCAGTAGCAGGTTCATATTTAACTGCGTTTTTTACATTTTCAAATTTACAGCTTAAAATTGTCAATATAGTCCAATAATTGCAATCGAAACAGAATTTTAAAGCATCAAATTTTTCTTTTACCTTATTTTCCTCCAAATTGTGTAAAACATGCTCCAAAATTTACAAATCAATCTAATTTTTCTAGGCTAACATTTAAAAATTGAAAAATTCCAGTTATTTGTTATCAATATAACGCACATTTTTTCATGTTCGAGGTCCAAGGGATAACAAAATATATCCCTTCCACTTTTCGGCTAGGTTTGAGGAACAAGGGATAGAAAATTCTATCCCCTCCTCTTTTCGGCTGGGTTTGAGGAACAAATTTACCCCTTTACTTAAATTATAACCACCCGAACCACAAACACACTTGAATTGTCGTCATTCTTCCCAATAATCAAGTGTCATTGTAAATAAAAAGGTGAGCGTATTTTGTTTTAATATTATGATGCAATAATAGTAATGAGTACAAAATGTGGCAAATTGTTTTGCTAACAAAAAGGGATAAATAAGAAAACTGTTGAAAATATTGTTCAAAGTGCACCAGCTCCTTACTTTGTTCCTCCAAAGAAATGTTATGGAGAAAAACAGCCTGATTTTAAAATTTAAGAACAACTTCAAGAAAAAGCGCTATATATTACTCCAAAAAAAGTGAAATTTTAAAACTGTAGCTAAAAAATGAACCTGTTCAGTGTTTCTGATGAACAAGTTCCGGGCGTATTAGTTGCAAAATAACTGATCTTTGTCAATATGGAAGTTTGTTGATGTTTTTCATAAAAGTTTTATCTCATAGGATTCATAACAATTGATTCATTTGACAACAATGTCAATCGGAACCCACGAGAGCAGTCTTCTGTTTAACCAATGTAATTGTTACTAATAATGTTGTCATTTATCAGTTGTCATTAAGAAATACCTATACTGCATTTACTTTACTTAGAAACATTACTTTCCAATAAAAAGGAGAAGAACAAAAAAAGAGAAAAAAAGGCAAAGTCGTCATGAAATCAGGACGTTTTATTTTATTTAGACAATGGATTTAATAATGATAGTGTAAGTTACTTAGCAATCAAACAGAATAGCTACCGCACTTAGATGTTTTATATGAACAGAACAGAATTATGTTAAGTGGTTTTATTTATGCAAGAATAAGAACACAATAAATGTAAATATTTTTTCTTGGATGAACTGTTTTGTCAAAATGATGTAATATTATAGTCTTGGAGACGAAAATGACAACCTCTGAGGAAGAAGATCAAGCATTAGCTAAGTTGTAAGATTCCACGTAAATTTTTGTTTATTGTTTATTAACCAACGCTCCAGGTTGTTTTCTTCGTGTTCTCCTCTTTTCCTTAAATACCGGTATATTTCAAGTATGCATGACGTGTTGCACTTTGGTGGTTGTGGGTGTTGGTGGGGCAGGGTGGATCAAGGTGTTGGGTTTGAAGGATTGAATCGAGACCGCATAGATCCACCAAAGTACGGATGCATGACGTGATGCGATACCGTGGGGTTGATAATGGGGTTTGTGTGAGGTGGGTTGGGTCGAGGTTGTGGGTTGTTTGGATTGTATCTAGACATCATAGATCTTCCATAAGGTTCTTTTGTTTTACTAACTGGAAACCAGTCCACATGATGAAACTTCAAGACATGTTGCAATTTTTTTTTTGCATTATCTTCGTGGTGGCCAAAAAGACGCATCTTAATTAAAACAACCCATGTCGATGATGTTACCATTATTGAATAGGCATAATTTTACAGAAACGAGACTTTACACTGAAGCAGTCAGTCTTTTATTAAAAAGTTGTTGTATACATACTTTAAGAGGATATAAACATACATTTCAAACTGTTGTTGTTAGTATTTTGGCTCATTTAAGAAATATTTGAGGGAAAAGAGAACTTATGAAGAAAATGGCAAACTGAAGGATTCAGTCCAGTTATAATAGTCATTCTGAACTCGCTCAAGGCAAGGGTGTCTAGACAAAACTCATATAACAAAATAAAGGAACAAGTATTTAAAAAAATTCTTTCTGCTTGTCAAAACTAAATTTCAGAATTTGGTTTTATATCCAAATATAGGCAGGAATTTTGTTGCAAAAGAGGAAGAAAAACAGAGAAAATCTTGTTATTATTGTGTCAAGATAAAAATCTAAACATCGTCCCTATCGAGAAACGAAGAGAATACGTCTTGTGTTTTTTTTTTTTAGACTGGTGATATTAATTCTCGTCTTGACGGGAAAAACACGTCTCAAGATCACCGTCTCTAACGATTGAAGAAACATTATTAACACGTCACCAGATTCTTTTTTTTTAACTCCTTCTTGACAGAAACTTTCAATTTGAGATTATTTCTTGTAAAATTTAATTCATGGAAAGTTTAACCTTTATATGGTTCCAATCTTTATCTTGTTAACTGAAATTTGTCTTTTTCAACAGAAAGTTTTTTCCACTTTTCTGTTTGATGTACGTGTTGTAATGTTTATGAGCGTAATTCGGCCTTTATATAAGATGGCTACGGAATATGAATGTTTAAGTTTGTTACTAAAATTTGAGAAACAAATACAAATCCAAGAAAATACTTAATAAACGAAAAATAAAAGAGCGACGTTAAAAACAAAAAGATGGAAATAAAATTAATATAGGAAGTTACTCCAGTCAAACACATGTGAGGCCTTCCATTATGAGATAACTATCTGTACAACTGAAGAGCATAATTATAGTTCTCTGTCAAATTAATATAAACATTTTGGACTTCATTTTTGGCAGACACTATAGAACAAGGAAGAGAATAATAACGTTCATGATAGCAGCTTTTTTTATACCAGACAAATTTTGTTCCACCTGATCCAATGATATATTGATAATTTCTTCCACTATATTTTGAAGCTTTGGGAAAAGATGTATCCAGTTGTTCTGGTTGTTCTTGTATTGCTTCATGGATACAGAGCGTGTGTCATTACGGGTCATCCAGAAGACACCGTAGCCGAGTTAGGAGAGAATGCCACGCTGTTGTGTCCAACTAACTTACACATTACCAACTGTGTATATAGCAAGTGTTACCTTCATTGGGATCTGAAGATAAATAAAACGTTTAAAACCATTTCGTCTTGTACAACTGTTAATACTGGGTTTCAAGACAGATATTCAGTGTCCTCTGTCCCTGACTGGTCTTTGACGATTACAGGAGTCCAGCCAAGTGATATGAAACAATATCGATGTAGCCTTGTCTCTTTTGAAACAATCTTCTGGTCTCGTTCTCCCCTGATGATCCTCATCATACCATCACTAATCGACATCAGTGTCCAGCCGCCTCGTCGTCCAATAACAACGGGAGAAAATGCTACATTTCACTGTAACGTTCAGTCACAGCGTGGAGCTCTACCGACCCTCAATGTGACATGGATTGTGAATGAAACCGACGTCAGAAGATTTCAAGATCAATCGCTTTATGATTTGAATAACGACGGATACACCTTAACATTTCTCAAGATAAGTGTTAACCACACTAACGTGTATTGTAAGGCATTCAGTGGAACTAAATCTGTGAAAAGAAGTCATAACTATACGATACTCATTCATTCTCAGAAGAAACTGGTAACATCCACTACTCAAGTACCAGAGACCGAAGAGTCTCTCACCGTCAACCCTGCTGAGTTTCCCCATGACACCGATGAACCATCCGCTACTCAAGTACCTGAGACCGAAGAGTCTCGGCCCAACACTGTCAGCACAAATTCCCGCAGTATAGTGTCTCCTCACTCAACAACACCAACAGAGAAAGACATACAACGTGTGACCGCAGAGGGAGCACATCAGCCAACATCTATAAAACCTTCCACCAATATCCCTGACTCATCCTCGGATGATACGGATGATAATAACACATTAATATTAGTAGGAGGAGTTATAACTGTCGTCTTCTTGTTGTTAGTCATCTCATTTCTTATTTACTGTGTCGTCTTCAAAAGACAATCCAAAGCGACACGCAACACACGTTCTGCATCTACACCTCAAGATGGAGGAGAAAGTGATGCACACGGGATATCAGAAACCCAACTGCACGGAGACACTCTGAGGTGTGATCAAGAAAATGACCACGCTAGCTCTGCAGGCGAGAGGTCAGTTGAGTTCCCGAGAGAAACAGTGACTGTAGTAGTGACACCGGACTTACACCAGCAGGCAGAGACAAAACATGATCAAGACAAAGTGGACAAACCTCTGTCCACTGAAACTGATGGATCAGTCAAAGATGGGGAGAAACGTAAAGATAAACAGAATCATCCTGAGTCCATGTATGCTGTGCTGGATAAAAGTCGCGCCAAAAGTAAGACTTTGGGCGCCATTTCTGCCGAGGAGTCATCAAGGAAAGTCTCCGGAGGTGGGAAGGATGGATCGAAGCTGAACCGTGGATCAGACACCACTCATACCCTTAGTAGTTCTTCCAAACACGAAACTTTATCTGAGCGTCAGAAATCAACCGTCGCTGTGAAGGATTTGCCGGTACCAGGACGCGCCGTTGACTGTCAACCGTCCGGTCAGAAACCCCCTCGCGTCATTCCGTACCATCTCTCCAAACGCCGAGCGAGCACCACGACCCAGGCCAAGGCCGGGCTAGAGCAGACGGCAGACCGTAATGAGGACGGTCTCGTCAAGGATGACCCAAGACAGAGGAATGTGGAAGGTCTGATCTACGCTGACTTGGATCTATCGCGAGGATCGGCAAGAATAAACAACCCGGAGGAGGAGACGGTTTATGCTGACATTGGAAACAAGTAGACTGTGGGTAAGATGAGGGAGGGGAGTACAGGCCACGCCCCATGAGGGATGATAAAGAGTGAAACAAAAATAAAACCGACAGTATAAGAAAAGAAAATATCCAAATGGGGATAATCTGAATGCTTGGTTTTTTTTTCAAATTTACATTAAGAACATATGATTATGTAAAATAATAGTAATATTAGTTTTAAAATGTGCTTTATGTTCGCCTATTAAAGTAGCATCACGCAATCTAAAATAATAAGAGTAGAGTCTGAAAAGGGGAGAAAGACAGGTGTTCAAAAATTAAATGTTGAAGGCTACTCTGGATCTTGTCCAAATTAAAAAGACTTAAAACCAACAAAGGTAGACAATTTAAATTCCATGACCTTTTGAAGAATTGTTTGTGCCAATGAACTTGGTTATGAACCAAATCTAATAGCTTTAAATTTCGCTCTATATTAAGATTCTGCAGTGATCAATCATCATGTTTGAACCTAAAACGATTCCATCTCGCGGCAAATCATTGTAGAACCAACAAGTACATGTATATCTATATTTTTATTAAAACTACAGTCATCTATTGTACTTCAAAGTCTCCTTATTAATGTGTACAAAAATACTTGATTTTTAACTGAATGGACACGTCTATAATTATTTCAAAATTGTATGTTTCGTTTGATTACGATGATTACGGGGCTGTCCAAAGTTCTCCATACTTTCGAGCTGAAACGGAAAGTACATCTTCTCGAGATCACTTCCCTCCTCGAGTTCAAACTCTCTAATCAAAGCCCGCATCATCTCTACATTCTTCACTGCGTGTACAAAGTCTATATTGACCCCTCAACCTCCTTCTCAGGTAGTACACTCTATGAAGATCATGACAATTACTGACAGCCTCTTATAATGTTGTTTATTGTACATCGAGTTATAAGATGGACGTGTTCTTGTCAATTATAAGGAAGTTAATGTGAAACTAACGAGGAACTAACACAGTCAAATATCTACTCAGGAAACTCATTATAGGAATTATATTGGATTATTTCATTAATGATGAGCGTTATAGCTTAGATTTGACCACAGCTATAGTTTTAACGATAAGGTAACTATTTATCTAAGGAACTTGTTGATTATTTTTATTACAAGGATTGCAACTTCCTGAGAAATAAGAACGTATAAGTTATGCTTGAAATAAATTAGCTATGTTTGTATTATTGAGTATTAAATCAAACTGCATGTTCACAAGTCCGGATGGACACCAAGTTTTGACCTATCTGCAAAATGGCACAACATCACTTTATTCCTACAAGATCTTAAAATACAATATACATTTTATTATGATTTTGTCCCATCTTCGTGGAATTGCTTAGCAGTGAAATAATTGCTGAGAATAAAATATGAATTACACCTCAGATATTGTTTTTCAGATCATATTTACCCTTGGAAGATTCATGAAAATATGTCGAGGTCTGAATCAAAAAAGGAAATTTGTTACATCCCGAGTTGATAAGAAGAGAGCGGAAAGTTTGATGCTTCGCCTTCAGTCGTTAAGACGAGACATTTCCCAATACATTAAACAATAGCGTTTTTAATTCAATTGTAGGACAATTCAAATAAATTTATAATTACTGATTTTCATTCAACTTAAATGTATTTCACAGGATTGGTAGCGCTGAAAAAATAGTCGCAGACAGTGTTCATGTTTTGTGTGATCAACCAGAAAATAACAAACCGGTCAAAACTTGGGCTTAATCCGTTGTGTGAGTCAGGAGAAAAAAACTGTACATGTAACAAAACATGCACAATGTTCAGCATGTAAACACATTGTCCTTCATTTTGGTTGAAACAACAGAAATCAGCTGCTGTTTTGTTTTGTTTGACGATTTTTGTAAAGGTTTTCACTGATTAGTTTTCTCGAATATGACATTATTTCAGAGGGAAACATTTCACAGGAGAACAACGATTTTAGTATGAACTTCATAATCAGCAAGATTTCGACTAAAATTTAACGAAACGGATGATGTTATTTGTTATCCATCCATCCTGTGTAGGCCTAATACCTTTAATTCAAATATTTTCCGGCTAAAATTGGGGGAGTAAATGTGCTAAATCCAACACCCAGTCTCACGGTCACGATTAAAGTGGAAATTGGTGTTACCCTTACTTTCATCACAACGTCTTTATTTGAAAGCTTTCTCATTATTATTGTTATTATTATTATTTGTTGTTTAAACGTATTTAACAAAACTTAAACAAAATAGATTGCGTGTCCTGTGTTGACCTCTACGAAACGAGGCCATGTCAAGCACTCCCCCCAAGACTTCCGTTCTAGTCATCCACATCAGGATATAATTGCCAACATTAAACAAAGTCGTAATGTATCCTCGAATGTCTTTGAATGCCAAGAATGTTACCATGATTTAACGAAATGAATATTGACACATATATTTATTTACATCAAATTAGTGTTTTGGGGCGTTTCTTCAATAAGCTACAAGAAAGGAAGTTAAAGAAAATAAAAAAACAATCCACAGACCATTGAGGATGTCAACAAGTCGTCGCTCGTACCACGAACCGACCTAACTGACAAAAATCACACACTTTTGCAAATATTTTTTTTTTACAAATTATTAATATACTCATAACTGTTAACATTTTCAGCAAGTTTCAGAACTAAATACGTAGTAGTTTTGTAATTACACTAATTACTAAAAACGACGTATCACTAGATTTGCCGTTTTGTCTTTTCACAAAGTGACCTATCTAGATACGCCACTTTACCAATGATGTACTATGCGCTACAGCGCGCGGAGTTCGGGCGCGCGTGTAAAATTTTCGTACCACGAACCGACCTAACTCAAAGCGTATGAAAATTTCACAAAGTGACCTAACTAGATAGGTCTCTATCATGCATTGGTTTGTACACGGCGCTCTGCGGGCAAAACTCGGATTTTCAATTTCACAAAGTGACCTATCTGTTTAGGTATTATTTACTAATTAAAATAGTTGCAGGGATAAAATGAAATTGACAGTTTTGTATTAATAAAGTAGTCGGCTTTATTTTTGTCTTAACAAAATAATATACAAATAGTTAGCAGACCCCGAAACAGCAGTTTGAAAAATAGTGCAACTTCATTCGTGATTTTCTCCAAACACGTTTTTTCATACTGTGTACGAGTTAGGTCGGTTCGTGGTACGCGCGACGAAGTGTTATCAAACCCTATAGCTTCCTTTACCAAGTCTGCATTTTAAATAAAATAAAATTCCTTAATTGAGGTTTAACTAATGAATCAATTTTATGACACCCGGTTTAAAAATCACGTTAACTCTTAGCAATAATATCTATCAAAGAAAGATTTGTAAAATTTAATGATGGAAATACAAACTTGACAATGCTCAGAATGCAGAATGACAATGAGAGAGAACGTCACTGCAGTGAATTTTCTGATTTTGTTTTGTTTTCCTCTTCATCTCTGTACAATATCGCTACCAAAAGACGATTTAAAGAAAATCTAACAAAATTTGCCTTGTGTCTCTGAATTGAATTTTAAAAATCATAATTTGTTTCGCCTTTAAACTACAAGGAAGGGAGTAAAAGAAAAACAACAATGAATACACTATTGAGAATATAAACAAGTCTGAAAAAACAAGCTTTCTTTAATACCAACGCTGGATTTTAACTGAAATCATTTCCCAGTATCGGGTTTTTATGAAGCTGATTGTCTTCAACGTTTCCAAGTTTGGTTTAAAATGACGAGTGACTCCATTTGGATCTCTGGTTTTCATATCAATGTGAAGACTGCAGTTTGCTGTTATTTCATCGCTCATTCTACACGTATCAACAGCTACAATGTTTCTGCTCATTCTTGTTATGACTTCGATCTGTGGGTTGGGTGAGGCCACACTTTTCCAGACTCACCCAGTTGACACCCTCGCCTTGAAAGGAAGTGATGTGACATTAAGCTGTACGCTCAAGAATGTATGGTGTCAAACAAAGAGCTCTTATCATATGTATTGGAAACGTGGAATGACAATAGAATCCAGTGCAGTGATATCTGATTGGACCAATGTGTACACCAGTACCCTTGGTAGAAAGAGGTACACGATCACGTCAAGTGGCTGTACATGGACTTTTCACATACACAATTTACAACCGAATGATGAGGGATTTTACAGCTGTTATGTCTACAAATTACAACCTAGAGTACAAATCGAAGATTCTAATGTAGCTAGACTGGTAGTTGATCCGATAGACACTACTGTCATACCGTCTCAGATTGATAGATACGTGGATCAGAATGCGATGTTTCGTTGCAAAACGCGACCAATCATTGAGTACGAATTTACATACACTTGGTATATTAGATCAAAGTACAATAGTCACGATGAATCTTGGCAAGAATTAACGGCGGGAGATCAGTTAACTGCATTTGGTGAAAACAGTAATACAATTACAATGCTGAGATTGACAATGAGAAAGAACGGCACTGCGGTGAAATGTATGGTGTTCAGAGGATCCATGTCAATTACTGGGGAGACTGACAGTGGCTTGTTACTTGTTCATCGGAATGAGGTACCGGTAACTACGGAAACAGATACAGGTGGCATAACGACACCTCACTCGACAATGATCACTTCTGTATTACTGACCACAGGTGGTTCGTTAAACCAACAGTCTACCCCATCTGCACCCCAGACACCATCCCCTCCACCGACCAAGACGCAAGATCCCGATCCTGACAGTAACAACCCTTCTTCAGGATCTACGGACTCTCCAGTCATCTTAGTAGGAGGAGCTGTAGGAGCTGGTTTCTTAATTCTCCTCATTGTAATCCTCTTGTACTTTCTTGTCTTCAGAGGACGATCTAAATCCAACACTGTTGATAAACGTCAATCTCACACACCTGAAGATGCTGGAGGAGAAAGTGACGCAGACGGGATTTCAGAAACCCGACTGCACGGAGACACTCCGAGGTGTGATCAAGAAAATGACCACACTAGCTCTGCAGGGGAGAGGTCAGTTGAGTCCCCGAGAGAGACAGGTACTGTAGAAGTGACATCGGACTTACACCAGCAGGCAGAGACAAAACATGATCAAGACGATGTGGACAAACCTCTGTCCACTGAAACTGATGGATCAGTCAAGGATGGGGAGAAACGTAATGATAAACAGAATCATCCTGATTTCATGTATGCTGTGCTGGATAAACGTTGCGCCAAAAGTAAGACATTTGGCGCCATTTCTTCCGTGGAGGCATATCGGCAAATCTCCGGAAGTGGGAAGGATGGATCGAAGCTGAATCGTGGAACAGACACCGCTCAGACCTTGGTTAGTTATTCCAAACATGAAACTCCGTCTGAGCATCAGAAATCAACCGTGGCTGTGAAGGATTTGCCGGTACCAGGACGCGTTGTTGACCGTCAACCGTCCGGTCAGAAACCCCCTCGCGTCATTCCGTACCGTCTCTCCAAACGTCGAGCCAGCACCGCGACCCAAGCCCAGGCCGGGCTAGAGCAGACGGCAGACCGTGGTGAGGACGGTCTCGTCAAGGATGACCCAAGACAGAGGAATGTGGAAGGTCTGATCTACGCTGACTTGGATCTATCTCGAGGATCGGCAAGAATCATCAACCCAGAGGAGGAGACGGTTTATGCTGACATTGGAAACAAGAAGACTCTGGGTAAGCTGAGGGAGGGGAGTATAGGCCACGCCCCTAACATGGGGTAATTAGGGTTGGAACGATTTTAGAGGCAAATCTGGGGAGGCTGCACTGATTTTAGGCGGTTGGTTGGTGTAGTGGTATCTTTCCTCGCCTTCCACCTCTATGACCCCGGTTCGAATCCCACCGGGGGCACTACGTTGATTGGGTTGTCATTCCCTACCCGCGTGGGTTTTCCCTGGAGTATTTCTCTGGGGTTTTCCTCCCATATCTAAAACTGAAATTTCCTTCTTTGTCTTCTCTCCATTGGGTTCTTGGCTAGTATAGTGATTAAGTTCGCTTTCTGAGAGTCCTCGTCTTCACAACCAGAATAAATTAAATGAAATGAAATGAAATGAAATGAAATGATTGTCTTAATAACAAAAAACTTAAAACAACACCGATTGAACATTAACATTGTATGATATTTTGAGGAATTGTTGGAGAATAATTTTCTTGGTGGCGACACAATTAAAGAACTCTGATCTATAATCGCACTAGGTGAACATATTTGACTTTGATCAAGCAACAAATTAATGGTTGGACCCAAATCGATTTCATGTCATGGTAACTCAATAATCGTCATGTGACCGAAAGAAGTGCCCAGAAGAGGGACGTAACGAAAGTTTTATTTGAAAACAAGTTCGTGGGCCATTATTGTGCACAAAAATGTGTTTCGGGAAGGCTGGCGGTGAGGGTTTTATCGGTTTTCTGCCATTCAATGGGAAGGTTAAAAACTGCTTGGGAACGGGGAAACATGTCTCCGGGGTAATTCTAGCGACACAAATGTAACACTTATTCCATGTTTTTATCAGGAGTCATGTGATTGTTAACGAACTTATTTTGATAGGACAACAATTACTTTGTGTACCTGGAAGAACGGCATAGAGCCTTATATGCCCATCTCCCGGGCACACGACGCACGTAGAACCAAAACGTATGTATTGAAAGTACGGTCACCTTTTGTGCTTGAAAATGTACCTGGTGATGTTTTAACAAAACTTTAAAGTTTAATACTAGACTTTGATTGAAAGGATACGTCTTTATTTCGATATTGTTTGTTTCTTTTGATGACGATGACTATAAGAGGCTGTCCAAAGTTCTCAACATTTTCAAGATAAAACTGAGAGTACAACTTCTCAAGATCACTTCCCTCCTCGAGTTCAAACTTTCTAATCATATCTTGCTATTTCGCTACATTCTTCACTGCGTGTACTAAATCTATATCATTAACCCCCTCAATCTCCTTCCCAAGTAGTACACTCTATGAAGATTCTGACAATTTATGACAGCCTCTTATAATGTTTTGTTTTATAATGATTGCACATGAGTTATAAGATGGACGTGTTCTTGTCGTTTATAAGGAAGTACATGTGAAACTAACGAGTAACTAACACAGTCAAATATCTACCCAGGAAACTCATTAAAAGGGAATTATATTGGATTATTTCATGAGTTTACTTAGAACAATGCAATTTAAGATGAGCGCTACAGCTTTAATTTGACTGTAGTTATAGTTTTAACGGTTCTTGATCACTAATTATCTAAGGAAGTTTTCATGATTCTTAACACAAATGTTTCAGCTTTTCCCAGAAATGAAAGAGTATAAGTTCTGCTGTCAGCTCAAAATAAATTAGTTAATTAATTTGTGTATTATTAGTTATTAAATAGCTACTTGAGCGAATTTTGTTTTACGGGAATGCTATTAAAACTTGTTTACAATTTAAATAAAATTTTGATATTTGTGCACATCTTAATTGTTCTCAATTATCGATCAAAAAATTAGGCCCAACATCAAGGTTTGACTAGAAACACTTCTGCCGTTGACGGCGTGCGTCTACGTGTGGGATGTTGCTTATTGCTGCAACAAAGCCGCTATACGAAACGGAGCTCCCACATGACGTAACATTAGTGATAACGTAACAGGGTTTTTTGCGAATCTTTCTGAAAAGCACCGGAGAAGAGTATTTGAAATGATTGTCTTTTAAACAATTAAAATATGTATAATCTCATGTGAATTCAACTGTCTTATTAATTGAAAACATTTTAAATGAATTTCAGCAAATATCACTTTCGGCCAAGTTTGACTTTAAATCAAATTGTGTGACATTACGTGGGAATCACATTATCAGTTTATTCCTAAAATATCTGAATATCATTTTATTACAATTTGGATCCTCCTTCATAGAGTTGTTAATAATTGCTGAGAATAAATATGAATTACACCTCAGACTAGGTTTTCCCGATCATACCCTTATAAGATTAATGAACATATGCCGAAGTCTGAGTCGAAAAGGGCAAGTTATTAAATCCTGAGTTGATGAAAAGAGAACGGAAAGATGGATGCTTTGCTTTCAGTCGTTAAGACGAAATATTTCCCGATTGAACAATAGCGCGTTTAGTTCATTGTAGAAATGTTTAAATAAATGTATTACTGTTTTTTATTCAACTTAAAACTATTATACAGGATTGGTAGCACTGACAAAATATTCAAAGACAGTGTTAATATTTTGTGTGATCAACTAGACAATTAAAAAACGGTCACAATTGTGGCTTAAGGCACTGAACACGTTTGGAAATTGTCAAAGACCAGTGTTCTCACTTGGTGTATCCCAACATATGCATAAAATAACAAGCCTGTGAAAAATTTGGCTCAATTGGTCATCGAAGTTGCAAGAAAATGATGAAAGAAAAAACACCCTCGTTGCACAAATTAATTTGTGTGCTTTCAGATAGGAATAAAAACTTCTTGCAAGAAGTCTTTTATTATTTTAGTGAGAAATTACCTCTTTCTCAAACACTACGTTACTTCAGAGGGAGTCGTTTCCTACAATGTTTTATACTATCAACAGCTCTCCGTTACTTGTTACCAAGTAAGTTTTTATGCTAATATTTGTTTTGAGTCATTACCAAACGTGTACGATACCTTTAATCCAACTTTTAACAAAAGTCGTCATGTATCCTCGATTGCTTTGAGTGTTAAGAATGTTTCCATGATTTCAAGAAATGCATTAGACACAAATATTTAAAAACATTTACATCAATTCAGTGTTTTGGGCGTTTCTTCAATAAGCTACAAGGAAGGAAGTTAAAGAAAATGAACAAATAAACCACAGACTATTGAGGATGTCAACAAGTCTTAGCTTCCGTTATCAAGTCACATTTAAATGAAATCATTTCCTCAATTGAGGTTTTATAAATTAACTGATTTTCTAACACCCGGTTTAAAAATCACGCAAACCTGTGGCAACAATGTCTATGGAAGACAGATTTCTAACATTTAATGATGAAAATAAAAACATGACAATGCTCAGAATGACAATGAGGGAGAACGACACCAACAGACGATTTAATAGAAAATCTAAACAAATTTGCCTTTTTTCAACATTCAGTTATTTTTTGGTCGTTTTGCCTTCAAACTACAAGGAAGGAAATTAAAGAAAATGAACGAAGAAAACATAGACCATTGAGAATGTAAACAAGTCTGAAAAATCAATTTTTCTTTACCATCGCTGCATTTTAACTGAAACCATTTCCAGGTTTGAGGTTTTTAAGCTGATTGTCTTCAACTTTTCCAAATTTGGTTTAAGATCTCTGTTCTTTTATATCCGATGCGAAGACTCCAATCTCCTATTATTGTATCGATCATTCTACACGATCAACTACTAAAATGTTACTGCTCATCATTGTTATGACGTCGATCTATGTGTCACGTTGGATGTCATATTTCAAAAGTCACCCAGTTGAAACCCTCACTGTGACAGGGTCGAGGTGTTGGGTTGTGTGGATTAGATCTAGATCTCAAAGACCCTACAATGGATTCTTTCATTTTAAAGAGTGGAAACTATTTCACATGTTGAAACTTCAAGAAAAGTTGCCGAAAATGTTTGCATTCACATCGTGGTGGTAACTTTCAATTGAAGCAGAAATTCACATCTTAATTGGTTTTAATCAAAACAAATTCAACATTAGTAATAACTTTACAGAAACAAGACTGTACAGAGGCTGCCGGTCGTTCGGCAATAGTAGTTGTATAAATAAATACAGAGAATGTCAACATAAATATGTCGTTCTGTGTTTTGACTCCTTTGGGAGAAAAAGAGAAATACAACAAAAGGTTTATTTGTGAAGAGATTACAAATGGAAGGATTAAGACCATTGAACAAATAAATACGTTCATTTTGAACTGCCCCAAGAGTGAAGGCAAGGATGTTAAATAAAGTCAATACAGAATATACACAGGAACTAACGATGAAAACATGTATAAAAACAAACATTTCCTGCGCGTCATAAACCAAAGAGAAATAGGTTTTTTTTTTAAATAACAAAATAAAGGCAAGATTTTTGTTGCAAAATGTTGCCAACAAAATTTATGTTGGCAATACTTATATGCAAAACAGGAAGCCAAATCCAGAAATGGTAAGAATAAATGAGAAACTTTCCTATAAGCTTTGAACGAAGAGAATACGATATTTGATTTTCTTAGACTGGGTTGATTATCTTCACCGTCTTTGGCTGCAAAACATGTCTCAAGATCGTTGTCTCTAGCGATTGACGATACGATATACACTCTAAATACTCCTGGGTCAGAATTGACCCTGATTGTGGGTCCGTTCTTGACCCGGATTGTGGGTCCGTTCTTAACCCGGATTGTTGGTCCGTTCTTAACCCGGATTGTGGGTCCGTTCTGACCCGGATTGTGGGTCCGTTCTTAACCCTGATTGTGGGTCCGTTCTTGACCCGGATTTTGGGTCCGTTCTTGACCCGGATTGTGGGTCCGTTCTTGACCCGGATTGTGGGTCCGTTCTTAACCCGGATTGTGGGTCCGTTCTTGACCCGGATTTTGGGTCCGTTCTTGACCCGGATTGTGGGTCCGTTCTTGACCCGGATTGTGGGTCCGTTCTTGACCCGGATTGTGGGTCCGTTCTTGACCCGGATTGTGGGTCCGTTCTTGACCCGGATTGTGGGTCCGTTCTTGACCCGGATTGTGGGTCCGTTCTTGACCCGGATTGTGGGTCCGTTCTTGATCCCGGAAACTGGATAAACATTGGAATGAAACTCAAATTATTCGTCTTTTTGACACAGATTCCGGGTCATACTGACCCAGAAATCGGTCAGGCCCCACGGGACCCTGATTCTGAGTCAATTTCAAAATTTCAAAGTCATGACCCATCTTTCGGATGAGGTGAATCTGTTTTTGTAAATATAACTTCATGGAACCAAGCTCGGTCTTTTTCATTTTTATTTTATTTTTCAGCAGAAAGTGTTTTCATGTTCTTTTGATTTGTACTCTTTTACTCAGTATGACCCGGATTCTGTACTCTTGTAAGTTAAAAGTCCATTAAACGCACCCCGCCTTAGTAAATATATGTGAAGGAAAATGAAGGAAGTAAGTTAAATTAATTCAACAATTAGGTTGTTCCATTATGAGATAGTAATCTTTACAGCTGAAATACATTTAAATTGTTTTCTTCAAAATGAATAAAACTTGGAACTTTATTGGCGAAAGGCATTTTTAATAAACAAGATAAACACATTTCTAGATCGTAGCTTCTATGCACAGGGCAAATTTTGTTCCATCGGATCGATGAAAACCTCTCGTTATTTTTTAATTCTACCGTATTTTGAAACTTTTGAGAGATATGTATCTTGTAGTTGTTTGCGTTCTTGTATTGTTGTATGGATGCAGAGCGTGTGTCATTACGGGACATCCGGAGGATACCGTAGCCGAGTTAGGAGAGACTGCCACGCTGAGGTGTACCACTGACTTTACCCTCTGTAGATATTATAGGTGTGCGATTCATTGGGAGCGTGACACAAACAATGAATTTGAAACAATTTCTGCCTGTGCTTTTGTGTATTCTCGGTATCCAGACAGATATTCAGTGTCAAGGTGTTTTCACAAATCTGAAAAAATACAGGAGGAAACGTTGACAAAATACTCCCTGCTTGTCACAACTATAAAAGACATGTTTTCTAAAACCAAATCCAGGCAGGAATTATGTTACAAAAGAGGAAGAAAAACAGAGAAAATCTGTCCATTATTTGTCAAGATAAAATCTAAACATGGTCCCCAACCAGGAATGAAGAGAATGCACTTTGTGTATTTGTTAGGCTGGTGATATGGGTTCTCGTCTTGACTTGAAAAACACGTCTCAAGATCACCATCTCCAATTATTGAAGAAACATTAATTAACACGTCACCAGAAGAAACTTTCAAATATCATTATTGACAGAAACTTTCAATTTAAGATTATTTCCCGTAAAATTTAATCCATGGTGAATTTAACCGAGGTTCAACTAAACAAAATCAATTTTTCAAGAAATAGAGAGTTGTTGCAGTCCTTCAAGAACTATAAATCTTCTTAACTCCACCAAACTTTCCGTTCCTAATGTCATATCTTTATAGGTACACGACTTCTCAAATCCCCTTTCAGTTTGACTCAACAAAATTGTAAATTTTCAACTTAAATTTCAATAATGTATTTTTTGTCCACATATTTTTTTTATATGGTTCCAATCTTTATCTTGTTAACTGCAATTTGTCTTTTTCAACAGAAAGTGTGTTCCACGTTCCTGTTTGATGTACGTTTTGTAATGTTTATGGGCGTAGATCGGCCTTTATATAAGATGGCTACAGAATATGAATGTTTAAGTTTGTTACTAAACATTGAGAAACAAATACAACAAAACCAAGAAAATACTTAATAAACGAAGGAAATACAAATCATAAAGGAAGTTACTCCAAACAGTATGTGGGGCCTTCCATTATGAGATAACGATCTGTACAATTGAACATAATAGCTTTATAGTTTTTTGTCATATGAATTTAAGCATTTTGGACTTCATTGTTGGCAGCCATTAAAAACAAGGAAGAGAATAGTAACGTTCATGATAGCAGCTTTGATTATACAAGACAAATTTTGTTCCACCTGATCCATGGACACCTCGTTAATTTCTTCCACCATATTTTGAAGCTTGGGAAAAAGATGTATCCAGTTGTTCTGGTTGTTGTTGCATTGACTTATGGATGCAGAGCGTGCGTCATCACGGTTCATCCAGAAGACACCGTAGCTGAGATAGGAGAGAATGCCACGCTGTTGTGTCCAACGGACTTACACATTACCAACTGTGGATATAACAAGTGTATCCTTCATTGGAGCCTGGAGATATATAACAATTTTACAGTCATTTCGTCTTGCACAACTGTGTATCCTAAGTATCAAGACAGATATTCAGTGTCCTCTGTCCCAGACTGGTCTTTGACGATTACAGGAGTCCAGCCAAGTGATATGAAACAATACAAATGCAAACTTATCTCTTATGAAACAAGCCACTGGTCTTATTCTCTCCCTATGACCCTCATCATACCATCACTAATCGACATCAGTGTACAGCCGCTTCGTCTTCCAATAACAACGGGAGATAATGCTACATTTCACTGTAACGTTCAGTCACAGCGTGGAGCTCTACCGACCTTCAATGTAAAATGGTTTGTGAATAAAACCTACGTCAGAAGATTTCAAGATCAATCATTTTATCAATTGGATAACGACGGATACACCTTAACATTTCTCAAGATAAGTGTTAACCACACTAACTTGTATTGTAAGGCGTTCAGAGGAACTAAATCTGTGAAAAGAAGTGATAACTATCTGATGCTCATTCATCCTAAGAAGAATCCAATAACATCCGCTACCCAAGTACCTGAGACTGGAGAGTCTTTCACTGTCAACCCTGTTGAGTTTCCCCACGACACTGATGAGCCATCCGCTACTCAAGTACCTGAGACTGCAGAGTCTCAGCCAATCCCTGGCAGCACAACTTCCCGCGGCACGGTGTCTTCTCACTCAAGTGTGACCGTAGAGGGAGCACATCAGTCCGCATCCGTCCATCCTTCTACCAATAATCCTGGTCCTAAAGTCCAAAACTCATCCTTGGATGCTAGTAACACCTTCATCTTAGTAGGAGGAGTAATCACTGCTGTCTTCTTGATGCTAGTCATCTCATTCCTTATTTACTGTCTCGTCTTCAAAAGAAAATCCAAGGCGCCGCATAAGACACGTTCTGCATCTTCACCTCAAGATGATGGAGGAGAAAGTGATGCAGACAAGATATCAGAAACCCAACTGCACGGAGACACTCCGACGTCCGATCAAGAAAAAGACCACACTAGCTCTGCAGGTGAGAGGTCAGTTGGGTCCCCGAGAGAAACAGTTACTGTAGTAGTGACACCGGACTTACACCGACAGGCAGAGACAAAACATGATCAAGACGATGTGGACAAACCTCTGTCCACTGAAACTGATGGATCAGTCAAGGATGGGGAGAAACGTAAAGACAAACAGAATCATCCTGAGTCCATGTATGCTGTGGTGGATAAAAGTCGAGCCAAAAGTAAGACATTTGGCGCCATTTCTGCCATGGAGGCATCAAGGAAAGTCTCCGGAGGTGGGAAGGATGGATCAAAGCTGAATCGTGGAACAAACACCGATCAGACCTTAAGTAGTTATTCCAAACATGAAACTCCGTCTGAGCATCAGAAATCAACCGTCGCTGTGAAGGATTTGCCGGTACCAGGACGCGTTGTTGACCGTCAACCGTCCGCTATGAAACCCCCTCGCGTCATTCCGTACCATCTCTCCAAACGCCGAGCGAGCACAGCGACCCAAGCCCAGGCCGGGCTAGAGCAGACGGCAGACCGTTGTGAGGACGGTCTCGTCAAGGATGACCCAAGACAGAGGAATGTGGAAGGTCTGATCTACGCTAACTTGGATCTATCTCGAGGATCAGCAAGAATCAACAACCCGGAGGAGGAGACGGTTTATGCTGACATTGGAGACAAGAAGACTGTGGGTAAGCTAAGGGAGGGGAGTACAGACCACGCCCCAACAGGGGGTGATCATGATTGAAACGATGTTAGAGGCAAATCTGGGGAGAAAAAAAAAACAGTATCTCGCTTTTATATTGTTGTGGAGGCTGCACTAGATATTGTTCTAATCTTTGTGACGACCCAATTAATGAACTTTGATGTAAAATCTCACTTGATTATATATAATATGCTACTTTTTCAATCAACAAATGGTTGGACCCAAATCGATTTCACGTCATGGCAACTCAACAATCGTCGTGTGTCCGATAGAAGGTAACGAAAGTATTATTTGAAAAAGTGCAGGAGCAATTAATCTGCAAAAATATGTTTCGAGAAAACTGAGCAAAGAGGGTTTTATCGGTTTTCTTCCGTTCAATAGGAAGGTTACATTCTGCTTTAAAATTGGGAAACATGTCAATAGGTAATTCTAGCAACAAAAATGTGTCACTAAGTATGAGTCATGTGATTGCTAAAAAACACCCTTGTTGTACAAATTTGTGTGCTTTCAGATAGGAATAAAAACTTCTTGCAAGAAGTTGTTATTATTTTAGTGAGAAATTACCTCTTTCTAAAAAAACTACGTTACTTCAGAGGGAGTCTTTTCCTACAATATTTTATACTATCAACAGCTCTCTGTTGCTTGTTACCAAGTAAGCTTTTATGCTAATATTTGTTTTTAGTCATTACCAAACGTAAAGGAAATAATTGACCTGGGTACATTGAAGAAGGGCGTAGAGCCTTGACCTTCTCCGGGGCACACGATGCATGTAGAACCAAAACTTATATATCTGTATTTATTGAAAGTACAGTCACCTTTTGAAAGTTTACCTATACTGATGTTTTAAACAAAACTAGCGCCTTGAGGCGGAACCGATCTTCAACGGTTTGCGCTTTACACATCTCTTTTTATTTTTTTAGTATTATTATACTCAGACTCCATAATGAAACAAAGAATAAACATTCTTGCTTGTGTATTATTATATTATTATTATTTGATTGAATGGACGCGTCTATATTCCAATGGTTTCTTGTGATGACGATGACTAAGGGGCTGTTCAAAGGTCTAAAACGATTCCATGCCGAGGCAACTCATTGTAGAACCAACAAGTATATCTAATATGTGTATTAAAACTACAGTCACCTATTGTACTTCAAGTCTCCTTACTGATCTATTAAAAAAATACTTGATTTTTATCTGAATAGACACGTCTATAATTCAAAATTGTATGTTTCTTTTGTTGACGATGACTAAGGGGCTGTCCAAAGTTCTCAACATTTTCAAGATAAAACTGAAAGTACAACTTCTCAAGATCACTTCCCTCCTCGAGTTCAAACTTCCTAATCATATCCTGCTATGTCACCACATTATTCACTGCGTGTACAAAAGCAATGTTATCATCCCCTGAACCTCCTTCCCAGGTAGTACACTCTATGAAGATCATGACAATTTATGACAGCCTCTTATAATTGTTGTTTATAATGATTGTACATTGAGTTATAAGATGGAACTGAATGTGAAACTAACGAGGAACTAACACAGTCAAATATTTACCCAGGAAACTCATTATATGAATAATATTGGATTATTTCATTAATTTACTCAGAACAATGCAACTTAAAAGAACATTACAGAATTGGTTTTCGCTATCAAAACAGTTGCTGGCAGTGTAAGCACTTTATATAGTCCACCATATACATAAACTGACTAACCTGTAGAAGTTTGAGATCGATCGGCCATCTGGGTCACGAGAAAATAGTGAAAAACCGATTACACATTTGCATGTGTTATACAATGCATGAATAAAACGCTCATGAGTGATAAACTCCAATCGGAAATTAGTTTTATTTATTTCTCATCAAATATGGCATTTCAGAGAGAAATATTTCTAGGGATGTTTTCTACTATCATCATCATTAGACCGTGTAAGTTTTATGTAAATCTGTGATCTTAAAGAAAATTTTAATTACCAGTTCTGTAACGTTCCTAAATGTGAGCGCTACAGCTTAAATTTGACTATAGTTATAGTTTCAACGGTACTAGATCACTATTTATCTGAGGTTTTCATAATATTTTTAAGCCAAATGTTTCAACTTTTCTCAGTAAGTTATGCTGTCAGCTCAAAATGAATTAGTTAATTCGTGTATTATTGGTTACTAAACAGCTACTTTGGCGAACATTGTTTACGGGAATGCTATTTAAACTTGTTTGTGTCTGTTTATCATTTAAATGTAATTTTGATGTGTGTACACTTCTGAATTTTTCTCAATTATCGATCAAAAAATTTGTCTCCAACATCAAGGTTTAAAAAAACTAGAAACACTTCTGCCGTTGACGGCGTGCGTCAAAATGACAATACTTTGACGTCATGTGTGGGATACTGCTTTGTTTTACCTCCATGCTGCAAAAAGGCAGCTATACAAAACGGGGCTCCCACATATGACGTAACATGAGTGATGACGTAACATGGTCTTTCGCGAATATTTCTGAAAAGCACTGGAGAAGGGTTGTATTCAAAATCCTTGTTTTTTACACAATTAAAATCTGTTTAATATCATGTGCACTCAATTTCCTTATTGATTGAATTTTGTTTAAATGAATTTCAGCCAATATCATTTGTTGCCATTATTTTTCGTTCAAGATGGGTCTTTAAATCAAACTGCGTGACATTACGTGGAAATCACATCGTCAGTTTATTCCTAACAGATCTGGATATCATTTTAATACCATTTGGACCCTCTTCATAGAGTTGCTTAGCAGTGAAATAATTGCTGAGAATAAATATGAATTACACCTCAGACTAGGTTTTCCTGATCATACCCTTAGAAGATTAATGAAAATATGCCGAGGTCTGAGTCAAAAAAGGAAATTTGTTAGATCCCGAGTTGATGAGAAGAAAACGGAAAGATGGATGCTTTGCTTTTAGTCATTAAGACGAGACATTTCCCAAATAAACAATAGTGTGTTTAATTCAACTTTAGAAAATTATTATAAATTTAAAACTGTTGTTTATTCAACTTAAAAGTATCATACAGGATTGGTAGCGCATAAAAACTAGTCACAGACAGTGTTCACATTTTGTGTGATCAACTAGAAAAGAAAAAAAAACGGTCAACATTTAGGCTTAATCCAACTTTTAAACAAAGTCGCCACGTATTATCCTCGAATGTCTTTGGATGTTAAGAATGTTTCCATGATTTAAAGAAATGCACATAGACACATATTATAAATATTTAGGCGTACATCAATTCAGTGTTTTTGGCGTTTCTTCAATAAGCTACAAGGAAGGAAGTTAAATAAAATTAAAAAATAAGCCACAGACCATTGAGGACGTTAACAAGTCTTAGCTTCCTTTATCAAGTCTGCATTTTAAATGAAATCATTTCCTTAATTGAGGTTTTATTAATGAATTGATTTCGTGACACCCGGTTTAAAAGTCACGCTAACTTTTGGCAACAATATATATGGAAGAAAGATTTGTAACATTTAATGATGAAAACAAAAAAAACATGACAATGCTCACAATGATAATGAGAGAGAACGGCACTGCGGTGAGTTTTCTGTTGTCTTTGTCTTTTTCTTCATTTCTGAAGTACCATCACTCCTGTACAATATTGCTACCAAAAGACGATTTAAAGAAAATCTAAACAAATTTGCCCTGTGTCTCTGAATTGAATTTTAAAAATCATAATTTGTTTCCAACGTTCAGCTATTTTTTTAGGCGTTTTGCCTTTAAACTACAAGGAAGGAAGTTAAAATGAACGAAGAAAACAAAGACCATTGAGAATGTAATCAAGTCTGAAAAATCAATATCAAAGACCCAGCAATGGATTATTTCATCTTAAAGACTAGGAACTATTTCACATGTTGAAACTTCAAGAAAGGTGTTTGCATTCACTGCGTATTGGTAACTTTCTATAGACCCAGAAAGCCACATCTTCATCAAAACAACCCCACATCAGCAACGACTTTACAGAAACGAAAACTTTACAGAGGCTGTCGGTTGTTTGGCATTAGTGGTTGTATAAACACATACAGGGGATGTCAACATAAAAAGGTCGGTCTGTGTTTTGACTCCTTTTTGGAGAAAAAGATAAATACAATAAGAAGGTAAATTAATGTAGAGGATTGCAAATGGAAGGATTAAGACCATTTGAAAAAAAAAAACGTTCACTTTGAACTGCCTCAAGAGTGAAGACAAGGATGTTAAATGGTCTGTATACGTTTGGCAATTACTCTGAAAATTAATGGCAATACAAACTCACTTGGTAAGAAGTACAGCAGCTTTGGATAATATAATGCATTTTGAGAAACTTTCCACTTCGAACTACTGCGGTTATGGAAAAATACATCCCTTTTTATCCCCCCAAAATTGAATCTGAGAAGCGTTACTGACAGTAACTTTTCTCAGATTGTGTATTCCAATTGCAGATTACTCTTCCTGCGTGGAAATAACCGCTCCAGATTTTCGGCAATATCTTAAAAACGCTACCACCTTTTGAAATGAAATTTACAACTATATAGGATCGAAACAAAACATTGGGTTACCAAAACGTTTACAATCCCTTTAAATAAAATCAAAACAAAATACACCAAGGAACTAACGATGAAAAAATATATAAAAACGCACATTTCCTGCACGTCATAAACCAAAGAGAAATATTGGGGTTTTTAAATAACCAAATAAAGGCTAGATTTTTGTTGCAAAATGTTACCAGCAAAATTTATGTTCGCAATACTTTTGAGCAAAGAGGAAGACAAATAAAAAAAATCAAAAAATCAATAAGGAACATCCTATGAGCGGGGAACGGAGAATACGATGTTTGATTTTCTTAGACTGGTATTATTAATTATCCTCAACGTCTTGGGATGCAAAACACGTCTCAAGATCGCAGCTGTCTCTACGATTGACGATACCGTACACTCTAAAAACACTTGGGTCAGAATTGACCCGGATAATGGGTCCAAGGGGACCTGACGCATTTCTGGGTCAATCTGACCCGGAAACTGATTAAAAATTTGACTTAAACTCGATTTCTGCGTCAGTTCGACCAATCTGGCGGTCATTTTGACACAGATTCCGGGTCAGAGTGACCAATAAATTGGTCAGGAACCACGAAACCCAGAATCTGGGTCAAATCTGACCCTAAAGTTTTGTATCTTGTTTCAATGACGTCACCATAAAGAACTTCAAAGTCCATCTTTCCGATTCGGTTAATATTTAATCATTCTTGATTGAATATTGTATTCCGTGGTGTATTTTACATAATATGTTCTCATTGCCAATCCTGGCTGGCATTCGTGTTGTCCAAGGTCCAACATAAAACAAAACAATATTCCCAAAATATAGAGTGGGGACACCCCTCTCAGAATTATCAATCTCCTTAGTTCCACCAAACGTTCCAATCCCAAATACTGTGGAAAATATAAGCCCCCCCCCCCCACCCGGGACAAAATTTACTTTTGTTTCAACATTTAAAAACCTGTCTGAGACAATAGCGTAGATAAAACGCTACATAAAACATTTTTTTTTTAATTATTACTAGTTATCACAATTGATTAGACTTTAATCTACAATTCGTAATAATAGTTTTTCTAAATGTAATTTTTTTATGGAACCAATTTTTATCTTTTTTCATTTTTTCATATTTTTATTTTCAGCAGAAAGTGTTTTTCACATTCCAGTGTGTTGTACCGTACTGTTGTATTTATGGGACCTGGGGCCATGGGGCCTGACCCAGTTCCGGGTCAGTGTGACCCGGAATCTGTAGGCCTACTCTTGTAAATTAAAAGTCCATTAAACGCAGCCCGCCTTAGTAAATATATGTTTATCAACATATTTATTTTGAAATGTAAAGTTTCCCCTTTATACTTTAAAAGTGGGAAAACAAATCCATCGAACAAAGAAAAAACCATTGACAATTATCAATTGTACCTTATTATAAAAGAATGAATTAAATAAATGAAGGAAGGAAATTAAATTAATTTAACAAGTGGGTTGTTCCATTATGAAATAACAATCTTCACAACTGAAATACATTTAAATCGTTTTCTTCAAAATAAATAAGTTTGAACCTCATTGGCGATAGGCACTTTTATTAAACTAGAACAAGATTAACACATGTCTAGATCGTAGCTTCTATGCATCGGGCAAATTTTGTTCCACCGGATCGATGAAGACCTCTCATTATTTGTTTAATTCTACCGTAGTTTGAAACTTTTGAGAAATATGTATCTGGCAGTTGTTTGCGTTCTTGTATTGTTGTATGGATGCAGAGCGTGTGTCATTACGGGACATCCGGAAGACACTGTAGCCGAGGTAGGAGAGACTGCCACACTGAGGTGTGTCACTGACTTTACTACCTGTCGAGATAATAGGTGTGTGATGCATTGGGACTTGAGACAAACAACATATTTGAAACTATTTGTATATGTGCTTCTTTGTATACTAGGTATCCAGACAGATATTCAGTGTCTTCTGGTCCTGACTGGTCTTTGACGATTACAGAGTCCAGCCAAGTGATGTGAGGCGATATCGATGTAGCATTTACTCATATGAAACAAAAAGCCCAACAAATTCTCCCCCTGCAACCCTCATCATACCATCACTAATCGACATCAGTGTCCAGCCGCCTCGTCATCCAATAACAACGGGAAATAATGCTACATTTCACTGTAACGTTCAGTCACAGCGTGGAACTCTACCGACATTCAATGTAAAATGGTTTGTGAATGGAACCTCCGTCAGAAGATTTCAAGATCAATCATTATATCATTTGGATAACGACGGATACACCTTAACATTTCTCAAGATAAGTGTTAACCACACGAACGTGTATTATGAGGCATTCAGTGGAACTAAATCTTTGAAAAGAAGTGATAACTATCTGATACTCATCCATCTTCAGAAGAAACTAGTAACATCCGCTACTAAAATACACCGAAGAGTCTCTCACCGTCAACCCTGCTGAGTTTCCCCATGACACTGATGAGCCACCCGCTACTCAGGTGCCTGAAACTGACGAGTCTCAGCCCAACCCTGTCGGCACAAATTCCCGCAACATGGTGTATTCTCACTTAACAACACCAACAGAGAGAAACATACAAAGTGTGACCGTAAAGGGAGTACATCAGTCTCCAACCAACAAACCTTCTCACGATCCTAAGATCCAAGACACATCCTTGGATGCTAATATCTCCGTCATCTTAGTAGGATGGTCTCTAGCTGCTGTCTTCATCTGTCTCTTCATCTCATTACTGCTGTACATTATCGTGACCAAAAGACGATTCAAAGCCAATCATATTTCAACCCGTGTAGTTCAGACAACTCAAGATGAAGATGCAGAGGCGTACGAGGAAATGGAAACCCAACTGCACGGGCAAGCTGCTTCTATTGGTCCTAAAGAAACTGCACCATGCAGCTACCAAGAACCAAGGGCGTCAATCGCTACTGAAAAGTGGGGGGGGGGGGACGGGCGAGCAAGTCTTTAAAAAAAACTTCCGGAGGCATCGTGTACCGAAACTTGTCGTCTATTGTCTGTATTATAGAAACGGAAATAGGCCTAAAATACCATTCTGGACAGGGGGGGGGGGCGGAAGGGGTATTGCGCAAGAAATTTCAAAAAGAGGTGAAGACCGTTAAAAAAGAAAAAGAAAACCATGTATACCGTTAAAATTTTCTCTTTAACAGCACTGAAAACATAACCGTATATATTGTAAGAGCATTTTCAAATGTTAAGGTGGCTGTTTTTATGTAAAATGCGTAAAAACATTACAGACAATTTTCCGTTGGTTTATTGCAGCAGCTAATGTGTATGAATGGGTCCAGGTGGGAATTTCATTCCAAAACGTCTCCCCTAAAATGGCTACAAATTTCGACAAAATATGAAAATTCGTATCATTCATCCTCTGATTTTTTTCGCTGAACGTAATATTTAAGGATAGATCTTTTATTTCTGAAAGTTTAAACAAAATCCCTCCGTACATCCTCTAGATATTTCACGATGTTTAGAATGTTTTTTTGAGAAAATGGTTTCTGCTATACTTGGTTTGCGTGCAAACGATCGTCCGTCAAACGGATGTCAACGGACGGGAACATTTGCCGTAGGTAATATTAATTATGAGGCAAAGTACACATCTCAAACAGATATGTAATACATGTCGTTTACGTTAAATGTATGTTGTTTATTAAATTATTAAATTACTGAAGCAGTTGGTAACGCAAAAAAAACCATTTACGAATGTTCTCTATAGTGTAAAGATTTGGTGAATTTACAAGATTTGAAGATAACAATACCCTCTGATAAAATGGACTCGCCCAAGCTTTTCAACGGCACGCGTGTAATTCAAATCTTGTATATAGGCTACATGTACACACATACACATAGGGAATGTGTATACCCTGTGTATGTACGTGTACTAGGCTGTGTTTTGTTGTGGAGCTTCGACCAGCCAATGCACGTCGCGAGAGTCGAATGAGATTATTTTCAACGTAGGTGGCACGTTGGTGGCGTTACCCCTTCCGCCCCCACCCCCCCCCCCCCGATTCTGGACGTGGTCCATCAGTCTATAAAAAAAAATATTTGAAAGACATCCGTTTGTCCGCTATTATTTTATTTGAAGAAATCAAGAAAATGAAGTATATTTTTACATTTTATTCCATATTTCTAATGAACCAGTCAATCAAAAAGTGGGGGGGGGGGGGGCATCTGATATGCTGTCCCCCAGTCTAAAAAGTGGGGGGGGGGGCATGTCCCCCCCGTCCCCCGACCCATCGACGCCCTTGCCAAGAACTGGTATTCAAGTAGTCTGTGTTCGTCAAAGGGACGCCATCTTTGTACTTTTGTAGGAATAAACAGTTCCCGCAACGGTGAGTTTTAAAGGTCTGCAAATATTATTTCGTCGACTTAAACTCTTGTTTAAAAAAACATTTATCCGGAGGATGGCGCTGATATCAAATGTTAAACCGGTGAGCTTCAAAACTGAAATTAATATTGGGGTTTTTCTTGGATGGTTACTGATCCTACATTTTACATAAACTCTAAAGTGGATGCTCTTATGACTAATGATTCGTCAATTAAACATTTTGGGGAATTTTTGTTGAAACTGCAATCAAGAAAAGCGGTTTTTTTGAAGATCTTTAAATCGTATTTCCTCTAGATAAAGTGTGTTTAAAGTGAAAACTGTTTCTTTCAAGGCTACTTTGGATGAATTGTATATTCGGTGAGCTTCCAGATTGAACATCTGTTTTGTTTCGATGGTGACCAATCTGACATTATAACAATCAACTGGAAAGCATATTCTGTTATTATTACTAATTACTCTCTGTTCTCAAACCTAGATTCATATCAAACTCGAATAATTTCCATAAACGTCTCCTTCATGACACACTTGATGTCAAATCGCAGGAAAAAATTACTAAAATCGGTAATAGCAATACAGAATTTCAAACGGACATTGAGCTGTTTAAATAATAATTGCTAAAATTTATTCAACAGAGGTGTATATACTAGACAAACTCTCGGGTCAGTATAATCTGGAATCAGTGTCAAAATGACCCGGAAATCAGGTCAAACAGACGCAAAATCCGAGTGAAAATTCATATTTGTTACACCAGTATCCGGGTCAACCTGAAACAGAAATGGGTCAGGCCCCTGGGACTGGAATCCATTCTGACCCGGAGTTTTCCAAGTGTAGTGCATCTGTTATTACAGTTACATTGGTTGTTGGTTTTAATTGATCACTTTGATTTTCAACGCGTTGAAAAAGTCGATTTACAATGTATATAGACTTACACATGATTGCATAGTTTTAGTTCTAAATTATAAATTCGTGTGTACTTAACATTTATAATTTTTGTAGAATCATTGGTGTCGTCCCCATATGAATTGAAAAAAACAAACTTGCGTTTTGAATCTGAAAGTTAAAAAAGGAAAATTTCACGGCTTTGTATCGAAACAAAAAGATGGGAACTACATGAGGGATATTTTTGAACGTTTTATTAACAATATAAAACAAATACAGCAAACAAGGTGTGAAGTAGATTTAACAAATGATTTATCCAATAAAGGTCGAAGCACGTATAATATATTTATATGTGTTATTATTAATATTAGTGTTGGTAATTATTTTAAGTGCTCAAATTGACTGTAAATCCCTGACTGTTACTTAGCGTATTAGTTGCTAATAACTGATCTTTGTCAATATGAAAGTTTGTTTATGTGATTCATGAAAAAACAATTCTCACAGGATTCAAAACTATATAGATTGATTTGAATTTATTTTTCAATCGGAACCCACGAGAACGGTTTTCTGTTTAATCAAAGTAATTTTTACTAATAATTTTGTCATTTGCCGGTTGTCATTAAGAAATACCTTTATTGCATTACTCAGAAACTTAAATTTCCAGGAAAAAAATGAGAAAACAAAATAACAACAACAAACAAACAGCAAAGTCGTCATGAAATCAAGACTTTTTTTGTATTTAGACAATGGATTTAATGATTTGGAAAGAATAATAATTACAAAATCTAAATAATAATAAAAATCAAGGCAACATACTAACTAATTGCATGTCTACTTTGATGCATTAGCAGAATGCCAGTATTATTGGTCGCCTCTACATTGATATACTAAGAAGGCCACACGAGAACAAATACTTGGTGTTTAAGAAGTCTTAAAATAGCGGTTCTCTTCATCGGGGCTTCACTGTATATTTGGAACGAGGGCTTATCCCCACCCAAATAAAATGTGTCAAATGTTCAATAATGATAGTGTAAGTTACTTAGCAATCATAAATAATAGCTACCGCATATATAGATGTTTTATTGAAACAGAACATAATCATGTTAAGTGGTTTTATTTATACAAGATTAAGACTTAACACAATAAATGCTTGTATTTTGTCTTGGATAAAGTGTTTTGTCGAGATGATGTAATCTTGTAGTCTTGAATATGAAAATAACAACCTCTGAACAGAAAGATCGGACATAAGATTGGTTTTAAGATTCCACGTACAATTGTTTGGGTGTTTGGTGGGGTTGGATGGCTGAAGGTGTTGGGTTTGAAGGATTGAATCGAGACCGCATAGGTCCACCAAAGTACGGTATGCATGACGTGATGCGATACCGTGGGGTTGAGAATGGGGTTTGTGTGAGGTTGGTTGGGTCGAGGTTGTGGGTTGTGTGTGGATAGGATCCTAGACATCAAAGATCTTCCATGAGGTTGTTTCGTTTTACTGACTATTTCACATGTTGAAACTTCAAGACATGTTGCAATTTTAAAATAAAGACGCATCTTAATCAAACACCCCACGTCGATGGGGTTATCATTATTGAATAGGCACAACTTTACAAAAACAAGACTTTACATTGATCTTGATCTCAAAGATCCACCAATGGATTCCTTCGTTTTACAAACTGATGGAAACTATTTCACACACTTGAAATTTCAAGACATGTTGCAAAAAAAGTTTTGAATTATATTCGTGGTGCCATGGTAACTTAATCAAAATACCCCATGTCGATGTAAAGAATAGGCATAACTTTACAGAAACAAGACTTTACACTGAAGCAGTCAGTCTTTAATTAAAAAGTGGCAGTATAAATGTATTACGAGGATATAAACATAAAACTGTCGATGTAAGTGTTTTAGCTCCAAGAGGAAACATAATAATGAGGAAAAAGAGAACTTATTAAGAAAATTGCAAATTGACGGACTCAAAACAGTAATAACAGTAACAGTAAAGGGTGTTTACAAAACTCATAAAAAATTTTAAAAAAAAAACAGGAACCAATGATGAACAACATACTTCCTCCTTGTCACAACCAAAGACAATTTGTTTGAACCAAATAAAGGCAGGATTTTTGTTGACTTTGATGCAAAAGAGGAAGAAAAATAGAAAATCCTCCTATAACTGTGACAAGATAAGAATCTAAACATCATCCTCAACGAGAAACGATGAGAATACGATTTGTGTATTTTGTTTAAGGCTGGTGATATTGATTCTCGTCTTGACATGAAAAACACGTCTCAAGATAACCGTCTCTAACGATTGAAGAAACATTAACACGTCACTAGAAAGAACTTTAAAATCTTATTATTGACGTAAACTATCAGTTTGAGAATAATTCCCGTATAATTTAATCCATGGTGAATTTAAACCAGAATATGCTATCATTACTAATTCTGCTTGACATTCGGGTTGACCCAAGGTCAAGCCAAACAAATTCTATTTTTCAAGAAATAGAGAGTTGTTGCAGTCCTTTAAGAACTGTAAATCTTCTTAACTCCACCAAAATATCCGTTCCTAAATGCTACACCATTATAGGTACTCGACTTGTCAAATCCCCTTTTAATTTGTCTCAACAAAATTGTATATTTTAATCTTATATTTCAATAATGTATTTTTTGTACACAACATTTTTGTCTATGGTTCCAATCTTTATCTTGTTAAGTGCTATTTGTCTTTTTCAAGAGAAAGAGTTTGTTTTCAAGGTACCTTTTCGATGTACGTTTCATTATGTATATGAACGTAAATCGGTCTTTATGCCTGTAGAAAATGAGTTGTTAAGTTTTTCAGTATATGTACTGGAGAAACAAATCAAGACAAAAAGGAAACCCACAAAAATACTTAAATACGAATAATGAAAAAGTGACGTTAAATACAACCATAAGGAAATATTATTAATCGAGGAAGTTACAATAAATAAACATGTGGGGCCTTTCATTATGAGATAACAATCTTTACAACCAAAACTGCATATTAATAGTTCTCTGACAAATGAATATAAATAGTTTGGACTTCATTGTTGGCAGCCATTTTAAAACAAGTAAGAGAATAATAACGTTCTTGATAGTAGCTTTTTATGTACAAGTAACTAGATTCAACTTCTATGCACCGGGCAAAATTTGTTCCACCTAATCCAAGAAGACATCGTTGATTTCTTCCACCATATTTTGAAGCTTTGGAAAAAGATGTATCCAGTTGTTCTGGTTGTTCTTGTATTGCTTCATGGATGCAGAGCGTGTGTCAACACGGGTCAAATAGGAGAGAATGCCACGCTGTTGTGTCCAACGGATTTACACATTACCAACTGTGGACATAACAAGTGTGTGCTTTATTGGCAGCTGGAGAAAAATGACAAATTTAAATTCATATCTTCTTGTGGTTCTTCGTATCCTGGGTATCAAGACAGATATTCCGTGTCTTCTGGTACTGACTGGTCTTTGACGATTACAGGAGTCCAGCCAAGTGATGCGAGGCGATATCGGTGTTACTTTTACTCATATGAAACTCAAAGCTTAAACAGTCTCCGCCCTATGATCCTCATCATACCATCACTAATCGACATCAGTGTCCAGCCGCCTCGTCGTCAAATAACAACGGGAGATAATGCTAGATTTAACTGTAACGTTCAGTCACAGAGTGGAGCTCTACCGACCCTCAATGTGACATGGTTTGTGAATAGAACCGACGTCAGACCATTTCAAGATCAATCACTTTATCATTTGGATAATGACGGATACACCTTAACATTTCTCAAGATAAGTGTTAACCACACTATCGTGCATTGTAAGGCATTCAGCGGAACTAAACCCGTGAAAAGCAGCGATAACTATCTGATACTCATCCATCCTCAGAAGAAACCGATAACGTCCGCTACTCAAGTACCTGAGACTGAAGAGTCTCTCACCGTCAACCCTGCTGAGTTTCCCCATGACACTTATGAGCCATCCGCTACTCAAGTACTTGAGACTAAAGAGTCTTTCACCGTCAACCCTGCTGAGTTTCCCAATGACACCGATGACCCATCAGCTACTCAAGTAGGCCTACATGAGACTGAAGAGTCTCTCACCGTCAACCCTGCTGAGTTTCCCCATGACACTGATGAGCCACCCGCTACTCAAGTACCTAAGACTGAAGAGTCTCGGCCCAACCCTGGCAGCACAAATTCCCGCTACACGGTGTCTTCTCATTCAACAGCGCCAACAGAGAGTAACATACCAATTGTGATCGTAGAGGAAGTACATCAGTCCCCATCTTTCCAACCTTCTCCCAAAGATCTTAATCTTCAGGTCCCAGACTCATTCTCGGAAGGTAATAACACATTTATCTTAGTAGGAGGAGTTATCATTGCTGTCTTATTGATGCTAGTCATCTCATTTCTTATATACTGTTTCGTCTTCAAAAGACAATCCAAAGCGACACACAGCACACGTGCTGCATCTACACCTCAATATGGAGGAGGAGAAAGTGATGCAGACGGGATATCAGAAACCCAACTGCACGGAGACACTCCGAGGTGTGATCAAGAAAGTGACCACACTAGCTCTGCAGGTCAGAGGTCAGTTGAGTCCCCGAGAGAAACAGTTACTGTAGTAGTGACATCGGACTTACACCAGCAGGCAGAGACAAAACATGATCAAGACATTGTGTACAACCCTCTGTCCACTGAAACTAATGTCTCAGTCAAAGATGTGAAGAAACGTAAAGATAAACAGAATCATCCTGAGTCCATGTATGATGTGCTGGATAAAAGTCGCGCAAAACGTAAGACTTTGGGCGCCATTTCTGCCATGAAGGCATCAAGGAAAGTCGCCGGAGGTGGGAAGGATGAATCGAAGCTGAATCGTGGAACAGATACCACTCAGACCTTGAGTAGTTTTTCCAAACATGAAACTCCGTCTGAGCATCAGAAATCAACCGTCGATGTAAAGGATTTGCCGGTACCAGGACGCGTTGTTGACCGTCAACCGTCCGGTCAGAAACCCCCTCGCGTCATTCCGTACCGTCTCTCCAAACGCCAAGCGAGCACCGCGACCCAAGCCCAGGCCGGGCTAGAGCAGACGGCAGACCGTGGTGAGGACTATCTCGTCAAGGATGACCCAAGACAGAGGAATGTGGAAGGTCTGATCTACGCTGACTTGGATCTATTTCGAGGATCGGCAAGAATCATCAACCCGGAGGAGAAAACGGTTTATGCTGACATTGGAAACAAGAAGACTGTGGGTAAGCTGAGGGAGGGGAGTATGGGCCACGCCCCTAACATGGGGTTATTAGGGTTGGAACGATATTAGAGGCAAATCTGGGGAGGCTGCACTGATTATTGTCTTAATGACAAAAACTTAAAACAACACCGATTGAACATTAATATTGTATGACATTTTGAGGAATTGTTGGAGAATAATGTTCTTTGTGGCGACACAAGTAAAGAACTCTGATCTATAGTCGCACTAGGTGAACATGACTTTGACCAATCAACACATGGTTGGACCCAAATCGATTTCATGTCATGGTAACTCAATAATTGTCGTGTGCCCGGAAGAAGTGCACGGAAGATGGACGTAACGAAAGTTTTATTTGAAAAATGTTCGTGGGCAATTAATGTGCACAAAAATGTGTTTCGGGAAAGCTGAGCGTGGAGTGTTTTATCGGTTTTCTGCAATTCAATGGGAAGGTTAAAAACTGCTTGGGAATGAGGAAACATGTCTCCGTGGTAATTCTAGCGACACAAATGCAACACTAGTTCCATGTTTTATCAGGAGTCATGTGATTGCTAACGAAGTTAGTTTAATTGGACAACAATTACTTCGTGTGCCTGGAAGAACGGCATAGAGCCTTATATGCCCATCTATCGGGCACACGACGCACGTAGAACCAAAACGTATGTATTGAAAGTACGGTCACCTTTTGTACTTGAAAATGTACCTGCTGATGTTTTAACAAAACTTTAAAGTTTAATACTAGACTTTGATTGAATGGATACGTCTTTATTCCGATATGGTTTGTTTCTTTTTAAGACAATGACTATAAGAGGCTGTCCAAAGTTCTCAACATTTTCAAGATAAAACTGAGAGTACAACTTCTCAAGATCACTTCCCTCCTCGAGTTCAAACTTTCTAATTATATCTTGCTATTTCCCTACATTCTTCACTGCGTGTACTAAATCTATATTATTAACCACCCCAACCTCCTTCCCGGGTAGTACACTCTATGAAGATTCTGACAATTTATGACAGACTCTTATATTGTTGTTTAATATGACTGCACATGAGTTATAAGATGGACGTGTTCTTGTCGTTTATAAGGGAAGTACATGTGAAACTAACGAGTAACTTACACAGTCAAATATCTACCCAGGAAACTCATTAAAAGAAAATTATATTGGATTATTTCATGAGTTTACTTAGAACAATGCAATTTAAGATGAGCGCTACAGCTTTAATTTGACTATAGTTATAGTTTTAAAGGTTCTTGATCACTAATTTGGTTATTAATCAGCTACTTGGGCAAATTCTTTTAACGGGAATGCTGTTTAAACTTGTTTATAATGTGTTTATTTATCATTTAAATTTAATGTTGTGTTTGTGCATACACTTATTGATCAAGAACTAGAAACACTTCTGACGTTGACGTCATTTGTGGGATGATGCTTTGTTATACCTCCATGCTGCAACAAAGCGGCTATACAAAACGGAGCTCCCACATATGACGTAACATGAGTATTGGCGTAAGAGGGCTTTTCGCGAATCTCTCTGAAAAGCACCGGATAAGGGTATTTAAAAAATATATTTTTCAAACAACTAAAATCTGTTTAATCTGATGTGAACTCAATTTTCTTATTGATTGAAAACATTTTAAATGAATATCAGCAAAGACCACTTGTTGCCATTTTCGTTCAAATGGGTCTTTAAATCAAACTGTGTGACATTACGTGGAAATCACATCATCAGTTTATTCCTAAAAGATCTGAATATCATTTTATTACCATTTGGACCCTCAAATTATTAGTTGCTAATAATTGCTGAGAATAATATGAAATACACCTCAGACTAGGTTTTCCCGATCATACCCTTAGAAGATTAATGAAAATATGCCGAGGTCTGAGTCAAAAAGGGCAAGTTGTTAGATCCTGAGTTGTTGTGAAGAGAACGGAAAGATGGATGCTTTGCTTTCAGTCGTTAAGACGAGATATTTCCCGATTGAACAATAGCGTGTTTAATTCAATTGTAGAAATGTTTAAATTAATGTATAACTGTTGTTTATTCAACTTAAAGGTATTATACAGGATTGGTAGCGCTGAAAAAATAGTCACAGACAGTGTCCATATTTTGTGTGATCAACTAGAAAAAATAAAAAAAACGGTCACAATTTGGGCTTAATCCAACTTTTAAACAAAGTTGTCATGTATCCTCGAATGTCTTTGAATGTTAAGAATGTTTCCATGATTTTAAGAAATACATATAGACACAGATATTGTTAAATATTTAGGCCTACATCAACTTAGTGTTTTGGGCGTTTCTTCAACAAGCTAAAAGGAAGGAAGTTAACCAAAATTAACAAATAAACCACTGACCAATATGGATGTCAACGAGTCTTAGCTTCCTTTATCAAGTCTGCATTTTAAATGAAATCATTTTCTTAATTGAGGTTTTATTAATTAACTGATTTTTTGACACCAGGTTTTAAAATCACGCTAACTTTTGGCAACAATGTCTATGGAAGAAAGATTTCTAACATTTAAAGGCCCTGTACACTATTGGTAAGATCGAAAAACACAAATGTTCACAGATTCACACATAACTTACATGATTTAAAGTAAGTAATGGTAGAAAGGGTTCCTTAAAATATTTCTGCCTAAAATGCTATCGTTTCTGAGAAATGAGTAAAACAATAGTTTTTATCACGCGTGATAAAAAGAAAAAACATAAAACACATAAGGTCTCTTTTCACTATTTTTTTAAAACGATTTAAAGAAAATCAAAACAAATTTGCATTGTGTCTCTGATTTGATTTTTTTTAAATCATAATTATTTCCTACATTCAATTATTTGTTTAGGCGTTTCGCCTTCAAACTACAAGGAAGGAAGTTAAAGAAAATGAACGAAGAATACACAGACCATTGAGAATACAAACGAGTATTAAAAACCAAGATTTCTTTACCAACGCTGCATTTTAACTGAAACCATTTCCAGGTTTGAGGTTCTTATGAAGCTGATTGTCTTCAACATTTCCAAGTTTGGTATAAGTTGACGAGTGACTATTAAGGGTTTCTGGTTTTCATATCAATGTGAAGATTGCAGTTTGCTGTTATTTCATCGCTCATTCTACACACATCAACAGCTACAATGTTTCTGCTCATTCTTGTTATGACTTCGATCTGTGGGTTTGGTGAGGCCACACTTTTCAAGACTCACCCAGTTGACACCCTCGCCTTGAAAGGAAGCAATGTGACATTGAGCTGTACACTCAACAACAATGTATGGTGTCAAACAAGGAGCTCTTATTATTTGCATTGGAAACGTGGAATGGCAACAGAATCCAACTCGGCGATGTCTGATCGGAACACAGTGTACACCGATACCCTTGGTAGAGAGAGGTACACGATCACGTTAAGTGACTGTACATGGACTTTTCACATACGCAATTTACAAGCGAATGATGAGGGTTATTACAGCTGTTATGTCTTCAGATTATATCCTGGGGTAGAAATCGAAAATTCTAATGTAGCCAGACTGGTAGTCGATCAGATAGACACTACTGTCATACTGTCTCAGATCGATAGATACGTGGGTCAAAATGCAAAGTTTCGTTGCAAAACGCGACCAATCATTGAGTACGATTTAACATACACTTGGTATATTAAATCAAAGTACAATAATCACGATGAATCTTGGCAAGAACTAACGGCAGAATTAATTGCATTTGGTAAAAACAATAAAACAATGACAATGCAGAGATTGACAATGAGAGAAAACGGCACTGCAGTGAAGTGTATGGTGTTCAGAGGATCCATGTCAATTACTGGGGAGACTGTTAGTGGCTTGATACTTGTTCATCGGAATGAGGTAACCATGGAAACATATACAGGTGAGATGACGACACCTCAAACGGCAATGAGCACTTCTGTATTACCCACGCGTGGTTTGTTAGACCGACAGTCTACCCCATCTGCACCACAGACCCCATCCCCTCTACCGACCAAGAAGCAAGATCCCGATCCTGACAGTATTAACCCTTCTTCAGGATGCACAGACTCTACAGTCATCTTAGTAGGATGGTCTCTAGCTGCTGTCTTCATCTGTCTCTTCATCTCATCACTGCTGTACATTATCGTGACCAAAAGACGATCTAAAGTCAATCATAATTCAACCCGCGTAGTTCAGACAACTCAAGATGAAGATGCTGAGGCGTATGAGGAAATGGAAACCCAACTACACGGGCAAGCTGCTTCTACTGGCCACAAAGAAACTGCACCATCCAGCTACCAAGACCTGGTATTCAAGTAGTCTGTGTTCGTCAAATTAATCGTCGACTTAAACAAAAGTTTAAAAAGAATACGTATCCGAGGATGGCGCTGATATAACATTTATAACCAGTAAGCTTCAAAACTGAAACTAATATTGTTTTTCTTGAATGGTTATCGCTCCTATATTTTACATTAAACTGATGTTCTTAGGATTAATAATTCACGAATTAAACATTTCTCGGTGATTTGTGTGGAATTTGTAATCAAGAAAAGCGGTGATTTGGTAGATCTTTCCAGTCTACTTTGGTTATGAATTCTATAATCGGTGAGCTTCCAGATTGAACATTTGTTTTGTTTCGAGGGTGACCAATCTTACATTAACAATCAACTGGAAAACATTTGTTTGTGTATAACTAATTACTATTTGTTCTCATTGTATACAATCATATCAAACTCGGATAAATTTCATAAACGTCTCCTTCAAGGAACACATGATGTAAATATAATGAGGCATTAGTTGGTCACGTGGATATGACATCATATATTTACTTACATATAGTTCGTAATATCTATTCAATAAATCACCACAAGGACAAATGACTAAAATTGGTAATAGCAACAAAGAATTCCAAACGGACGTTGAGCTATTTAAATAATAATTGCTGAAATTTATACGCCGTATCTGTGACAGAAAAACTAACAAGTTACCCTAATTTAATATATAATAACCTTTAGCTTAATTTTTTTTCAACAGAGGTGTATACACTCTGAAAACTCCCGGGTAAGAATTGACCCGGTTTCCGGGTCTCGTGGGGCCCGACCCATTTCTGGCTCAGTATGACTCCAAATCTGGGTCAACATGACCCGGAAATGGGTCAAACACTGACGCAAATTCCGAGTTTAAAATCCTTTATTTTTAAACCAGTTTCTGGGTCAACCTGACCCACAAATGGGTCAAGCCCCCATGGGACCGGAATCCGGGTCAATTCTGAGCCGTAGTTTTGTTAATGTGGTGCATTTGTTAATACAGTCACATTGGTTGTTGGTTTTAATTGATAACTTTGATTTACAACGTGTTGAAAAAATGTCGATGTAAAATGCACATAGACTCCTGAGGCTAGCATATATTTTGTTATAAATTATAATTTCGTGTGTACTTAAAGGCACTGTACACGTTTGGTAATTACTCAAAATATATATTAGCAGAAAAACTTACTTGGTAACGAGCAACGGGGAGCTGTTGAGAGTATAAAACATTGTAAGAAACGACTGAAGTAACGTAGTTTTAAAAAAGAGGTAATTTCTCAGTAAAATATTAAAAGACTTCTGGCCTGAAGCCTTTTTCAGGCATCTGAAAGCACACAAACTAGTACAAGAAGGTTTTTTTTCTTTCATCATTTTCTTGCAACTTCGATGACCAATTGAGCTCAAATTTTCACAGGCTTGTTATTTTATGCATTATGTTGGGATACACCAAGTGAGAACACTGGTCTTTGACAATTACTAAACGTGTAAATGCCTTTAGCATTTATAATATTTGTAGAATCATTGGTTTAATCCCCGTATGAATTGAAAAACAAACTTGCCTTTTGAATATGAAAGTTAAAAAGGGAAAATTTCACGGATTGTAATCAAACAAAAAAGGTGGAAACTGCATGAGGGATATTTTTGAACGTTTTAGTTAACAATTCAAAACAAATACAGCAAACAAGGTGTGAAGTAAATTTAACAAATGATTTATCCAATAAAGGTCGAAGCACGTTAAATATGTAAATGTATTATTATTACTAGTATTATTGTTAATATATTAAATGCCCAACTGTAAATCCCCGACTGTTCCTCAATTAGTTTTCCAGTAACAGGTTCATATTTAACTGCGTTTTTTTCATTTTAAAATTTACAGCTTAAAATTGTCATTATAGTCCGATAATTGCAATCGAAACAGGATTTCAAAGCATCAAATTTTTCTGTTACCTTATTTTCCTCCAAATTGTGAAAAACATGCTCCATAATTTACAAATCAATCTAATTTTTCTAGGCTAACATTTAAAAATTGAAAAATTTCAGTTATTTGTTAGCAATATAACGCACATTCTTTCATGTTTGAGGTCCAAGGGATAACAAAATATATCCCTTCCTCATTTCGGCTAGGTTTGAGGAACAAGGGAAAGACAATTCTATCCCCTCCTCTCATGTGCTGGATTTGAGGAACATTTCGGCAAAGTTTGAGGAACAAGGGATAGAAAATTCTATCCCCTCCTCTTTTCGGCTGGGTATGAGGAACACGTTTATCCCTTTAGTTAAATTATAACCACCCGGACCACAAACAAACTTGAATTTTTGTCATTCTTCCCAATAATCAAGTGTCAATGTAAATAAAAAGGTGAGCGTATTTGTTTTTAAATTATGATGCAATCATAGTTTTGAGTACAAAATGTGGCAAATTGTTTTGCTAACAAAAATGGATAAATAAAAAAACTTTTGAAAATATTGTTCAGAGTGCACCAGCTCCTTACTTTGTTTCTCCAAAGAAATGTTATGGAGAAAAACAACCTGATTTTAAAATTTAAGAACAACTTCAAGAAAAAGTGCTACATATTACTCAAAAAAGTGACAATTTAAAAACGGTAGTTAAAAATGAAACTGTTCGGTGTTTCTGTTGAACAAGTTCTAGGCGTATTAGTTGCAAACTAATTATTTGCAAACTTTACAAAAATAACAAAATATCTTTGTCAATATGGAAGTTTGTTGATGTTTTTCATGAAAGGTTTTGTCTCATAGGATTCAAAACAATTGATTTATTTGACAACAATGTCCATCGGAACCCACGAGGGCGGTCTTTCTGTTTAATTATTGTTACTAATAATGTTGTCATTTATCAGTTGTTATTAAGAAATACCTATACTGCATTTACTTTACTCAGAAACATAACTTGCCAATAAAAAGGAGAACACAGAAAAAAGAAGAAAAAAAAGGCAGAGTCGTCATGAAATCAGGACGTTTTATTTTATGTAGACAATGGATTTAATAATGATAGTGTAAGTTACTTAGCAATCAAACAGAATAGCTACCGCACTTAGATGTTTTATATGAACAGAACAGAATTATGTTAAGTGGTTTTATTTATGCAAGAGTAAGAACACAATCAATGTAAATATTTTTTCTTGGATAAACTGTTTTGTCAAAATAATGTAATATTGTAGTCTTGGAGACGATAAGGACAACCCCTGAGGAAGAAGATCAAGCATAAGCTAAGTTGTAAGATTCCACGTAAATGTTTTTATTATTTTTTATTAACCAACCAACGCTCCAGGTTGTTTTCTTCGTGTTCTCCCCTGTTCCTTAAATACCGGTATATTTCAAGTATGCATGACGTGTTGCACTCTGGTGGTTGTGGTGGGGATGGAGGGATGGGGGGGGGTGATGTTTGGGTGTTTGGTGGGGCAGGATAGTTCAAGGTTTTGGGTTTGAAGGATTGAATCGAGACCGTATAGATCCACCAAAGTATACATGGCATGGTGCGATACCTTGGGGTTATGCATGGCGTGTTGCGCTCCGGTAGTTGCGGTGGTGAGTAGGGGGCTGATGTTTGGGTGTTGGTGGGGCAGGGTAGCTCAAGGTGTTGGGTTTGAAGGATTGAATCGAGACCGCATAGATCTATCAATGTACGGTATGCATGACGTGATGCGATACCGTGGGGTTGAGAATGGGGTTTGTGTGAGGTTGGTTGGGTCGAGGTTGTGGGTTGTTTGGATTGTATCTAGACATCATATATCTTCCATAAGGTTCTTTTGTTTTACAAACTGGAAACTCGTTCACATAATGAAACTTCAAGACATGCTGCAAAAAAAATGTTTTGAATTATCTTCGTGGTGGCCAAAAAGACGCATCTTAATTAAAACAACCCATGTCGATGATGTTATCATACTGAATAGGCATAACTTTACAGAAACAAGACTTTACACTGAAGGAGTCAGTCTTTTATTATAAAGTTGTTGTATACATATACTTTAAGAGGATATAAACATACATTTTAAACTGTTGTTGTAAGTATTTTGGCTCATTTAAGAAACATTTGAGGGAAAAGAGAACTTATGAAAAAATTGCAAACTGAAGGATTCAGTCCAATTATAACAGTCATTCTGAACTGACTCAAGGCAAGGGTGTTTACAAAACTCATATAACAAAATAAAGGAACAAGTAATTAAAAAAATACTTCCTGCTTGTCAAAACTTAATAATTGTTTGTTATAGCCAAATAAAGGCAGAAATTTTGTTGCAAAAGAGGAAGAAAAACAGAGAAAATCTTATATTATTGTGTCAAGATAAGAATCTAAACATCGCCCCCATCGAGAAACGAAGAGAATACGTCTTGTGTGTTTTTTTAGGCTGGTGATATTAATTCTCGTCTTGACGTGAAAAACACGTCTCAAGATCACCGTCTCTGATGATTGAAGGAACATTATTATCACGTCACCAATTTTTGTTTAAAACTCCTTCTTGACAGAAACTTTCAATTTGAGATTATTTCCCGTAAAATTTAATCCATGGAAAATTTAACCTTTATATGGTTCCAATCTTTATCTTGTTAACTGCAATTTGTCTTTTTCAACAGAAAGTGTTTTCCACGTTCCTGTTTGATGTACGTTTTGTAATGTTTATGAGCGTATACCGGCCTTTATATAAGATCGCTACGGAATATGAATGTTTAAGTTTGTTACTAAAATTTGAGAATCAAATACGAACAAGAAAACAATGAAAATACTTTTATAAACCAATAACAAAAGAGTGACATTAAAAACTAAAACAAGGAAATCAAATTCATGTAGGAAGTTACTCCAGTCAAACATATGTGGAGCCTTCCATTATGAGATAACGATCTGTACAACTGAACAGCATATAGTTCTCTGTCAAATGAATATAAACAATTTGGACTTCATTGTTGGCGGCCATTTTATAACTTGGGGGAGATTAATAACGTTCATGATAGCAGCGTTTTATGCACCAGACACATTTTGTTTCACCTGATCCATGGAGACCTCGTTAATTTCTTCCACCATTTTGAAGCTTTGGAAAAAGATGTATCCAGTTGTTCTGGTTGTTCTTGCACTGACCTGTGGATGCAGAGCGTGTGTCATCACGGGTCAACCAGAAGACAACGTAGCCGAGATAGGAGAGACTGCCACGCTGAGGTGTCCAACGGACTTACACAATACCAACTGTGTATATAGCAAGTGTTACCTTCATTGGGATCTGAAGATAAATAACGATTTTAAAACCATTTCGTCTTGTACAACTGTTAGTCCTGGGTATCGAGACAAATATTCAGTGTATTCTGTCCCTGACTGGTCTTTGACGATTACAAGAGTCCAGCCAAGTGATATGAAACAATATCGATGTCGTATTTACTCATATGAAACAAAACTCTGGTCCCGTTCTTCCCATATGACCCTCATCATACCATCACTGATCGACATCAGTGTCCAGCCGCTCCGTCGTCCAACAACTACGGGTGATAATGCTACATTTTACTGTAACGTTCAGTCACAGAGTGGAGCTCTACCGACCCTCACTGTGAAATGGTTTGTGAATGGAACCTACGTCAGAAGATTTCAAGATCAACCATTTTATCATTTGGATGACGACGGACACGACTTAACATTTCTCAAGATAAGTGTTAACCACACTAACGTGCATTGTAAGGCATTCAGTGGAACCAAATCTGTGAAAAGAAGTGATAACTTTCTGATACTCATTCATCCTCAGAAGAAACCGATAACAACCGCTACTCAAGTACCTGAGACTGAAGAGTCTCTCACCGTCAACCCTGCTGAGTTTCCCCATGACACCGATGAACCATCCGCTACTCAAGTACCTAAGACCGAAGAGTCTCGGCCCAACCCTGTCAGCACAAATTCACGCAATATAGTGTCTCCTCACTCAACAACACCAACAACACCAACAGAGAAAAACATAAAACGTGTGACCGCAGAGGGAGCACATCAGTCAACATCTATCAAACCTTCCACCAATAATCCCCATCTTAATATCCCTGACCCATCCTTGGATGATACGGATGATAATAACACATTCATATTAGTAGGAGGAGTTATAACTGTCGTCTTCTTGATGCTAGTCATCTCATTTCTTATTTACTGTGTCGTTTTCAAAAGACAATCCAAAGCGACACACAACACACGTTCTGCATCTACACCTCAAGATGATGGAGGAGAAAGTGATGCACACGGGATATCAGAAACCCAACTGCACGGAGACACTCCGAGGTGTGATCAAGAAAATGACCACGCTAGCTCTGCAGGGGAGAGGTCAATTGAGTTCCCGAGAGAAACAATGACTGTAGTATTGACACCGGACTTACACCGGCAGGCAGAGACAAAACATGATCAAGACGATGTGGACAAACCTCTGTCCACTGAAACTGGTGGATCAGTCAACGATGGGGAGAAACGTAAAGATAAACAGAATCATCCTGAGTCCATGTATGCTGTGCTGGATAAAAGTCGCGCCAAAAGTAAGACTTTGGGCGCCATTTCTGCCGAGGAGTCATCAAGGAAAGTAGCCGGAGGTGGGAAGGATGGATCGAAGCTGAATCGTGGATCAGACACCACTCATACCCTTAGTAGTTATTCCAAACACGAAACTCTATCTGAGCGTCAGAAATCAACCGTCGCTGTGAAGGAATTACCGGTAACAGGACGCGCCGTTGACTGTCAACCGTCCGGTCAGAAACCCCCTCGCGTCATTCCGTACTATCTCTCCAAACGCCGAGCGAGCACTAACACCCAAGCCCAGGCCGGGCTAGAGCAGACGGCAGACCGTGGTGAGGACGGTCTCGTCAAGGATGACCCAAGACAGAGAAATGTGGAAGGTTTGATCTACGCTAACTTGGATCTATCGCAAGGATCGGCAAGAATCATCAGCCCGGAGGAGGAGACGGTTTATGCTGACATTGGAAACAAGAAGACTGTGGGTAAGCTAAGGGAGGGGAGTACAGACCACGCCCAAACAGGGGGTGATCAGAATTGAAACGGTTGAAGGGGCAAATCTTGGGAGAAAATGAAACAGATACTCGCTTTTGTTACATTTTTTTGAGGCTGCTCAAGATATTGCCCCAATCTTTGTTACGACCCAATTAAAGAACTCTGATCTAAAATCTCACTTGATGATAATATAAGATGTTACTTTTTCAATCAACAAATGGTTGGACCTAATTCGATTTCATGTCATGGGAATAACGGAAGTTTTATTTGAAAAAGTGCGGGAGCAATTAATCTGCACAAATTATGTTTCGAGAAAACTGAACAGAGATGGTTTTATCGGTTTTCTGCCATCCAATAGGATGTAACACTTATTACTAGTTATGTGATTGCTAACGACCCCTTTTTAGGGACAAAAATCACCTCGGTACCTAGAAGAAGGGTGTAGAGCCTTGACCTTCTCCCGGGCACACGATGCATGTAGAACCAAAACTTATATTTATGTATTGATTGAAAGTGCAGTCAGCTATTGAAAGTTTACCTAAATGTTTAAACAAAACTAGACCTTGATTGAATGGACGCGTCTATATTCCAATGGTTTCTTTTGATGACGATGACTAAGGGGATGTCCAAAGTTCTCAACATTTTCAAGATAAAACTGAGAGTACAACTTCTCAAGATCACTTCCCTCCGTGAGTTCAAGCTTCCTAATCATATCCTGCTATATCATCACATTATTCACTGCGTGTACTAAATCTATAATTTTAACCCCCCCCCCCAACCTCCTTCCCAGGTAGTACACTCTATGAATATCATGACAATTTATGACAGCCTATGACAGCCTATGACAGACATATTGTTGTTTATAATGATTGTACATTTAGTTATAAGATGGAACTAAATATGAAACTAACGAGTAACTAACACAGTCAAATATCTACTCAGGAAACTCATTATATGAATTATATTTGATTATTTCATAAGTTGTTTACTCAGAACAATGCAACTTAAGGTGAGCACTACAGCTTAAATTTGACTATAGTTATAGTTTCAACGGTACTAGATCACTATTTATCTGAGGTTTTCATAATATTTTTAAGCCAAATGTTTCAACTTTTCCCAGTAAGTTATGCTGCCAGCTCAAAATAAATTTGTTAAATTTGTGTATTATTGGTTACTAAACAGCTACTTTGGCGGTTTTTTTTTACGGGATTGCTGTTTAAATTTGGTTATAATGTGTTTGTTTATCATATAAATGTAATTTTGATATTTGTACACTTCTGAATTGTTCTCAATTATCGATCAAAAAATTTGTCCCAACATCAAGGTTTTTAAAAACATAAACACTTCTGCCGTTGACGGCGTGCATCAAAATGACAATACTTTGATGCAATTTGTGGGGTGTTATACCTCCATGCTGCAAAAATACGGCTATTCAAAACGGAGCTCAAACATTATGACGTAACATGAGTGATGACGTAACATGGTCTTTCGCGAATCTATCTGAAAAGCACTATGGAGAAGGGTCGTATTCAAAATCCTTGTTTTTTTACACAATTAAAATCTGTTTAATATCATGTGAACTTAAAGGTATTATACAGGATTGGTAGCGCTAACAAAAAATAGTCACAGACAGTGTTCATATTTTGTGTGATCAACTAGAAAATAACAACCGGTCAAATTGTGGCTTAATCCACCTTTTAAACAAAGTCGTCATGTATCCTCGACTGCTTTGAATGTTAAGAATGTTTCCATGATTTAAAGAAATCCTTAGACACAGATATTTATAAATATTTAGGCCTACATTCAGTGTTTTGGGCGTTTCTTCAATAAGCTTTAAGGAAGAAAGTTAAAGAAAATTAACAAATAAGCCACAGACCATTGAGGATGTCAACAAGTCTTATAGCTTCCTTTATCAAGTCTGCATTTTAAATGAAATCATTTCCTTAATTGAGGTTTTATTAATGAATTGATTTTTAAGACATCCGGTTTAACAGTCACGCTAACTTTTGGCAACAGTAAATATGGAAGAAAGATTTCTAACATTTTAACGATGAAAATAAAAACTTGACAATGCTCAGAATGACATTGAGAGAGAACGTCACTGAATTTTCTGCTGTCTTTTTTGTTCTTCATCTCTGAAGTACCATCACCGCTGTACAATATCGCTACCAAAAGACGATTTAAAGAAAATCAAATCAAATTTGCATTGTGTCTCTGATTTGAATTTTTAAAAATCATAATTATTTCCAACATTCAATTATTTGTTTAGGCGTTTCGCCTTTAAACTACAAGGAAGGAAGTTTAAGAAAATGAACGAATAAAACACAGACCATTGAGAATGTAAACAAGTCTGAAAAAAAAACCTTTCTTTACCAACGCTGCATTTTAACAGAAACCATTTCCAGGTTGAGTTGAGGTTTTTTATGGAGCTGATTGTCTTCAACATTTCCAAGTTCGGGTTTAGTTGACAAGTGACTCGTCAGGATCTCCGGTTTTCATATCAAGGTGAAGTCTTCAGTTTGCTGTTATTTCATCGCTCATTCTACACGTATCAACAGCTACAATGTTTCTGCTCATTCTTGTTATGACTTCGATCTTTGGGTTGGGTGAGGCCACACTTTTCCAGACTCACCCAGTTGACACCCTCGCCTTGAAAGGAAGTGATGTGACATTGAGTTGTACACTCAACGAGAATGTATGGTGTCAAAAAAGAAGCTCTTATCATTTGCATTGGAAACGTGGAATGACAATAGAATCCAACTCAGCGATATCTGATCGGAACACAGTGTACACCGATACCCTTGGTAGAGAGAGGTACACGATCACGTTAAGTAACTGTACATGGACTTTTCACATACGCAATGTACAACCGAATGATGAGGGATTTTACAGGTGTTATGTCTACAGATTACAACCTGAAGTAGAAATCGAAGATTCTAATGCAGCTAGACTGGTAGTTGATCCGATAGACACTACTGTCACACCGTCTCAGATTGAGAAATACGTGGGTCAAAATGCAAAGTTTAGTTGCAAAACGCGACCAATCATTGAGTACAATTTAACATACACTTGGTATATTAGATCGAAGTACAATCACGATGAATCTTGGCAAGAATTAACGGCGAAAGATCAATTAATTGCATTTGGTGAAAATAGTAAAACAATGGCAATGAAGAGATTGAAATTGAGAAAAAACGGCACTGCAGTGAAATGTAGGGTATTCGGGGGATCCATGTCATTTACTGGGGAGACTGTTAGTGGCTTGTTACTTGTTCATCGGAATGAGGTAACCGTGGAAACAAATACAGGTGAGATGACAACATCTCAAACGACAGTGACCACTTCTGTATTACTGACCACGAGTGGTTCGTTAAACCAACAGTCTACCCCATCTGCACCCCAGACCTCATCCCCTCTACCGACCAAGAAGCAAGATCCTCATCCCGACAGTAACGAGAACCCATCCCCCGGATCTACGGACTCTACAGTCATCTTAGTAGGAGGAGCTGTAGGAGCTGGTTTCTTAGTTCTCCTCATTGTAATCCTCCTGTACTTTCTTGTCTTCAGAGGACGATCTAAATCCAAGACTATTGATAAACGTGAATCTCAAACACCTCAAGATGATGGAGGAGAAAGTGATGCAGACGGGATATCAGAAACCCAACTGCACGGAGTCACTTCGAGATGTGATCAAGAAAATGACCACACTAGCTCTGCAGGCGAGAGGTCAGTTGAGTCCCCGAGAGAAACAGTTACTGTAGTAGTGACACCGGTCTTACACCAGCAGGCAGAGACAAAACATGATCGAGACAAAGTCGACAAACCTCTGTCCACTGAAACTAATGGATCAGTCAAGGATGGAGAGAAACGTAATGATAAACAGAATCATCCTGAATCCATGTATGCTGTGGTGGATACAAGTCGCGCCAAAAGTAAAACCTTTGGCGCCATTTCTTCCTTGGAGGCATCAAGGAAAGTAGCCGGAGGTGGGAAGGATGGATCGAAGCTGAATCGTGGAATAGACACCACTCATCAAACCTTAAGTGGTTATTCCAAACATGAAACTCTATCTGAGAGTCAGAAATCAACCGTCGCTGTGAAGGATTTGCCGGTACCAGGACGCGCCGTTGACCGTCAACCGTCCGGTCAGAATCCCCCTCGCGTCATTCCGTACCATCTCTTCAAACGTCGAGCGAGCACCGCGACCCAAGCCCAGGCCGGGCTAGAGCAGACGGCAGACCGTGGTGAGGACGGTCTCGTCAAGGATGACCCAAGACAGAGGAATGTGGAAGGTCTGATCTACGCTGACTTGGATCTATCGCGAGGATCGGCAAGAATCGACAGCCCGGAGGAGGAGACGGTTTATGCTGACATTGGAAACAAGTAGACTATGGGTAAGATGAGGGAGGGGACTACAGGCCACGCCCCCATAAGGCATGTCAAGGAATGACCCAAAGAATTAAGTCAAATTTTGGGAGAACAAAAATTATCTTGTTTTTGTTAACTTTTCAGGGGCTGCTCAGCATATTGTGTTAAAAAAAAATAGCATAAATAAATTAAAGAATTGTTGGTAAATAGGTATCTAACCCCAATTAGATAACTCTGATCTAAAATCTCACTTGATATATTGAGATATTACTGTGAGAATTCATCAAGTTGTTGAACCTAAAACGGTTTTATGTCATGAAAACTCATTGTAGAACCAAAAAGTGTTTTGATTTTTTTCAACCCGTCGGGGACAGGTTCAATCAAAATCATTAGAAGGATGTGTATTGTGTATGCAGTAAGAGTGATTTTTTTTAAAATCAATACAACAATTATTAAAGTTGACTTTGATTAGGCTTGCAACTGTTTGACAATATTCATAAATGTCCTGTGGAGTATTGCAATGTCCTGGTCTATAAATATTTTAGTTTAATTAAGGTGGCAGGTTAATTGCTATAATTTTTCCGTTTGGTTAATTTTACACGTAATTCAATAGATTACAGATTGTGGAAAAATAATGTAGTATGTTGGCTTAAAAAACTTGGGGGTGGTATTTTCCAAAATAGTCCTTTGAACTGATGTAAAATGCAATAATGGTACTATCTGGAAGGATGGGGGTAAAATTAAAAATTTTGAGAGAATTATGCAATGGTTTTACTGAGACATACACTTGCTTCCAAGAGGGTGTTAGAATACTGTCATCTAATGTCCTAATCACTGATTATAAAAAATGCTAGATTTTGACAGAATGGAAACTTATATATTTCTACAATGAACTTTCTTTTTATGACGACGACTAAGGGGCTGTCCAAAGTTCTCCAAATTTTTGAGCTAAAACTGAAAGTACAACTTCTCAAGATCACTTCCCTCCTCGAGTTCAAACTCTCTAATCAAATCATGCTATGTCACTTCACTTGGCGTAACTAGGGAAAAATTTAAGGGGGGGGGCACAAGGGGGTGCACCATTTTTCTAGGGGGGGCACTTCTGGTCAAGTTTCCGTTTGCATTTTTCTTTAAAACAAGCCAATGCCCGGTCGGACGCCCCCCCCCCCCCCCCCTAAAAAATAAAAAAAAAAATAAAAAACTTTAAAAAAAAAAAAGAAGTCTGCCAACAATAATTAATTAAAAAGTCTGCATCGTAACTGTGACTTCTTATCGTTAAATTATGACATTTATAACATAAAATAATAGACAAAGATGTAAATAGAGGACGCAATGGTTGGCATACGCCGTCTGAGCATTAAATATGCAGAAATAATATTGATACAAAAATGTAATTGAGTTGTTTTCAGATATAATAACCAATATCATAGCGCAAAAATGGTGCACCAAATTGCTTGAATTGGGCATTCTTTTTTACAACTTCTTAGGGGGAACATCCTCCTCCAACTCCCCCCTGCGTCGCTACGTGTGGCGGCGCTAACGCGCCGATGTACATTTTCTTTCATATTGCCCCCCAATACAAAAAAATAAAATAAAATAAAAAACATTAAAAAAAACCTTGTTACTGGCGTTAACAAGCCACTTTTTCATCGCCTTTTTTATGCTACTTACTATTTTTTTATAAGACAATCTGGCGTGAGTGTAAACAAATATATATTTTCTGCATGTAAATGGAAAAATAGTTTTAAAAGCATCGAAATTATCTCATCAAAGCGAATAAAATGTAACATTTTACTCTTGAATTTTCCAATAACAAAAGTCCAGATTTCAAATGGGAGGTGGGGGACCCGTGGGGGGGGGGGGCACGGACATCAATTGGGGGGGGGCTTAGTTACGCCACTGCGTTACATTCTTTACTGCGGGAAAAAAATCAATACTATCAACCCCCTCAACCTCCTTCCCAGGTAGTACACTCTATGAAGATCATGACAATTACTGACAGCCTCTTATAATGTTGTTTATTGTACATTGAGTTAAGAGATGAACGTGTTCTTGTCAATTATAAGGAAGTTAATGTGAAACTAACAAGGAACTAACAAAGTCAAATGTCTACTCAGGAAACTCATTAAATGAATTATGTATACCATGTAACCCGCGACATGACATATTTACAAAAGAGCCACGGAGCCTGGACTTCCTGCAGGCACGAATTGTACACAGCTCAATAGAAAACATAAATGCTTATTATTATACGGGAATTGCAAGGTCTGTTTATCAACTCTTGATATGATTAAAGGGGACTTATCTCAAAACTTACGAAATGCTCCAAAGCAGTTGCAATGAAGTAACTCGTCAATTTTTTTCAAACTAAATAAAATTTGATACCTTTGCTGGACGATTCATTGTTGAATTTTTATTTTAATTTTAATTTAAACATTTTACACAGTTCTGTTCACAAAGTGCTACTTTACACAGATACAATTTATTTGCTGTTGTTCTCCAATATCAAATCCGTGCATTTCGGGGGATTAATATCATTGTAGATATTTTACACAGTTCTGTTCACAAAGTGCTACTTTACACAGATAAAATTTCTTTACCGTTGTTCTCCAATATGAAATCCATGCATTTTACTTTGTCAGCATTCAAGAAAAGGATACTGAAAGTTCTGATGAAACTGATAAAGTTTTTGTAATTTTGTTCTGGTCTGTATACGTTTGGTAATCACTCTTAAAAATAATGGCAATACAACCTACTTGGTAAGAAGTACAGCAGCCTTGGATAGTATAATGCATTTCGAAAAGAAATTCACATAGAAGTACTGCGGTCATGGACAAAGATATCTTTCTTTTTTTTCTGAGAAGCGTTACTGACAGTTACGTTTCTCAGATTGTGTATTCCAATTGCAGATTATTCTTCCTGCGTGGACATAACCGCTCCAGATTTTCGGCAATATCTCAAAAAGGCTACCACCTTTTGAAATGAAATGTTCACAGGTTAGTTTTATGGTATATATCTACAACTATCGGATTGAATCAAACAGTGGGTTCCAATTACCAAACGTATACAATCCCTTTAAATCTCAACAAGAAACGCCGAAATAAAAAAACCTGAAGAAGAATAAATTATCATGTAACAATAGGGATTTCAGACAGTCCAAATCACTTTTAAATTTATGTGAAAAATGCCGCACAATGTAAGAATGTCCCCCCATGAGACCGGGGGGCAGTATTTTGCCATCCAGAAAGACCCTGGAATGTACACGGTCACTCGTTTTGTAAGCAATACAAAGTCCATCTGATTATTTTAATATGGTGACTTTAAAGGTATTGTACACTTTTGGTAACAGCTCAAAATCAGTGTCCACATTTTTTTGTGATTCAACATATGCATGTACAAACAAACCTGTGAAAGTTTGAGCTTAATTGGTCATCGAGGTCACGAGAAAATAGTGAAAAGAGACCTTATGTGTTTTCTTTTTTTTTTTTTTCAAATTGTCGTGATAAAAACTATTGTTTTACTCATTTCTCAGAAACGATAGCATTTTAGGCAGAAATATTTTAAGTAACCCTTTCTACCATTACTTACTTAAATCATGTAAGTTATGTGTGAATCTGTGAACATTGTGTTTTTCGATCTTACCAATAGTGTACAGGGCCTTTAAGCTTAGATTTGATGTATAATTAGTTTTATCAATAAGATAGGCGTTATACAAGGCACTGATCTGTTTTTTAAGACCATGGTTTGAATGATGACAGGAACAAACTGAATACACAGTGCGCATGTCATTCTCACAGTGCATGTCGACTTGTGTGGTCTGGGCTCTCTTTCACAAAAGCACTGAGATTCGTCTTAAGATGGGTTGTCAATATTGCCACAGTGATTTGCATTGTGACATCACACTTTGCTTAGCAGTTAACGAGTTATACACAGTTAAGATCAATCTTAGCTCTTTTTGTGAAATCGGCCCCAGGTCGCAAACTTTGTGAACTCGTAAGGGTTTTTTGCACGTCTGTAGACTCGTGTTTATTTCGAATGCTGTGATCAAAATAAGCATCTGTGATTTTTAGAGGTGTACACACCTATTTCTCCAGCTTTAAAAATATTTCAGGCAAATGATAGGCTTGCACTTGTATAAACTGTATAACTTTAAAGGGAAAGTATACCTTTGGGGTTTTTTTACCGTTCGATTGTTTTAATCCTATATATTATTATGTAGATATACAATCAAACTAACCTGTGAAAAATTCATTTCAAAAGGTGGTCGTGTTTTTGAGATATCGCCGAAAATCCAGAGCGGTTATGTCCACGCGGGAAGAATAACCTGTAATTTGAATACACAATCTGAGAACGTATCTGAAAAGAAGGTTTCTCAGATTCAAATTTCGGGGGATAAAAAGTGATATCTTTTTCCATAACCACATAACCAGGTTTTTATTGCCATTAATGTTAAGAGTGATTACCAAACGTATACCTTCACTTTAAAGCTTCGTAAGCTTTAGGGACTGTAACGGTCTATTGTATTGTACCGTACTGTATTGAATTGTTTTATATTGTTATGTATTGTAGTTTAATCGCTAGTTCCCAATCGATGTTACATTTTTCTGAGGAGCAGCTTATATTCTATCTCACCTCAACCTTCATTCGGACTCACGTGAGATTGTAATGTCTGGTTATGAGGTTACGTCACACATTCAAAGAAAATGGAGGAAAGGAAAGGCCCCATAGCCTATTGTTGATAAACAAACCGCTCTGGTTGGCATGAACAGCCGAAGGTAGCAAAATATTTTCAATCGTGTTGACAAAATGTTGTGACCAAATTCAACATGTCTGCAATCTTCCAATTTTAAAAAATACATCCCATGATTGGTTGCTTTGATTTTCAAACAAATTCACCTCTATTTTTAAATATCTGTGTAGTATTGTTACAAACTTTGGTTATCTGTTTTTGGCGTTTGCATTTGTGGCCATAGTATTCCAACCTTGGTTGGCAACAACTCGGGATGTGACGTTGCAATAGAAAGGTCTATGTGATTCTTTCAGATCCGCTCTCCAGTAATTAAAGCAAACCTTTACACTGGCCAGATGCGCGGGATATGCAACTATGAAACATAAATTCAAACTTAAAATCCCAAAATGACTCCTTATTAACTCCTCGTTTCGTTAATGATTGTTAGAATCCATATCAAACTTCATTTCATTCGTTTAATTGGGGAATTGTAGTCTTGAGCGCCTAACAGCAGCTTAGACCCGCTCTTCCAAACTATCTTCTCACTCCCTATCCAGTTCTCACAAAATTATACGGTCAACGTGCCTTCAAATTTACTGCTCCTGAACTATGGAACAATATACCACACCAAATTGAAAACTGCCCCACCCTGGAACAATCGCAACTAAAAACACACCTGTTCACCCACCCAAGCGCATAGAGACTTCTTTTGTATTATGCGCTTTATAAGAACTGTTTATTATTATTATTATTATTTAATTACTCTCTGTTCTCATACTTGGATTCATTTCAAACTCGAATTGTTTTTTTCATAAACGTCTCCTTCAATACACACTTGATGTAAACCTCTTGTGTTTCAAGATAATGAGCCATATGACGTCATATCTTGTGCTGGTATATCGTTCTAGCTAATTAATTGGTCACTTATTATTATTATTAATATTAAAATTGTTAAAACACGTATTTATACAGGATTGCATCATTGTTATAATTTAGAAATTTGTGTTTTCCTTCAATTAACTTTTCTTTAACAACATTTGTTTAATCGCGGTGTGATCTGAAGGGAAAACGAAAAAAGGAAAACGAAAAAAATAATAATAATCATTTGTAGAATTATATAAGAATATTTTACGACTGTAAAGCAAAACAACACAAATGGAAAATGTTAACATTTTGCTAAACAACTAGAGGAAACTCAAGAAAACAGCATTTTTGAATTAATTCCATATAATTATAAAGATCAAAGCTAGTATTTTCAGTAAATTTGTTTGTAAACATTTATTTTAAATTTGTCCAAAATGTAACATCGCTAATCGACACCAGTGTCCAGTCTCACAGTGGTCCAGGATCGGATCAAAGTTCCAATTCGCAATATTTCAATATTCCACACCACACAATTTGTAAGTAATTTTGAAGATTTATATAAGAAAATATAATTAGCTGAGACAGACTGAAAAGGAGGAAGTCTTTGGGGAAAACAAGATCGATGTTTATCATTCTTTTGTCCACAATCTCTCACATTGGTAATCGATATGGAGCATACTATCTCTGTTGTGTCTTCATTGTATACTTGGAACTTCATTAATTATGTAGAGGGGCTTCTGTACAAGAGGAAAGCAGTGTGTTAAAGTATGGGAACGTTGTGAGGGCAGGACTCTGGAACGTACAAAGTATACAGTGCTTTACATTCATCGGTGTATGGGTAAAAACAAATAATACTCTTTATCCCCAATGTATATTTAACATCTATTAGAGTTCAGAAGGTCATTGAAATTGGTGCAAAGTTTTTAAGTGGCAGCTGTTTAACATGGCATAAGGGTCTGTATACGTTTGGTAATCACTCGTAACAATAATGGCAATGAAAACCTACTTGGTTAGAAGTACAGCAATTTTAGATAGTATGAAGCATTTTGAGAAACTGTTCACTTCGAAGTACTGCGGTTACGGAAATAATATAACTTTTTATCCCCAAAAATTTGAGTCTGAGAAGCTTTACTGACAGTAACGTTTCTCAGATTGTATATTCCAATTGCAGATTATTCTTCCTGCTTGGACATAATCGCTCTAGATTTTCGGCAACATCTCAAAAACGCTACCACCTTTTGAAATGAAATTTTCACATGTTAGTTTTATGGTATATATCTACAACTGTATAGGATTGAAACAAACAGTGGGTTCCAATAACCAAACGTATACAATCCCTTTTATGCAATTCGGATGTCAACTGTGAATAGTTCCAATTTGACTCTCGACTTCTTCTTCTTCTTCTTCCATGAAAGGGCAGAGTCAATTACATGAGCAAAGGTAGAAAAGCTAAAGTAGAAACTAGTCTGTTGTGACTATTCACAGTTGAAGTCCTATACAAAGGACTAGTTACTTGTTGTTTCTTTAATTTTGAAACAGGTTCAGTTTTGACTGGGAATTTTAATTTAGGGTTATTTTTCAAATGTAAAGCTTAAAATTATCATTGTGTATAGCTTAAAATTATCATTGTACATGTAGTCCGAAACTTGCTTTCGAAACAGAATTTAAAGCAATAAATTATTCGCTTACCATTTCCTCCATCAAATTGTGAAAAACATGCCCCAAATTTTAGAAATAAATCTAAATTTGCAAGGCTAGCAATTTAAAATATGTATGAATTCTAGGTATGCGTTAACAATATAATGCACATTTCGTCGTGATTTTAAAAACACCGACAAAATTTCACAACAAGACGATTAATTTTAGGAACAAAGGATAAACAAATCTATCCCCTCCTCTTTTTAGCTGGGTTTGAGGAACAGAGGATAACAAAGTCTATCCCATCTCTTTTCGGCTGGCTTCGATTATTATGAAGGAAATATTTTGGAACATAGAGTGTGGCAAATTGTTTTGCCAACAAAAGGGTATCAACTAAAAACAGCCTGGGACTTTAAAAACCACGAGCAATAAAACATCGCATGCATGCTTTTAATGCTAGGCAAGATGTACAAACCGAGAAAAAAAATAGTGGAAAATCGCCTTGATATCAGAAAATAATCATTCTTCTTTATTTTTCTCATTTTCCTATTTTAAAGAGCAAGCATTACATGCCTTCGAAACGAAAAGAAATTTGTACATGTGAATTTTTTGCCCGAATAAATATTATCATTATTATTAAAAGACTCTTAACAATATTATTAAAAGTGGCCCATTCCTTACTTTGTTCTTGCAGCAATATTTTATGGAGTGTAAAACAGCATGATGTTAACATTTAGAAAACAGCTTAAATAAAAGTATCTACTTGCGTAACTTGAGACAGAGACTAGTTTCACCATTGTTTTATTTGTTTGTTAAAGTTCTTACATTTCTCTTTATCTACGGGCGTCTCATGAAGACCGGTGTTTGAATTATGAGACACAACTATGCAAAGCTTTGTTATTAGGGTTTACGGGTGGGGGGGGGGGGGGGTGCAGTGCAATCTGCGACCATCCATGCTAAGAACGCCCGGAGTAACCCCCTAAGCAAACTTCAGCCTGGGACTTTAAAAACCATGAGCATTAAAACATCGCATTCTTTTTTGTGCTAAGCAAGATTTGTACGTATCAAGCAAAAGTGTGCGGATTTGGGCGCGTTGGGCTATAAAATCGTTTGTTATGAAATGAATATGATTGGAAAGATGTTTTAAAATTAGAATAATAACGATTCACATAAATATCCCTAGAAACTGTGTGGCTTTTCTTTTACTTCATGAAGTAACACGATCCGCCATTTTGTAGAACCAAATTTTTGACTCCACAAAATGGCGACCGTGTTAGTTCACGAAGCAAAAGGAAAACCACACAATTTCGATGTATATTTGTGTGGATCATTATATTCTCCTTTGAAATGTCCTTTAAACCATATTCTTGTTATAACACACGCCTTTTAAAGCCCAAATCGCCATATCCGAAGGCAACGTATCTCCTTTAGTTACGTGACCCAATTCTCGCAGAAGGTATTTTCTTTCTGAACGAATTTCGACAGATGATGCTGTGTAACCAAATCACTGACCCTGTTGATTGACACCCCCCTCTAGGATATTTGGCATGGTCCAGCTTAGGATGAGCTGACCAGTGTGTACGATGTGGTTTAGGCGATAGAAATATTAAAATATGTCAGCATGTGCTGACAGCGTGCCTCTGTTTTCGGGTTTTTAAGGGAAGAAAAACCGGCACTCTAAAATAAATAACATTAATATGAACATTAAGGGTAAACCATTTAGGAAGGATTATAAATCGGTATTATTTTTGAAAAATTCATTTGTTTTTTTATATAATAAAAACAACAATACTAAATAATGCTAATAAAGGGCCTAAGTTACATCCATGACTGGATCTTACGGCGCTCTACAAATGAAAATAGCACCAAACAGAAGGAAGAATTAATCAACGAGCTTTAAAAAATGACAATAACCAACAAAACTGGCCAGTACTTAAAACTACTCATCACAAAAGGTAGAAAAATCATGAAAATGTATAAAACGTAGTAAATATTTATCACCATCGGGACCCACCCCCAACCACCCCATGGCACCCGTAGTTAAGTTCCTCAATAATACACTTGTTTACGAAGTACATCATTTAAAAACGAATATACTTAACTCCTATTTTAAAAAAAACTTATGTTAAATAAATATACTTGTATAAGAAAAAATGTGCGTATTAGCTTTTGAGAAAGAGTCTGCTTTTTTACATTTCCCCCAACACCAATTATTTCGATTGGCCAATTCGAAAAAGTCACATTGAACGCCGAACAACAGCTGTGTTCCCTCAAAAACGTAAACAACTATAAAGTAACTTTCACAACAGACGCCTTTCCCGGGAAGCGAGATTTTTTTCCTACGAACTTTTTGTCCCCCATACGGCAAACTGTGTACAAACTTCTTTTGATAGCACCCTCTTTTGAATCATCCTCCTCCAGCCCATGTTAATTTCCCGTATGGGGACAAAAAGTTCGTAGGAAAAAAAATCCGGCTCCCGGGAACTCCCCTCGAAAATTGGGCTCAAAGACCTTTGGATTGCCACACCTGACAAACTCCGAGGAAAAAGCAACTTCCTTGGAAATAAATACCGCTCTTTAGGAGTAGGGTTTAGCAGGGTAACCCCGGGGTTAGCATGCCGTGTATTGTTTGTGTTTTTTCTTCCAGGACAGATGGACAGGGTGTGAAAAGTGTGCAAGTGTGAAAATTGTACAGGTGTGAAAATTGTACAGGTGTGGAAGTTGTACATAAGTGTGAAAATTGTTTAGGTGTGAAAATTGTACAGGTGTGAAACTTGTACAAGTATGAAAATTGTACAGCTCTGAAAATTGTACAGTTATGAAAATTGTACAGGTCTGAAAATTGTACAGGTCTGAAAATTGTACAGGTCTGAAAATTGTACAGTTAAGACAGTTGTGAAAATTGTATAAGTGTAAAACGAACATACGGTGAAGTGTGGTTAAATTTCCTCGAGTTTCTTGGGTTTGATTTCCTTGGGCTTTGTAGTTTGAATAGGGTTTTTTGAGGGGCAATTTGTATGGGGCTATAGTTTTAGTGTACTTGTTACTCTGTACAAGTGAACTAATATGATTTGAATGATGGTACTCTTCCGAGGACCAAAGATGTACCTCCTCTTTGTGAAGTTTTTTTTTTCATTCTTGTTTTCTTTCCTGAAAGTTATTGGATTGAATAATGTGCTCGTCTACACTGGAAAAACTGGGCGTTAAAATTTACACTATGGGTGTTGTCACATATAGATACCGAAGATAGCATCAAAACTAACATCATAGGGTGTTAAAATAACACCATTGTAATTGTTTTTGTAGAAATTAGTGTTATTTTAACACCCTATGTGACAACACACATGGTGTCAATTTAACATCCCACTTTGTGCAGTGTACATAGCAATAGTTAAACGTTAATCCTCCGGGGAAGGGTTCAATTATCTCCCCAGGGAAACATGACGTCATTGGATTTCAACAACTAATGGTTCTTTACATTCCAAGGAGGAATATTTCGTCAGACAAAATGTCAAATTCAAGGCCGTTTTCATTGAAAGTCAGGTATGAACCAAAACGTCCCCGTACAAAAGTGAACAGACCCATTTTTCTCAGAATAATGTTATCGGATGTTTTGGATGTTGACAAATTTTGCCTGGGAGGATATCGTATGCAATTGCAATTTACACCATTTTAACGTGGGGTTTGAGATTTGTTTAATTTTTTCCCACTCACATGATGAGGACTCTATCTATTGGAAAATGAGTACATCACAAAATTGAATTTGACATTAATTTCGCTTCCTCTTTAAAGGGTGTGCACAACATTGGTAAGGTTGAAAATATAAATGTTCACCGATTTGCACATAGCTTACATGGTAAAAAGATGGTCATGGTGGAAAACTTCCTTTGAAATAGTTTTGCTTGAAATGCTATAGTTTTTAGGAAATGAGTAAAACAATTAGTCTTTATCACTGGTGATAAAATCCGATATTTGAAAACAGTGAAAATATATGATGGGGGTTTTCACTTTTTTCTCATGACTCCAAAGACCGATTTAGCTTAAACTTTCACAGGTTTGTTATTTTATATATATGTTGGGTCACATCAAGTGTGGATACTGGTCTTTGATATTTACCAATGTTGTACATTTGCTTTAAATGAAGATAAAAAATTAACCATTCAATTTAATATTACATTCGAACAGCATTCAAATTCGCAGCAGCTTTTCGGAGAAATCTGTAGTTGCACCTATGCTAAAAGAATTAACGCCATTTCCGCATGGTAACAAACAGAATGCCCTGAATTTAAAGGGATCGTATACGTTTGGTAATTAGAACCCACTGTTTGTTTCAATCATATAGTTGTATATATAGACCGTAAAACTAACCTGTGAACATTTCATTGCAAAAGGTGGTAGCGTTTTTGAGATATTGCTGAAATTCTGGAGCGGTTATGTCCACGCAGGAAGAATAATCTGCAGTTAGAATACACAATCTGAGAAACGTTTCTGACAGAAATGCTTCTCAGATTCAAATTTCTTTGGATAAAAACTGAAATATGTTTCCATAACCAGATTACTTCAAAGTGAAATGTTTCTCAAAATGCTTTATACTATCAGAACCTGCTGTACTTCTTACCAAGTAAGTTTGTACTGCCATTAATTTTACGAGTACCAAACGTATACCTACCCTTTATTTGAATATGACGCTATTTGAATTTGCATGCTTCAACTGGGAGGCAAACAAGCTTTGATTACGAATGTTTGAAAGTGAAATAGCTAGGCTGCTTGTTTGCCAAAAATTACCGGGAAACCTTACAAAACTAAAACCCTTATCTTAATAATAATAATAATATCATAGTGAACATTAAAGCACCATGTCTGTCAGACTTGACACTCCTGTAATGACTTTCTTGTATGAAAGTCATTTTAGGTGAACATTAAAAATGAAATTAAATACAATTGATCCCTTCTGGGTCCGAGCTGTTTGGGCTTACACCCTTAGCCTGTGCCCACAGTCTACACATGGAACTATCTTTCAAGGGTTGTTTATCGGAGCATTTGAAACCGGGGTGTAGACGGTTATCTCCCCGATAGTGAACCATCCTCATCTCGGTGCTTGGACACAGCGTGATGGTATCGCCGCCGAGTTTAACACCGTGAATCTTGAAGAAGTGGACGTTGGTGGGTCGCACCACCGCCTTGTCCCGGCCCATGTTGACCGGCGTGGGCCTCCGGCCCCGGTACTGATTCCGCTCGAAGACACTCTCGTGTTGGCTCATACTGCGTTTCTTAGGCTGGGTGCGCCCGTGGCAGAAAAACCAATTCTGAATACGTAGTGACCCGATGGTCCCCCCGACAAGGCTGTACTTCCGAATAACATCGGAGATTAAAGTCACCGAAGGATCCATCGGCTGTAAGAATTCATCCACGTCTATTTTAATCATCCATTCGCTACGATGTCGAGTCCTCCATAGACAGTCGTTTTCGTGGGCTATCTGCACCTCGAGGTAGGTTTTACGGGGCGAGTGTTCATGACCCCACGGGATGATCGTAAGAAATCCACTGTCGACAAATCTTCGCATGCTCTGGTTCAGCGTACTTACGGCGGGGTTGGCGTTGTCGTAGATGTACACATGTTCCACGCCGTATTTTCGGTGATACTCAAGCCACGGTGGAACGGCTGCGTCCATGTTTTTCACCATGGTGCACATAGAGAGATAGTGTGGTTTACCATCACGCGGTCCAGCCTGGCACACTGTGATGTTCTCGTAGGCTAGACTTGTGTTGGAGGTACGTCTCAACGTCAGGTTGAACCTCGGTACTCCGTGAAGAGGTTTTGGCATAGGGCATGTCATGACTATGATATACTGTGGTGTAGCACCGAACCTCTGAAAGTCCTCCAACATGGGATCGGTGAGGCTCATGAAAACCTCATCTTGGGTTCCTCTGAACTCACACAAAAATGTCTCCTTGTGCCACGCTTCAAACCAGAGGCGAACTCCCACGACAACAACTTCGTTCGTGAACGGGTCTGCGAAGATTGAATGGATAATGGGCAGCTGAGGTTTCTCGAGTTTTTCTTTGAGGTAACAGTTCGGATCACCAAGAGGTGATGTCTCCTGGTTTCTCTCCCCTCTCGTGACCCTTCCGGTGTGTTTCGTATCCGTATAAAATATATACAAGGACACAGCGATTATTTGAAAGACAATAATGATTGAGGAGGCAATCTCAAGTTTCTTAGATGAGTAGGTTGGCTTCGAGGAGGTGGTCCTACTACCGCTAGACCTTTTGAAGCTCACAGATACAGTATCGTCATCCATGGCAACAAAAAAAAGATATGTCAACAATTTCCAGCGTGTTTTTCTCGATGAATCATAACAATACCAAAGCTGGGTTTTGCCTCATCGTGACACTATTTTTGGAGAATCTTCAATTTCAAAATCTAGAAATCAAATCCCCTTGGACCATCATGGCTAAGATTTCAGATTTGTATTTCATTGATTAAGAATGGTGGCGTGGAAATGGTCGAAGCTGCATTTCTTGTTATGGGTCGACTCGTACCAAAATAAGGGTGTCCAGTTCGTTGAGCTGCAGTGTCCGGTTGGACTTCCATTGTTCAAACTGCTTTCTTTTTTTCATACAACCGTCGAAGAAATGGACCATTACGTTTTATATAAAAAAAAAACATCTGAATTCTACAGTGAAAATTGTGCGACAAAGTTGTCTTCAATACCTCTTGTTAATTCAGTTCTGATCAATCCTGAAAGATCAGAAACCAACCAAATCACTGCGCCCTAACATCCAGCAGTGCAAACCCGTAAACACACATGTGCATCGTTCCTGCTCAAAAACGCATCAAATCATCTAGTGCTGCAACGTCCACAGATACAAAATCCATGCACAGAATTACCACCAGTCATCAAACTAATTACTAAAGATTTCACTGATATCACTCTCATTGCGAAAAAAATCCACATGTATTCACCACTGGCAGTCTTCGTTAACTCAGAAACACAGTCTCTCTATTGAGGAGGCATCCACGCCATGGTAAAATCATTGGACGGTAGTGGCAGCGCTACATAAACTGCATGAGCTTTCGTAGCAACAACTCAGTACAAGCGCCAGATGTCAGAAATGGGGTGATTGGGGAGACTCACGCGTTCTTCCACGGTGTACCCACTTTTCGTCTTTCTTTTCCGTTGTACAAAATTGAGCCGCTTGGATTAGCCAAATATTGCAGGACATGTTGTACCATGTGTTACCATTCAAGTACCAGCAGATTGTGTTAACTTTCACTGTAACTTTAAGGAATATGAAAACCAGTGTCACAAGAGGTTTGGGGGCCCGGTGTGTGACTGGGAAGGGTGTGGTATGTTTATCACTGTATTTGCAGTATGGTTTATCTATACGGGCTGTTTGTTTAACGATTTATGGATTGCTCAGCACGTAGCGGTTTTTTGTATAGTCACATTAATAATGCATATAGGTAAAAAACGCTTGTGTTGCATGCAAACCAAAGGTTATTGAGCGTCGAAGGCGCAAGAATGGGAAACTCTGGCTGAAATGTGAAATGTTCACCGGAAGCCATTTCAACAAGCAACTCTTTAGGTGCAACAATTCAGTGCAGACAATGACCATTGCTATCAAGGATATAACAAAACATTCGCTTGCCGAAATGGCGCCCAGGCGTGTTTCACGTTCCAACAATAGATAGTTGGATACAGACGAAAACTATCACAGTGAGACCTCGACTACCATGGTTTACTTCGAAAATATTAAAATGAAAAGCAGAAAAGAAGTGGAGACGTTAAAAAAACTGAATTCGACTTTGCTGTCTACAAAAACTAGACGAAACCAAAATGAATGAACAATCCACGCCAGATTTTCTATACAAACTTCATCAATGAAAATAGCTCCGATCCGCTACGATCACCAAGAATCTTCTAGGCCATCGCAATGGAGTTCCATTTCCTCCATTTAATAATAAACGCATATTATTCATAAACGAAATGGGAAACTTCTTCAAAGAAAAAATAATAACTCAAGTTTACGTCAAACTTGACAAGAGTGATTTATCTCTCTATTTTTTGTATGGATCCCTCAATCGCTCCTTTAAAGGCACTGAACACGTTTGGAAATTGTCAAAGACCAGTGTTCTCACTTGGTGTATCCCAACATATGCATAAAACAACAAGCCTGTGAAAATTTGGGCTCAATTGGTCATCGAAGTTGCAAGAAAATGATGAAAGAAAAAACACCCTTGTTGTACAAATTCGTGTGCTTTCAGATAGGAATAAAAACTTCTTGCAAGAAGTTTTTATTATTTTAGTGAGAAATTACCTATTTCTCAAAAACTACGTTACTTCAGAGGGAGTCGTTTCTCAAAATGTTTTATACTATCAACAGCTCTCCGTTGCTTGTTACCAAGTAAGTTTTTATGCTAATATTTGTTTTGAGTCATTACCAAACGTGTACGGTACCTTTAACTCAACCCACAACCACAAACAACAAATATCCACTTGACTGCTTCACACTACTCTCAGAAATGCACGTCAAACTTCTTGTCACCAAGGCTTCCAAAAAAGTGTTGCGCACAGGATCCTTTTCCGAACTTCACTGATGAGCTTTCGTCACGTTTTACGTCCGACGATCAAACTGGAAGAAGGCTCTAGTTATTCCTTTGTTGAAGAAAGGAAATTCTGCCCTCATTTTTAAAAACTATCGCCATTTAGCAATCTTCTGTTTGTGTCGAAGCTTGCAGAAAGAGCAGCTTTTAATCAGTTACACGATCATGGCAGCTGTTTGGTAATTGGACTACACTGTTTGTTTCAATCCTTTTTAGTTGTATAGATATATACCATAAAACTAACTGTGAAAATTTCATTTCAAAAATCTGGAGCGGTTATGTCCACGCAGGAAGAAAATCTGCAATTGGAATACACAATCCGAGAAACGTTACCGTCAGTAACGCTTCCCAGATTCGGTGTTAAAATTGACACCATGGGTATTGTCACATTGTAGATACCTAAGAGAGAATCAAAATTAACATCAAATGTAATTGTCTTGGCAGAAATCAGTGTTATTTTAACAGCCTATAGTGTAAATGTTGATTAAAAAATATATATATATGACAACACCCATCGTGTCATTTTAACACCCCAGTTTTTTGCAGTGTACAGAAGCAGCATAGGGGGTAAAAGGAAACAATGGGGATTAGAAGAGCCTAGAAAAACTCTGCTGTCGTCGAAACATGAGCCCCCCCCCTCCTTTTACTTATTCATTTTTATCAAGTAATAAACCACAAGGGAAACTACGCAATCAGTTTCCATTGTAGTTTATTATTTGATATTTGAAATAAGAAGTAGCATCCCCTTGAGGCGGTCCCTACCCTCTCTTGCCGCCTCCCGGGTTGTTTCTAAGCTTTGAAGCGAAATGGAGCTTGTATTATTATCTCGTTGTCTTCTGACTGCACACACAACATTTTGTGGTGTGTTGCTCCTCAAATATTGATCTTTTTATTCTTATCTGAAAGCACACAAATTTGTACAACAAGGGTGTTTTTTCTGTCATCATTTTTACAACTTCGATGACCAATTGAGCCCAAATTTTCACAGGCTTGTTATTTTATGCATATGTTGGGATACACCAAGTGAGAACACTAGTCTTTGACAATTTCCAAACGTGTTCAGTGCCTTTAACAACCTCTGGAAGACTGTTCCATAACTGAACTGCTGCATATTGGAAATAGCGGGAACCATACGATTTGGTTTTGATAACTGGGGGAGTTAGAAGAGATTTATTAGAAGATCGCAGATTTCCAGCTGTTGAATACTCCTGAATTAAACTTTGCAGATAAACAGGGGCAATGCCACGGATATACACTGATAAGTGAAAACTAAAATGTTGAAATCTATTCTTGCCCGTATTGGTAGCCAATGTAAATAATTTAGAATGGGTGTGATGGATTCCCGAGAGCGAGTTCCGGTCTAGCAGCGGAAGTTTGCAAATGCTGCAGCAGCAGTCTACCAATTTGAGTGTCGGGTAGTCTATTAAGTTGTTAGTATCTCTGCGGCACATGTCCAAGGAATTAATCAATTTTTCATTAGATTTCATATCCTTTTTACTTTTTGGCAAAACAGAAACTCAGAGGAAAAACCTGAATCTCTTTCTTTTGATTTGCCGGTTCCACGTTTATAAAATGAAAATGAACAAGAAATGTCTGTCTTTACCGCTCCTGTATTATTTGATACAAAAAATACTTCATTGCGGAGAAATTCATGTACCTCTCAAATGGCAACATCTGTAAATTATTTAATACATGGAGCACTCTCTCCGCACTGTGCCACGACTAGTGTCTTTTAATTAATGTGTAACTTTTATTTGAAAATTTATTTGTTGTTTCATAATTATTACTATTGTTATTTTCTTCTTTCTGGTGTGAATCAAGAGATCAATAAATGAAAATCCCTTGGGATTAAAAATAAATAAATAATAATATCCAGATAGTGTCTGATGGAGCCAATCCTATGTAGAGCAACTGAGGCAGCACGACAGACATTGTTGACATGATTGTTTAGCGAAAGATTGGCATCAAAGAGAACTCCTAAGGCACAAGAAGATGGGGAACGGAGCTCTAGTTGGAAAGTGAGATACTCATGGGCGCCATTTCAGCAAGCTAATGTTTTGTAAGTCATTGATACAATGGCCATGTGTCTACACTGATCTATTGTTGCATCAAAAGGGTTGCTTTCTGAAATGGCGTCCAGTGCAAATTTCACAAAACAGCCCGAGTTCCCCGTCTTGCAATCTATAATCTTTGGTTAACACCAGGGCCCAATTACATAGAGCTGCTTCAGCAGAAAACACTGCTTAAAGAATCCCTGCTTAGCGATAATGAGCAGGATACCAGTCACAAATTGTATATGTGACATGGTATATTGGCTGGTAACCTTATTCTGGTTAGCATAATTTTGTTTATGAGCAGGATACCAGTCACAAATTGTACAGGTGACCAGGTATTTTGGCTGGTAACCTTATTCTGGTTAGCATAATTTTGTTTTGCTTAGCTTATTTTTGTGCTTAAGCAGCTCTGTGAATTTGGGCCCAGCTTGGACCTCTCGAACGCCTTAGGTTAACAGTGTTACGTAACAAGGTGCAAACTTCATGAAGGTGTGATTAGCATTTTGTCTCCCTGCAGACAATCGGGTTTGCCTTACAGTATACAAATATTTCGTGCAAATATTGCGTGCATTGTCACAGAAACTATAATCTCGAGGTGAAATCTGGACTATTCCATTTCACGGGGGGGGGGACTTTTCACCGCAAGTGATTATATTCTGCGACAATCAATGAACGAACGAAATGCATTCAGTGTTTGTTTTATTTAACTCAAACATAGATCCTTGTTAATATGCTATTGTTGTTTTATTTCATTTTATGTTATACTTTGTTCACAGTAAACACAAAATATACACAGAAACTCGCCCACCCCTCACGCTGGAAATTATTTATAGACACCAACCTTGCCCCCCGTGACACGACCTTGCCTCGTTTGAAAAAAAAAAACTATCGGGAAACGAGTATTTAGGAAACAACGATGTGAAGCGTCTGAATCCATGGAGGTGGGGGGGGGACGTTCTATAACGATACATAAAAGACTCACATATTAAATTGTGGAGCATCGCTACAGCATGGCAAACTATGGATGATACGTAAGGCGTGATATGTAAACGGATGATACGGTAGGAAAAGGCGATGGTTCCACCAATCAAATGACAAGGATCTGTTTGTGCAGTATAATAAACAGCAATCTCCTTGCAATGATGTCATATCTCCTCATTTATTACCCCCTTGCAATGACATATAGTCCTCCCCAGTCCGTACCTTCACCAGTCCGTACCTTGATTGGCGACTCTAGTTTTTAATCGCCGGCCATTAGAGGGCGCAACATCGACTGGCTTCTACACTAATTCGCCCCGTGGTCTGCCATTGTTTTTGAGAGTCAAATTCAGGTAAAGATAGGGCTGTATCTGATTTAGCGGCCGCAGCTACGGCTACGACTGTTGCTAAGGGTGTTGCTGATGAGGACGTCCTATACTTCAATGCTTGATGGCATCCAGCCGTAGCCGTAGCCGCCAATTCGGACACGGGGTCGTCTTGATTAGCGGTGTGCGTTTTGTTAACGTAGTCGTCGATATCGCAACACGAATTATTGAAGAAGCCAGTCGATGTTGCGCCCTCTACTGGCTGGCAAGTAATACAAAAACGAGCTACGCCAATCAACGGACTGGTGAAGATAATTATGAGCAAGTTCGCGAGCTAAACTTTGGTCATTGTCATTCAAATCACGCATGCGTGGTCTGTGCTTCACTCGAACGAGTCTAATCGATTGATTCGTCAAATGGCAACAAGGCGACGACGTAGTGAGCAGAAACAAAAAATGCATAGGCCCGTAAAAAATAACTTGCGTGACAATTATTGTGCAATAATCTTTTTAATTTTAATGGTTGGCATAACTTGTTGGCAAAAATCTATCATTTATAAGGACAATAGTGCCAAGTGTGTTTAGGTCTTGGGATTTTTGATTCCTTACACCTTTACACATTCCACTGTAATGATGGAGCACCAGACACTGGTCGAGCATGCCCAAATATGGGGCAACTTCTTCCTATTCATTTGTTTAGTGCAACCCTCTTTCTTAAAAAAAATGTTGATGGCCGAGGTGCAATGACGAGGCCTGCTTGATGATTCTCTACTATTTCTTGGCCTGAAAAGTTACAAATCAGCTTTTAAAAATAATTCCATTAAAACAAATTTGATACCAGTTTGAACCCCCAAGTAACATACAACATGAAAAACGTTATAAAAAGATTAAGGCGGCCATTTTGAATTATTACGATGCATTTAAATACTATCAGTACGTGAAACATAACTACAACTTTCTTGGAGAAAAAAAAAATCCAACAAAAAGTGGTTATTTTGTTTTAAAAACAAAACAAAACACTAAAAAGGGTTACATTGTTTGACAAAAATGTCAAACAAAGGGTTTCAATGGTAACAGCTTATTCCAGATAACAACTGTTTAAGAACAATATGACCCTAGATAAATATTGGGAGAAGTCAGAAAATTTGGTGGTCAACGGATGCAGCGTTAAAAAGTGACGGTAACAAATATGGGGGGCACATTATATAACCCCCCCAAAAAAAACTTTGTCTCCTTTGTCATTGTTATCCCTTGCTTTTTTGTGCTTTCTGCCTCTCTCTCCCCTTCTATCTGTTCATCTCTTTCTACTTGACTGCTTTTGTATCACCAGTATATCTGTTATTGTGTTTTCATTTCATTTATTAATTCTGGTTGTGAAGCGTTTGACCTAATATAATTATGACTTGTGCCAATTAAGTCAAATTTGTGACACATATAAGTCATAAGTCATAACTATGACTCGTTCTGTGTCATAATTATGATATATAAGTCATAATTATGACTTTTTTCTGAAAGTCTCTAGTGCTTGTACAAGGGATTGTAAACGTTTTGTTATTGGAACCACTGTTGTTGTTTTTTCAATCTATAGCTATAGATATATACCATTTTGAATTAACCCGTGAAACTTTCGTTTCAAAAGATGGTAGTGTTTTTGAGATATTGCCTAAAATCTAGAGTGGACGACATGTGGTGGCCCTGAAAGGAAATCAAACATAATATATATTTACGTGAATATTTGCGATTAGGGCACAAATCGTGAATATTCATGTCAATATTTACGTGAATATTCACGATTTGGGGGTACAAATTGCGAATATTTCCGTAAATGTGTGCAACTAATTGGGGCACAAATTGTGAATATTCACGTAATATTCACGTAAACTTATGTTTGATGTCCCTTCAGGGCCACCATAGTTATGTCCACGCAGGAAGAATAATCTGCAATTGGAATACACTATCTGGAAAACGTTACTGCAGTAACGCTTCTCAGATTCAATTTTTGGGGGATAAAAAGTGATAGTCTTTTTCCATAACCGCAGTACTTCGAAGTGAAAGGTTTCTCAAAATGCATTATACTTTCCAAAGCTTGGTAATGACTCACAATCGACTCAAAACAAATATTAGCATAAAAACTTACTTGATAACAAGCAACGGGGAGCTGTTGATAGTATAAAACATTGTAGGAAACGACTCCATCTGAAGTAACGTACTTTTTGAGAAAGAGGTAATTTCTCACTAAAACAATAACAACTTCTTGCAAGAAGTTTTTTATTCCTATCTGAAAGCACACAAATTTGTACAACAAGGGTGTTTTTTCTTTCATCGTTTTCTTGCAACTTCGATGACCACTTGAGCCCAAATGTTTACAGGATACAACAAGTAAGAACACTGGTCTTTGACAATTTTCCAACGTGTTCAGTGCCTTATGGCACACTTAACAATGTGCCTAAAATAATAGTCACTCAGTCATGTGTGTGTTAGACTTGATTTCAAGTCTGAGCTAGCGGTTATTTCTCTGCATCAGCCACACAGAATTCCCCCGCAGATTTGCTATCACGCGCTCTAACTCGCAATCTCAGACTTGACCCTCTAGTGTATACGGGATATTCATTTATTCACTACTGACATTTACATAACAACACTATGCCAGAGAGATGACCAATCAGGAGACCACAAAACTCCCGTTGGCTGCGTCTATTCCAAATAGGATGAAATCGCTTCAGCCACTGCAGCATTTTCCGTAAAATCGAGCCATTGCTTTTATTTTATAGTGCTTTGTACGTACAGTACGCTATATATAATTTATACATAAAATAACACAAGATTTAATCTCAAAATGTTGAAAAATAAACATGACAAACAACCTGATCCTTACTAGACGAAAAAATATGATACCTTTGATTTGAATGGTATCGTCCAAAGATTTTCCCAACGTTTTTTACGTATTTTGAATAAAATAACTAGAATCACTTTGTTTTTTTGTGTTTCCAAACTGTAAGTTGAATCACCGAGCAGAGACAGATTAGTTACACGTGCATCAATGTTGTATTTCCTACTATTATCCCGTGGTATAAACGGTTAATTCGCCATAGGGTGTGTACAAACCGACGAACAATGTTCCCAAGTCTGTGATTGTAGGTTCAAGACGGAGGTTTATCCACAAGAGGGCGCTGTTTCAGCCAATAATGCAGAGCCGTGTATTGAGAGAGTTGCGACAACTTGCGATTAGAAGCCATTTTGTCTCCAAAAAATGCATTGGCGAATACAGGGTGCCAGACTAGTCTGCCCATTGGGTTGTGCTGCATTTGGGAACAAACTGGCGTCCAGCAACCACGTGACAGGAGAAAGCTGGTCCCTCCATGTCGCAACTCTCTCAATACACAGCTCTGCAATAATGTATCGGCTATCAGGACGACTAAAAACCACGATCACAGACTTGGAACCAAGTCTATGCGTGTGTGTGTGTGTGTGTCTTTTGGATTTGTGCACTGAACCATTGCGTAAGGACCTTCGCCATCACCTGACCCAAATAGTCTCTTATTCATGGGCGTGCATATACAATACATGTACATGTACAAATGTACATGTACAGTACAAGTGAACAAGTGCATAATTATATGTAAACACTCAAGCAACACCTGACCTCCACGGGGTGAATTATGACTGTTACCATTACTGACTCAATATCACCATGATATCACACAGTTCAAAGCATGCAAGTTGAACGTTCAGTATATTGGCCTTAAAAGACCTGGTGCATATTCGTTCTGTCGGCATAACCATTTGGTGTTTATTTGCCCCCTTGTTGCTTCTTGCTCTGTTGCGGAAACTATGTTCAGGCTCATTGCGAGGGGACTTGTCCGTTCGGTGGCGGCCTCACCAGCACGGGGGGCTTTACGAGGGGGCGGTGGAGTAGCTACTACCAGCAAGCCGATTTCACGTGTTGACGCAGCTTGTTCATCATGGCACTCCGGAAGAAGGCACTTCAGCGCCGCTGCAGATCCAAGCCTACCGAGTCTTATGACAATATCCAACGGCGAAAAGGTAGTGTATGTTTGGCATTAGTCATATGGTGGAGTAATCAGAGACAAGGTTAAAACTTCTGTTATATTAAATTGCATTTAAATTTGTATTTATTTCCAAATCCAGGGCTCGAATTTGGGTGGAAAATCCACAAGACCGCAGGGTTTGTAGCTCAAAGTGTTTACTGGAGCAGAAATTATTTTTATTTGAGTTACCAGAATCAAAAAGAGAAACGCTATCAATCATTACTGAATCCTTTTTCAACATAGTTTATACTCTCAATAGCTGCAGTTCTTTTTACAAAATAAAGTGGTTATGGTAAATAATGGATTTTTTTTTTTTTAGTAGTGTACAATCGATTCCCTAATTTTAACGAAAGCATGCCAAGCTTACACATCTAGCGCAGGAATGTGGTACTAACTTACTAAGTACATGAACAAGTATGCCCATAAATCCACTCAGCGCCGAAACTAGGGTAACATTATTATCAATGTTTTGGGGTTGTTTTTGTTGTTGTTGTTTGTGGGTTTTTGTGGGTTTTTTTAGGGGGGTAGGGTGTTTGGGCACAAGGGGGTGCATCTGACCTAGTTTTCTTTTGCCTTTTTCTTAAACAAACCCCTTTTCAGCGCCTTTTGCTATTTTTGTTAAAGATAATCTAGTGTAAAAACAACTATATTGTATGCGTGTAAATGGAAAAATAGTTTTAAAAACATCGAAATTATCACATTAAAACGTCAATTGTTTTATATTTTACTCTGGAAATGTCCAATCCCAATGAGGGAGGGGGTACCCAGGGGGCACGGTCATCAAGGGGGGAGGAACGTGCCCCCACCCCCCCCCCGAGTTACACCTCACTGAATCTATAGTTAACAGAACAATTGAACCATGATCTCGAATATCAGGTTATACAAGGCACATTTGACCCTTCTGTCAGGCAGGGTATACTTTTGGTTATTGTCAAAAACCAGTATCCCCACTTGCTGTGCCCCAACATATGCTGAAAATAACAAACCTGTGAAAATATGAGCTCAATTGGTCATCGAAATTGCAAGAAAATAATGAAAGAAGTATCACCCTTGTTGCATAGAATTGTGTTCTTTCAGATGCCTGAGAAGCATTTCTCATTTTCAACTTTTGTGTGTGAAAAATTACCTCTTTCTCTAAAACTACATTACTTCAAAGGGTGTCGTTTCTAACAATGATTTACATTACCAACAGCTCTCCAGTGCTCTTTACCGCGTAAGTTTTTATGGTCATTAAATTTTGGAGTAATTACCAAAGGAGTACCCTCCCTTTAATACATTTACACACGGCGTTTTGAGATGCGTGTTTTTGAGCTGGTATTTTATTTACAGTCAAGATCTGTTGACGAAGATTAACATGATGCACTTATAAGTCTTCGTCTATAAGGATATTATCAACATGTTACAATAAGAACTATGAAAGTTAAATGAATACTAATAATTAAACAACAACTCTTTCTGCGGTTCGCGCCATAGTTATGGGCGGCGTCTCCCATCTTGAGAATCATCTAGGAAACTATCTATTAACTTAAGCTGGATCCAAAGCAGAGCCTGTTAATAAATACACTTGGATAACAAAAAATGTAAACTTAGGGACTGCCTTGTCCAAAAGGAATTTACAACAACGAATACATAACTTGTCTTAAAGGCACTGAACACGTTTGGAAATTGTCAAAGACCAGTGTTCTCACTTGGTGTATCCCAACATAGGCCTATGCATAAAATAACAAGCCTGTGAAAATTTGGGCTCAATTGGTCATCAAAGTTGCAAGAAAATAATGAAAGAAAAACACCCTTGTTGTACAAAATTGTGTGCTTTCATATAGGAATAAATACTTCTTGCAAGAAGTTTTTATTATTTTAGTGAGAAATTACCTCTTTCTCAAAAACTACGTTACTTCAGAGGGAGTCGTTTCCTACAATGTTTTATGCTATCAACAGCTCTCCGTTGCTTGTTACCAAGTAAGTTTGTATGCTAATATTTGTTTTGAGTCATTATCAAACGTGTTCAGTGCCTTTAAGGACATGAAAATGATCTAAAGCTAGCTCCCCGTTTGTCTCCGGGATCCATGGCAAAACGAGTTAATAAATCAATGAATTAATGTACAACTTAGACTATGAAGTCAAACGGAATATGATGATACTGGTTTGATTAAACAATTATTAATGAAAAAGTAAGCGATAAGTAAGATAAAACATAAATACCTGTTGACAAAGATAAACATGATGCACTGAAAAAAGTATTCGTCTAAGCATGGAGGAATTCTTTCATCCATATTATGAACGGAAGCCCGCAAAAATTACATCGCTGAGCGCGCTACTTTGGTAATATTACGTAACAGATAATGCTTATAAAAATAAAACACGCGCAAGGTAGTTTCATGACCCTCAAACATATAATTATTTGTTAATATATTTATTTTTTTATTTATTTATTTATTTATCTATTGCAACATAAGTTTATACAGGATACAAAGATCAGCAAAAGCTGTCTCACATCAATGTCCTGTTTTACATAAACGGCCAACATAAACAACATACTATAGAACAAGATGAATACAAAGTACAACTAAAGTACGGTTTCTTATATAAACTTTTAAAAAAAACGTATTTTAGTCAGTGTATATCAGATCATAAGGTTATCCGAAGGTTAACTCGATACCTTTGGTGCCGTGCATAAAGTTCCACTGACATAAGTTTATGCAATAGGCTGACATTGCCAAAATGTATTGTCGACCAGCAGTCAAATCGATCTGATAAGCCTTTAGACTTCACACTATCATATTGCCAGATTGTTGGCTCAAAACACACCGTGCAAATAGTTAAGTGTAGACATTTCTTGTTGCTCAACAATAGCGCCCTTTCCAAAGGTCAATAAAACGGGGAGAGACAGGTTTTATCCGGCGGGGGGGGGGGGGGGTTGCGCATTTCCACCGAAACTGAGAATTGTCTTTGAAAGTCCCTCGGCAAAGAACTGATAAAAAGGGAATGTAGCGCAGCTGGGGAAAATGCTCGAGACGCACTCCCGGGTCAACTAGATTGACACGGATTCCAGGTCCCTGTGTGGCCTGGCCCATTCCCAGGTCAGTATGGTGACGCAGTATATGTCTCAGAATGACCCAGAAATGGTTCAAACTGACACTGAATCCAATTTGAAATCCTTATTTATCAGGCCGGTGTCTTAGGGAAATCTGTCCCCCGGAGATTCTGTCCCCCATATGGAAAAATAACATGGATTTCGGAATTCGGAAGACTATTCTACTGCCGCAGAGTAGATTTCCCGAACTCCGAAATCTACTCCGCGGCAGTAAAGTATAGCAAGACAAGTTCACCAAGAACCAAAATCTACACAGTAATGTAGATATACACATGGTGTTACCGCAAGCCACCATGCAATGCCTCAAATCCTATATAGAATGTAATTATTCATATAAATATCCCTTGGAATTTGTGGGGTTTTTTGGGGGTGTTATTTCATGACAGAACACGGTCCACTATTTCCTGGAACCAATTTTTTTGACTCCACACAAAATGACGGACCATATGCTCCGGTGGTTATATTTCCAGAGGCAAAGTTATGTTTGTTGTAATCACTGCTCACTAATTACAACACACTGTGTGTGTTTTGCGAATTTTTTTACTTTGAAGGCAATGTGTCCCTTTATGGGTGTGTACAACATTGGTCAGGTTGAAAATATAAATGTTCGAGAATTTGGAAATAACTTACATGGGATAAATATGGTCATAGTGGAAAACCTCCCTTGAAATAGTTTTGCTTGAATTGCTATTTATAGTTTTTAGGAAATGAGTAAATTAGTCTTTGATAAAATCTGAGGTTTTAAAACAGTGAAAATAGGCCTATATAATGATTATTTTCACTGTTTTTTCATGACTCCGAAGACCGCTTATTTTCACAGGTTTGTTATTTCATGTATATGTTGGGTCACGTCAAGTGTGGATACTGTCTTAGACAATAACCAATGTTGTACATTTGCTCTAATGCAATTTTATTTTTCAGATTGTTTTTCCCGTATAATAAGTGCCGTACAATGATTGATTAATTATGTTTCAATATTGTTTTCTCCAGGTGAAGCCAACATTTTCCAAAGCGGAATTAGAAAGGCGATTATTCAACCTCCGTAACTACATGGAGAAGAATTCAATAGGTGGCGCCCTCTTCACGTCCTACCACTGTATCAATTACTACTCTGATTTTCTGTACCTTGCCTTTGGACGTCCTTACGGTCTAGTCGTCACCCCTGAAAAGGTTGTTATCATTTCGGCGCAAATTGACTACGGACAGCCTCATAGGTAGGTCTTATCTATACTCAATGCACAACCCTTAAGTGCGGGGGTAAGACCAGGGGTCGATTTCACAAAACTCTTCCTAACTTAGGACTAGTCCTAGGCAATGCTAAGAGATAGGACTAGTCTTAAGTTAAGACCAGTTACCGGTCCTAACTTCAGATAAGACTTGTCTTATCTCTTTGTGAAATCGGCCCAAGGAATTACACAAACGCAAGAAGGTTCCACTATAGTTTCTGGCTCCCTGAGGATTAGATCTGGGTAGGTCTGTACATCTGTCCAATTGTGTGCACGAAGTATATGATTGAAAGTATTTTTCAGCCCCTCAAAATAAAATTACACACATCTGGGACCTTGGTTTAGTCTATGATATTAAGGAATTCGACTCGCCAAGGGCATTGTACAGTGACATAAAATGTGCCATGACTCGGTGTTACCAGCGCTCACTTAAGTCCTCAAATTCTGAAACATTATCGCTAGCACGTGGAGCGACACCTAATTTTCTTTTTATGATATAACAAAACAAGTAAATATACAACTTTCTCATGTGTTTCCAATATTCCAGGAGGAATCAATGTGGAGAGACGGTCGTATACACTGATTGGCAAAAAGGGAACTTTTGGAGAGCCGTCGAGCAGGAACTTGGGCACGTCAAAGGGAAGGTATGGTTCACCCAAAACAGAAGGTTAGACCGTGTCCGAATTGGCAGCTACAGCTACGGCTACGGCTAGATTTCCGCGTCATCATGCGTTGAAGAATAGGACGTCCTTAGCAACACCCTTAGCAACAGTCGTAGCCGTAACTGTAGTCGCCAATTCGGACACGGCTGTAGTTATAATAGCCCATATGCACAGGCGCCATCTTAAAAAAAAAAAACCGCAATGCATCTTGGGAAACCGAGTACATTTAAAAAAATTAGTTCAAGCTGCCAAGACAGACGCCATGGTATATGTAGCTATGCCAGGTTTTATAGTTGTGTAGCCTACCGCATTGCTTCACCATCAGCGCGCCATGATGATTGCCGATATTGCTTGGACTCGGATTTCATCCAGAATCCTTTGCGTGCCGATCATACACAGTTTGTGACATGCATAATAATCAATGGCCTATTAATTTTTTTAATTTTTTTTACATTTTGTTTTAAGAACATAAACCACCAGTTTTACACTTTCCGAATGCGACTTAGATTTTAGTACAATTTTTAACGGATTGATTGTCAAATTTAATAACAAGATTTTTGTAACTGAAAGTTACGCGTCGTTGCATGTAGCCTACCACACGGAAACTCCTCAAAAGCAGAAAAACCAATATGCTACGAAAAGTCATTTGTAACTGACGGTTGAATTGATACGGTTGGTAACCAGCAGTAGCAAGTATTGCGTTACACTGCATGGCAACGGGCTCGTCCTTCACGTACGTAAATAATTTCAAGTAATAAACCACAAGGGAAACTGACTGGGTAAATTGTATGAAAATTAATGATTAAACCATGGTTTCTTCCTCCATGATTAAACGAAGAAAAATTGACTGGAATAGGACTTGAACCTACAACCTCCGGATTAACGTGCCGGCGCTTCAACAACTGAGGTATCTAGTCCTAATGTTGGCGGTCTCCCTATTTTGTCAATATCGTTGTCCGGGGTGCCAGTCAGAAGGCATACAACCTGTAACTGCCGTACAGCCAGGGATCACACCCAAGCTCTACGATACAATCTATAGGAAGCGGCAGCAGAGGGATCACCTTAAAGATGGATATGAACGGTGTATTCTAAGCAACAAGAATCATTTAGCCTTCTTAACATTGTATTAATGTATGTACGAACCATTTTTAGCAAAACAAATTAATATTGGAAGTTTGGAATGTTAACAAATTCGAAAATAAAAAACGACTCTTACGTGACGAATTTCCGCGGTTTTTCAAAGAAGTTTCAGCATATTGACCGCTGGCGGCGCTGTGTGAACAAGCTGGTTGTATGACGTATACCCGTAGAGTCCGTGGAGACGACCTGAACATTGCACTTTGACCTGTACGTATAGCGTATGCTTTGCTGTTTTTTTTATAAAATAGTGAGGTTAGACTGCTTGTCTTTTTATCGCCAAAGATACTTCTATTGAGGAAAAATGCCAAAATCGTGTGTTGTCGGTGGACACAATACTATGTTCCTCCCAGAAATCATTATCAGAAAGATCTTCCATCATATTCTGCAAGTTCTCGACGTGTATTTCTCCAACTGGTTTATTTATCTCTCGCGTCTCAGTCCACGGACCGTATGCGTGTGTACGCCGTATACACCTCACGGCATGCAAACGTTGTATACGACGTACCAATATACGGACGGGCGCAGGGTCCAGATCTCACCCACGGCTGTACGTCATCAAAACCGGTGAAATGTTTTATTCATGATATGTAAATGAAGTGATGACGACACGCTCATTTCGCGAAACGGCCGCTGCAATGCAACAGATTCACGTCAAATGATTGTCTTTTTTGAAAAACATGTCTGAAATTTTGAAACTTTGTGTAAGTGAAACGTAGGTCTTTATTACACTCCAGCAAACATGAATTTAAACATGCAGCGTATTTTTTATCTCGTTCATGTCCATCTTTAAGAGGGTGCGACTTTTCATTTCAAATGTCAAGTAAAACGATTGCCGTAAAATAGTAAAAACAACCTGATAAACTCACTGGTAAATTGTCTAATCCTTTTTGAAATTAATTACCGGAAACCTGATAGTAAAACTATCAGATCAGTGCAAAATTATAATTAATGTTTAAACTGTCACGATTTTATCTTGATTAGGTAGGATGCGAGTTTGACCATATTCCTGTACAAGATTTCAAGAAGTTACAAGATGCCCTCTCGGGCGCTCAGATGGTCGACATTGCTGAACCCAGCATGTTTATGCG